>VYZM01013543.1:378163-411669 GCA_013398915.1 Dromas ardeola
AAAGACTACCCATGTGCCATACACCCAAGATCCATACAGGGAGAGTAGGACAAGAAGGAGCCATCCCAAGGCACAAAAAGGAAGACAAATGCACTATGTAGCTGAAATCTCCAGTCCAAGAACCCCAGAACAACAAAGAACAGCTAAGTCGATGCTTAACAGTCTAGCTGACTGCTGCTGGTCAGAGGATACCAAATTGCAATGACAGACTGCTATTCTAGATTATTACAAAGAAAATGCGAGCACACGCGCACACACACACACGTATAGATTTCATGTATCATTACCGCAAGGTTAAAATTCTCAAAATCAAAAATTCTTAACAAGAATTAAACAAGAATACAGAGATCTACTCTTGACTGATACATCGGTTTTTCACTGTTTCCACGCTATACTGCCACATCACGTCACTATCTCTTCCCAAAACATTAGCATAGCTTCACCTAAGGAAAGACAATGCACATTGCAAGCATTCAGAAGCACCATCTCTGTCCAGTTACCTGCTGTGGCCGCAAGAAGTTGACGTTGATATTGGGATACCGTGTGGCAGGATCAATGCTGTAATGGCTGAAGTTTTTACTCACATTCTCAGGGGTGGTCTGAGGCAGTAGCCTATAAATGCTTTCCCTTGGGAAAATAAAATTTAAAGTAAGTTTTGGGGTTTGTTTTGATTGTTTGTTTGGTTTAGGTTTTGTGGGTTTGGGTTTTGTTGTTTTGTTTTATTTTGTTTTTTAAAGAGATGCATCATTATTAATACTGCCAAGTCAATCCTGGAGAGATAAACATTCAAATCAGAAATCTAACTACTTCAGGCATTGAATAGCTATTCAGTTTCAGTATAAGTGTATTAAAATCTGCAATTTAATACAATTCCAGAAATCAAATGAAGCAAAAAGAATAACGTATTAAGCATAACTGAAAGGGCTCCCCAGTACAAGAAAGACTCTGAGACATTGGAACGACTCAGGAAGAGGGGCACCAAGGGGACGGGAGCACTTGCCCTGGGAGGAGCAGCCAAGGCAACTGGGTTTGTTCAGCATGCAGAAGAGAAGGCTCAGGGAAGATCTTACTGCTGTCTGCAAATGTCTAATGGAAAGGTGATGGAAGTCCGGCTCCTACTGCAACATTATTATATTCATCTTTTTTTTTTAAATTCAAACAAATGGAACTTTAAATATCCATTGTACCATTTATACCATTTTTTAAATGATACTACAGTTCCTGAGGGCCAAAAGCTGCAGCTGCTTAAGTTTAAAATAGGTTCTATTAGACCTTGCTTTTACTTACTCCATCTTTCAATTACTCAAGTTCTGATCTCTAAGATATCACCTAGAGTCAACAAAATAACGTTCAACCAAAAATGATAAAAACATCAAGAATTCAATACTCCAAAGAAAAACAAGATGTTGTTAGGCTTATATGGAACAAAGAGATCAATTTCGGAGAACATGAAATAAAAGCAGGTGTTAGCTTCCTTAAAAAAAAAAAAAAAATCATAAAAAATATCTGCAAGATAATAGAGGATGGCAAGAATTTTTGTCTTGTGTACTTTAAAGGCACTTACATCTTCATCTGCTTCACTATTGCAAGGCTGGTGAGAGTAAGTCAGGCTGACTTTCTCCATGTAATATCAGTAAGCACCAAAAAAAGCACTAATCTGCTTTTAACTAGGACCAAGAAGAGCTGCAACATTTCTTATTCTTCTGTAAATATACTTCAGCTCATCAGCTCCTTAGGAATTTTTTTCTTCGATTAAATTATATCCACAAGTGTCCTCTAAAAACAGTGACAATTTGTATCCCCCATTCTGTCTGTATATTTGTACTAGAAGAAACTGGAATGGTGAGATGTTGGAGGATTAGATTAGAACTGAAAATGTATTCATTTTCTCTATTACCTCTCTGCAAGAACTTCCAAAGGACTAGCTCCGAGTGACCAACTTCGTACCATCCAAGCAGAGTCCATTGCAGCCAAAAATCCCCTGGCTATTCCAGTTCCCATTGGCCAAAATGGCTAATATTATCATTTAAAAAAAAAAAACAGAGAAAGAAAAAGCATCAGTTAGAGAAAATTTTAAACAAATATCAATAATATATTCAGATGGTAAACTGCTGGGAAATTATAGCTCAGTAATTAGCTCAAAGCTCCACTCCCACTGGGCTAGAGGAAGCCAGAAGTATAGTAAATTGCTCATGAGCTCCTCCAAAGCCAATGTTCCTCTACTTCCAGCAACAATTCATAACCTGGAATGCCTTAACAGCTTCTCTTCAAGATTGTACTTTTTAAACCAACTACAAAATACTACTTATTAACAGGCCTACAGTAGGTTCTGTAGAGAGTCTAAATTGTCCCAATGAGAAGCAGATGGAACAGACGTAACTTCAGAAAAAAAATCTCTGCATACATTTTCTTAAGTAAGATCATTGCCATCCTAAATATTCTGTTTTCCCAACACTCCTACCCTTCTTTCAAACTCCCACTTTATTGTATAATAAACAGCAGCTTCTTTATAGTAATTATATTATAGGCAGTGCATATTTCGGCAATGGGTGCAATGGCTTGTGCTTCTGCTTCAATTCACTGTTTACACATGATAAGTTTAAAACACAAACCTCTAAGAGACTGTCCCCAACCAGCGCCACAAGTAACTGGTGGCCATTCTGCTCTCGCACCAGGGCTGCGTTCTCTGATGCATACATGCACGTGAAGTCAAACATGGCCACATCTGGCTGACCATAGTGATTGATGGCAAAGTCCAGTGATGGCAGCTGCTGATTAGTGGAGAAATCAGCTGCTTCTCTGGCATAGTTTAGCAGAGCCTCCTGGTCCACATTCTCCCGTGAGAGCAGTAACTCTGTGTCAGCATAATCCTGCCAAAAAACGAAAATTAAAAGGGAAATAGTCAAATGTACAAGTTTATTTTAAGACTGGTACATACAATAGTTGGCATTAAAACTCCTACAAATCCACTGATACAGGTTTGCCCTCTAATTTCTTTCATTCCTATCTGTGTTTATGCTTCCAAGAGAAAATTTGTAAATGTTTTATTTCAAACAGTAATCACTCCTACTATCATTTCTGACTGTGAAAGGGCTAAGAAACTTCTGAGCATTTCTCTTCACACACTTTGGACAAAAGGTACAAGACTCCAGTCCTTATTTATTCATTTGTGGTCAAACTACTTTTAAGTCAGCTTCTGTCAGAATTAGAAATATTTCCAATACTTTCTTCACTCCCTGCTGTTTCATTCACATAAAACAAGGGAAGATCAACTAAGCTATCAAAGGTTCTTTAAGCATATTTTATCTTAACATGAAAGAAACCCCCAAATCTACAAAGGAATACAAATTTGGAGAGGACTGATCTTGTAACACTCTTCTGATGGCCCGAAATACTTCAGAGAACAGCATTAACCACATATATTTGTGGTCTAAAATATGCCAGTATAAAAACATTCCATGGTGAAAGAAGAGTGTTTCCCTTCTTTCGGCATACTGAAAGCAAATTGTACCAAAATCTTAGTTTATAGAGGGTATAGGAAAAGTTAATACTCACATGCCGTATCACTCCTTTTTCCAGCAAGCTCTGTTTTTTGGCAGTCATGACAAAGTAGTGTGTATCATCTTTGTAGTAGACAATGTTCTCCAAGTCAATACCTTGTGACAGAACAAAAGACATGGTAGTGAAGGAACAAGCATGTAACACGAGCTCAATCGGAAGAAAGTAAATTGAAATTACATGGTTAGAAAGCCTTAGAGAGAGAATGCCAAACAGCTTTCTCCCATGCTTTTGATGACTTTAAAATATGAATCTTCAACAAAACTACAAACAGCACATTTCACCTGCATATAGCTAACCTCTTTTTAAAAATACATTTATCAACACTGTAAGGTTTGCATTCAGGTGTGGAGTACAGGAAACTGAACTCAGGACTCAGACTTTTCCTATTTAGGGCTCAGATTTCCTGAAAACCTTCAGGGAAGTAAGTTCACTTCTGAACAAAAATGGCACGCATCTGAATGATACCCATCTGCTTTGTACAGTTGTAGAGAACAGCTGAAAAAATGGGGAAGTCAGATTTCAAAGACAGATAGCAATGACTTGACTTCCTTGCACAAGATGTTCATTTATTGATTAATCATGATACCTGAGTCACAAAGTTGTAATAATAAAGGCAATTTGTTTTCAATGGAAATCTGGCAATTGCTGGCAAACCTGTGGCTTCTCGTAGATCCTGGAAGAACTTCTGATTGAATATGAAGGCCACACCACTGATCTCTTCTACTTTGGCTTCAGCTGTGGTGTTGCGATTGATGAAGTTTGCTGTGATAGCAATTGCTAGTTTACCACGGAACTCTTTTCGGCGAAACCCTATGGGATGGATAAAGTAGTAACACTGAAAAATAGAGCACACCTTCAGAGAAGGCTCAGCATGCCATAGACTGGTGCCCTCACAAAATAAAGAGAGAATTACAAACTGCTGCACAGAGAAAGCAACAATTGCTTCATCAGAAAAATAAAAGCTCTTGTTTAGGGAAAAAGCTCCCCTCTCTTTCTTACCTCTTTTACAAAAATTGCAACTTGCATTAAAAATATTAAGATAGGATTCTCTACTACACAGAATAATATTCAACACTTCAATTCCTACGCTCAAAACAAGAGCTACGGCACCACTCAACTAAAGAAAAAGGTAGGAAAATCTATCCAGGTCAAAACACCTAATTCCATTGCTAGTAGATAGGAAGAAGAAAAAGACAAGCCACATGTCTTTGATACAAATGGATTTTTACATGGATTTTTAATCTCCTGTTTCACTAGTCAAATGTCTTCACAGATTTTGATTGGGATATTAAAGGCGGCTTTTATTCTAACTGATTTAAGAATAAGTTCTATTTGAATGCGAATTACAGACACACCATTACCTTCTAAGGTGTTCCTCCTGCCATCCCCTCCAATGATGACTTCAAACTCATACTCAGATACTGGATGGGTTTTTGGGTGGACCAATGCACGCCAACCTATTCCTGTTGATAAACTCCAAGTTAATGACAATATAAACAGTGCTCATAATAAAACTAATAGATAAAATAACTTCTTACTATCCATAATCCCTTCCTCACACGGTCAGTAAAGATACACTGCAGGACTGCTGTGTTGTTGACAGGGCTATTGCTGACTTGCACAGCTACTCTGTGTGAATCAGAGGCAGAGATAGCTCTGGTAAAACCTCCCTGACTTATTACCTTTAAGGATCACTATAACCTTTATAGCTTCTCTACTACCTATTCAATTAATAAGATGCTAAAAAACAAATAAGCCACCATCTCCCATGGAAACTGGAGAACAGGTTTCACAAAGATACAACAAGATCATTCACTAATATCATATCTTCAGTGAATGCAAGGAAAGGAGTCGTTTTAAAAAGGTACCTTCTAAGTGTAATAGGCTTTAATATTTTAGGAGCAATTACTGTGTCATGCTCTATTTCTACACATCGTACTTCATGTGATTTTGTTTTATATGGTAACTCAGATTTGTAAACAGAAAGAATAAATCCAACTAAAAATTCAAGCTAAAGTGTATTAATAGTTACTGCCATTAATGAAGCATGAGGAAAGGACCTAGAGTCATAAGCAGAGTTAAGGAGCAGGAGTCTGTGTATCCTACCATAACTTCCCCTTTCTCTACTACCCATTTCAATGCTACTTGCTTTCATTCTCCTGATCCTCCGGAGGGTAAACAAGCCCCTGAAATTCCACATTGACATGGATCTCTATTCCCAAGATCAAGGCAACCTTCAAAAGGATAAGCTGGAGCTGACGGATACCTGCAAAAAAGCAGATGATAAAGAAATAAAAGAAAAAGAAAAGAGCACAAGTGCCCACATGTCTCTGTTTGACATTACTGATAAACTGATTTAAAGGTCAGCTGCTACTTTCTTTTTCCCCACTATCTTCCCAGCACTTCATCCAGGCAGCACTGGTGTGTAATACCATGGCATGCCAAGAAACTTCTATACAGCTGAAACCCCAGCCCCTTTCAAAAAAAAAAAAAAGGTAAATAATTTTTTTCATGTTTCAGTCCCCAAATCAGCAACAAGGGGAACAACCAGAATATGCACTGCAGGAGAAGGAGGGAAGAGAGCACAAGCAGGACTGCACTTTTGTCACAGATAGCAACTAGCCATTTGATCCGACTAGCTGTAATACCGAACTGCACATTCATCCTAACACCTTTGGGTTAGTGAGGGCATCGTCAGCTCCAAAGTTCCTCATCACCTCTTTCCTCTTCAGTTAATGTAGGTAGCAGGTATAAAATGACAGCATGAAAACTCTATTAATTTGAAGGAAGTCACCTTACTGTCATGCTACAGATACCGAAATGAAAAAATGTTCCACCTAAACACTAAATTTCAGCTGTGCTGAGATACAAAAGAAGACAATATGCATATAAGAAGAAAACAAATTACAAGAAATTAGAGTTTTACCATTCATTGCCAAAAAAAAGGCAGTTTTTGCTTTGGACAAGAAGCCAAATCTTATCTACTATTTTTATGCCATTTTATACTTCCTGCTTATGCCTAGGGGAGACTGGTGGGAAAAACCTGTTGTGCCATGTCCAGTAAATTTTTGAAAAAAGGAAAAAATGAAAAATAACTCCCGCTCCACCAAAACATTAAGGTTTCAAAGGAGACTGATTTCTCAGAATTTGAGAATCATCAAAATTATTCTCAATTTTAATATGTAAACATCTATTTAATCAAAACTTATTCATAGGCTGACAGTGTTCTTGAAAACAGCTTCATTACTTTTCCAAAAGTTAACAAAGCCAAAATTGTTCCTCTTTTTTTCCAGATCAACATTCACAAGAATGTTCAAAAGCATTTAGTAATTTTTCTTTTTTACAAGTTGCTTACAATGCTCAAGAGAAACAGAATAATGTGGCAGCTGCAGGAATGTAACAGCAAAAATATGAAAATTATCCATTAAAAAAAAAAAAGAAGGTTTGAACCTTAAATGTACTTTTCAGTTTAGGAAGATGACGCACCTTGGAAAGTAACAGGTGTAAAAGATGATAGATATATATTGCATGTGTGATAACCTCGTGGTACAATATATTTCTTTCATATCTAGGTCTAGCCCGAAATGCACTATGCAAAGGTAATACGGAATTGTACCATGAGGATTTGAGAGCAGCGACTGGTGTAGGCTGAATTTTAATGAGTTACCCTCATACCCTCACCCACTTTTCCCCTATGAAGAACAAGTGCTGCTGTGTCTACCAGCAGCTGTACTTACTGATATGGTCTATGGATCCTGCACAGAATTTGCCGTAAAACTTTTTGGCGCCAAGACCCCTCAAGTCATGTATGGTGAATGGCCACAAATGCAGCACATTATTGCGGGAAAAGGCATCCCTCTTTTCTATGACCACCACCTTGGCTCCTAGGAATGATAGGTCGATGGCTGTACGAAGGCCACAGGGTCCAGCCCCAATTATCAGACACTGCAAAACAATCAGCACAGAGTAACTTTACTGTCCTAGGAGGAAAAAGATATTTTTACCACAGCTTCCAAGCATCCTGCGGCTCTTAGGAGTAAGTGCTATTTGTCTGCAATATTAGCTCAAATTTCAGATCAGCCTGTCTATTGTTACCCGCCACGCTCTTGACACTGATATGTTAAAGCAGTTACTGCAACATGAAAACAAAGCATATCACAGAGCAGTAAAAAGTCTGGAGAAACACCTGCCTCTTTTAAACCCACGTTTTAAGAAGAGACGCCCAGGTGTACTCTCCAAGCTATGTAAGCACCTGGAGAACAGCAATATTTCTGAAGGCTTCCCCCCCTCATTCCATCCACGTGATTTATATTTTTTTAAAGAGAAGGTAAAGTCGTGTTTTACTCTCATCTTCCAAAGCCTGAGCTGGCCTGTCTTCAGAAAATCTTCAGTAACACCAAAAATCCCTCCTCATCACTGAGCAGCATAGCAATGGCTAAGGCAGATAAGTACAAGAGATGCCAGACCATTCAGAGTAGCACAGAGTAGTCAAGTCAGAGCACTCTAACTTACACCTATGCTGGTGCTTCTACTATTGCAGCAAAGGATATAATGTAAATAGAAACTTTTTGTGACTAGACAATTTTTATCAAACTACATTTTCTCCAACCCAACCTTTGTCATATCAAAAGTCTTTCATCTTCTCATTTTTTTTCCACTCTATTCACAAACACTATCAAAGACTAATAAACAACTTGAGAATGTAAAATACTTGCATATCTAGTGTTGAAAGTACTTTCAGAGAAACAAATCATACAGCAAGATCACTTCGTTTAAGATTAAAACAACAAGATAAACAGTTGACACTTCTTACCACAGAAACTGAGGTCCACAAAGAAAGCTGGCATGGTTACATGCATTTATAGGAATATAGTACACAGTCCATTTTGTCATATCAATTTTGTACTTTGATTTCTATTGAATATAAAGCAGACCCACAGAATAAAGACCTTGCTACAGTGGTGACTGCTGCTGCCCTCTGAGTATTTTCCAGATCCTTACGTACCCTTATGGCTGGACAACAAAGCCCTTTAAGAAATTTTTAAGTATGCCAAAACTTCACTAGAACCCAACCTTCTGATATTTTAAAGCAAAACTCTTTGTTCTTTGGTCATCCCCATATGCCAGTTTTCACATGTAGCCACATTTTCACCAGTTATTCACTGGGGCATAAATTCTGCAAATAATGTGAAACTGCACTTATAAAGCCTGAATGATGAATGGAACAGTACAAGTTACAGCAGTGATGACAGAACTGACATGCAAATCCAAAGTAAGACTACTGTATAAGGCAAGAAGTCACATAAATCTGAGGATAACGATCCAAGAGGGAAGGGAAGAGTAACAGCATTGCTTCTTTAGTAGCTTCAGGAACCTGAAGGCACATGGGAGAAAAGGCAAGCCCACTCACTGAGCTATTAAATTCCAGAATTTGTATCCAGAATTGTATATTGAACAGATGTCCAACTTGTCATTTGTTAAAAGGGATAATCAATTAGGATCTAATATATTCTTCCAATTTAATATTGTTTTCTTTGTGGGTAAGTATAACTCTCAAACACCACTTAGTCTTTCTTTTCTTAAACTCATAAGAAAATTAGCTCAGCATATCATGTTTATTCAGGCAATAATTTTGCTCATCTGACAACTACAATCTTCAAAGAGACTGTATTCAATAAGCAACAAGATCACATTGAGTTGGGTGACTTATTCTTTGATAACTTTCCCCATATAAAATAGTTATGATAGAGTACACAACAGCAAAGGAACTGTACTAAAATCAGACTATTCAAACTCAGGTCTATGTAATAAAATCATAAATTAATTGCCTGTAATTTTGTCATAGAAATGTAAAAACATTTTTGTCTCTTCAACCTTCCCTCCTGCCCCCAAACAAGGATGAGGTTAACAACATCTAGGTTATGTTTAAGACACCAGATATTCTGGATGTAAAATATATTCTACTCAGTGAAGTAAATCATGGCCAAAGTTGTTTCTCTTTTCTTTTTGTTTTTGTTTTTTTTTTTTTTTTACCATCATAAAAATATTAAATTATGTTGTTATAAAACACAGCGAGTTTTATGCACAATTAAAACCAGAAAAGATTCGGCTCCCTTTCCCACCTTTAACACTTCTTCCAGTTTCAGATCTCTCATAGAAACCTACCTTCTGATACTCTCACAGGCAGCAGTAACTACATGAGATGCCAAGTACAGCCAAGGAAACGAAGGCAGCTACTGCTGTTCCTTGTTCCCTTTCCCCTCAATGGCTCCAAACAACTGCTGCAACTCCATGCACTAAAGCTGTCTCACCCCTCAGAAACACTTCTTGCTCAAGATCTTTTATATTAAGTTTTCAGTAACAACACCATGGCAATGGAACATAAAACACAAACTGAAATCCCGTATTCTCTGTATAACCAAAGAAGAGAGAGCACCATTTGTAACTATTTACATCTGAACAACCCATCACGTCCAAGTCTTGTTTTCATGAACGCTGATTATCTGAATTCTGGTTAACTGGGCACTGGCCCCGTGATGCACTGACTGCTGCCCAACTCCAGTCACAGAACTTAACCCCTGACCAATTTTTAAACGGGCGAGTAAGAGCTTCACCACAAACAATGAGAACTTCAAAACTGGCGTATGTTCAAGTGTATAGAAGCTGAGAATACTAAAGAAATGACTGACTTCTGTTCTGATAACGTGGCTGAAACCCTAATATTTATTTCAAATCTATCATCTCCACATGCACACTTAAATTTCTGTATTTTTTGATCAGTGGTTTGCAAACTACATTAAACATTAGTAATAAAAAACTAAGTGAGATAGGAAACATCAAATCAGATATGATTCAGTACTCTAAAGGCCTCTACTTTGAATACTTGATTATCTCTTAGGAATTGCATATAAAAATGTAATGGCAGATCCTATTAGGATAGTAATTAACAAGTTATTAACAGAAACATATATGAAAAATATAAAAAGAATACATAGATTTATCATTTATTTACATTAAAAATGTCAAAAAATGTTATATGTATAGCCATACAAAAAACATTTATAATCACAGGAATATATTCTTTAAGACATACTAAAAAAAAAAATTAACTAAATTTCACTTTCAGCTACTAACTTCACTACTCAAAACGGTGTGAATCCTCTATGTTTCTGAGTTAGGGCAGAGGGGGTACCACCTTTAATTTATTCCCGATTCACCTTTTTTACTTGTGTTTCTATACAGCATCTCACCCGCAGCTGCGTAGAAATGCTGGCAAATTACTCTCTGGTTTGTCTCCACTCCCCTTCCTCTTTTCACAGAATCACAGAATGGTTCGGGTTGGAAGGGACCTTTAATACCATCTAGTTCCAAGCCCCCTGCCATGGGCAGGGACACCTCCCGCTAGACCAGGCTGCTCAAAGCCCCATCCAGTCTGGCCTTGAACACTTCCAGGGATGGGCCATCCACAACTTCTCCGGGCAACCTGTTCCAGTGTCTCACCACCCTCACAGTAAAGAATGTCTTCCTAATACCTAACCTAAATCTACCCTCTTCCAGTTTAAAACTGTTACCCCCCACCCTATCACTACACTCCCTGATAAAGAGTCCCTCCCCATCTTTCCTGTAGGCCCCCTTTAGGTACTGGAAGGCCACTATAAGGTCTCCCCGGAGCCTTCTCTTCTCCAGGCTGAACAACCTCAACCTCAGCCTGTCTTCACAGGAGAGCTGCTGCAGCCCTCTGATCATCTTTGTGGCCCTCCTCTGGACCTGCTCCAACAAGTCCAGGTCCTCCAGAGCTAGATGCGCTACTCCAGGTGGGGTCTCACCAGAGTGAAGTAGAGGGGCAGAATCACCTCCCTTGACCTGCTGGCCACGCTTCTTTTGATGCAGCCCAGGATGCGGCTGGCTTTCTGGGCTGCAGGCACACACTGCTGGGTCATGTGGAGCTTCTCATCAACCAACATCCCCAAGTCCTTCTCCTCAGGGTTGCTCTCAATCCATTCTCTGCCCAGCCTGTATTTGTGCTTGGGATTACCCCAACCCAGGTGCAGGACCTTGCACTTGGCCCCATTGAACTTCACGAGGTTCACACAGGCCCACCTCTCAAGCCTGTCAAGCTCTGGATGGCATCCCTTCCCTCCAATGTGTTGACCACACCACACAGCTTGGTGTCGTCGGCAAACTTACTGAGGGTGCACTCAATCCCACTGTCCATGTCCCCAACAAAGATAAACAGCACCAGTCCCAGTACCATCCCCTGAGGATCATCACTGGTTGCCACTGGACATCAAGCCATTGATTGCAACTCTTTGAGTGTGGCCATTCAGCCAATTCCTTATCCACCGAGTGGTCCATCCGTCAAAGCCATGTCTCTACAATTTAAAGACAAGGATGTTGTGTGGGATGGTATCAAATGCTTTGCACAAGTCCAGGTAGATGACGTCGGTTGCTCTTCCCTTATTCACCAACACTGAAATGCCATTGTAGAAGGCCACTAAATTTGTCAGGCACGATCTGCCTTTATTGAAGCCATGTTGGCTGTCACCAATCACCTCCTTATTTTCCATGTGCCTTAGCATCGTTTCCATAGTTCCTTTTCTTCTACTCTCTTTCTTCTCCTTGCCACCCACACAGGAGAGCAGCTACAGAATAAGTCCTCCCTTTCCTCTAGTAGATACCAGTTCAGCGTGATCACTGACATGTCCACTGCAATAATTTCCCTCTATCCCCCTTCTAGTCCTTCACACCAATACCAGCAAGTTCTGAGGTTTCTCTCTCATCATTAAATGAGGAGGAGTCACGCATGACCCTGTGAGTCACTCTGTTTATCTCACCACCACCTCATCTCCAAGATCACCGCATGCCACTTCTACAATCACTCTCTTGATACCATTTCTTCAGTTCCATCCAACACTCTCTCTAGCTTCCTTTGGCTAAGCTTTTGGACTATACAAAATCTCTAGCAAACTCTTTAGTCAAACACCACTCCCAGCATGCGTTACACCTTTTACCCACTTTTCAACTGCACTTGAACAGATGTTTTATAGACAGATGGCTACATGTATTTCTCGAAAGCGTGTCCTTTTCTGAATTTTTTTTAAGACTCAGTACTCCTCTATGTCTCCAGCTATGCTTTCAGAGCTCTATCTGAAGGACTTCACTCATTTCTCCCACACTTCTCACCGCAAACTTCCCACAGGGCTTTGCCTGTCATCTCTTTATCATCTTTCTCTACAATTTGCCTTTGCACTACCTCATTCACAGGCACTGCTTCAAACAGCTTGTCAGTGCTGTAGTTTCACAGAAGTCTTCCAACTTAGTTGACTACGTTTTGTCCAAGCTAAAATTTCTGTCTTTCTGACATCTCCTCATGGTTTCCTAGTTGTCAGTTCACGTCCAACATGATAAAGTCCTTCTAAACTCACCTCACCACTTCCCTTCTAGGTAAGTGTTACTATCAATTTTCTGAATGTCTTTCATAGCTGATGTCAACCTCCACTCACGTCAATTTTTCTGTACGTCCTCATAATCACACACTATCAAAGTCATACACTTATTCTTCCATTAAATCTCTTCTTTCGTGTTGCATCTCTATTATCGACACAGCCTTTTCTTCAGTGTTAACAAATACAGTCTTGCCCTCTAAGATATATTCAGGGTCCAGATACAAAATCACTCTTTTAGTCCATTACTCCAAATAAATTAAAATACCTCTACATTCTTCCACAGCTTGCTCAATCTCTTTCTCATTGAGATATACACCACCTGTCTTCATTTCACAGCTTTCAACACTCTATTGCAGTTCTACCCATCACGTTTCATTCAAAATAAGACAAATTCCTGAATACAATGAATGCAAAGTACAGTCGAGTTTTCAGAAAAACAATTTTGAATTTTTCCCCATGATGTCCATAGTTCTTGTAAGGTTTATTCCTAAATATATACAAAAATCACTACATTTATCTTCCTCTAAGTCCTTCCTTTCTTATGCTGCCTGAAAAACATAAACCTTAACAGTGGTTGGACTTTTGGAGTGTTGAAGCTAGTGGCCACCATGATGACCAACACTGCCCAATTGTTTTACTGTTTTCCAAGTTAATCAAATGCACCTGCTATCTATAATATGATGTACCAATTGTAAACGTTTTGAGGAAAGCTTTACCTTTAAAAGACCTAGGACAAGTAGACCTTTGTCCATTAGTAATGTTTCTAAGTGTTATTGTAGTAATTAATTATAAATGCCACCATCCATACGAAAATGGCCGTTGGAAAGCGAAACAGAATAAACAATCAAGAATCTAACATAACATTCTAATATCTAGTTGGGAATTAAACTTCAGTCCACAGATCCAAAATGACTGACGTATCCTAAATAGGATATATTTCCCCTTAGTTCTCTACTGAGGAATTAGTCATTAATTCCTCCTATTAAGATATTTCCTTCTCCCAAAAGGTAATATTCAAGATAAGATAAGAAGCAGCATCTTTTGTCCTCAATGAAGGCGAACAGAATCCTGTTCTAATTTTAACAAATTCCGCACTATCTTCCTTTTTTAAAAAAGGAAGAGTGTATGATTATTTGTGAAAATAACTTATTCCATTCACGTATTGATGAACGATACAAAGAACTGCTTTCAGTAACAACAAAACAAATAAATAATCTCATACTGTACAGTCTAACATGGGTGCAGGATGTAAATACCAGATCACAATAATCCAGGTTAAAAAAATTGGGGGGGGTGTGTAAAAGTAGAAATTCCTGCAGTAAATACCACACATACCAACCTTTTAAAAGGAACTCGTATGAGTTTCCACAGCATTTTTTTTCTCTGAACCTGGAATATAAGTGATTACTTTCTAAATAATGGTAAATAGAATATTTTGCCAAATTGGCAAGCAAGTTCACTTGTCTTCAGAGACTCATGAGAATTTTCAAATTAAAATTGGAAATTTCCAAACATAAATATTTTTATCTAGACTCCAAGAGTAAATTTCATGTCCCTGTTACTGTACAGTAAAAAATGTAAAAAATAGCCTATCAAAATTAAAGGTTTACCAATTAAGATTTTCTAACCCATCTATAGTAGTGATGCCACAAAAACGTAAGACACAGAAATGTGCAGGCTGCTTCTCCTGAATAAAGTACAAATATTCTGGTCATTCACAAGGATTTCCACTGAGCTTTCCCTATTCAGGTGGGCAGTCAAATTTGGTAGCAGCAAACGCAATTTTTGATTGAGAGTCAAATACTACCAAATTGTGACTATATTATAAATAGTATGTGTGAGAACATCCCTAAATATTCCCTGGGCTTATACTGATATCAGGCAAACACCTCTCCACATCGAGACATTTTTATTGTGCGTTCCAGAGACAAACTGGGTAATAGTTGTCTTGACCACCGTGAATAAATCTCTTACCTTCGTGTTGGCGCATGCTTTCCCCTTCTTATAGTCCTTATGGCTGCCTCTTTTATCCAATTTGGCCCACAAGGCTTTGGCTTTCCAGTAATTTAGCTTGGACTTGAGTTTGTGATAGAAAGAACGATAGTCCTTAGGCTTTAGTTCTAGGTAGTCACAGAGCTCTTGGAAAGCCTTGAGAGTCCCCTTGCAGGTTGAAGCCTGGACAAATCTGTCAAAGAGAACGTGAGCCTGGTTCACCTTCTCATTCTTACTTTCCTCCATGCTTCACACTTCGCAGCTGCCCTGGGGGGCAGCTGTTCTCTTCCAGTCTGCCAGATTTTCCAATGTTGCTCTGCTGAGCCACTTTCACCTCTGGCTTACAAGCATTATTAACCTATAAAATAAAAAGAAGAAAACATAACTGAGCTTGCTCTTTTTTTTTTTTTTCTTTACAAAAGTTTGTCTAAGCCTGCTAAACTGAGGGCCCAGATTCTCAGTAACTAATCAGTCCTAGATAAGTCAACCAATCAATACCCCAAGGAGTTCTGCCCAAGTTGACTGAAGCGGAGCCTTCCAAAGCTCACTCAGCCTCGCTGCAGACACTGGGACATCTTGCCTCTGTTAAATCACAAAATACTTTACCTGAGCCAGTCCCTGGAAAGTTTTATCAAAACTCATTTCACATGAACAGTAGAGAAGTTACAAGTCAACTGGCAGATGTTATGTGATGTTTGGAAGTAGGCAAAGGTTTTTAAAAAAAGACAGACTTACTGATGTAGCAGTCACTGTGATAACCAGATCACTGTGGTAACATCACAGTAATGGTTACGTGCTGGTCTTAAAAACACTGCTACCACAGAGTACTTTAGGAGTTGGTATTCCACCAGTAAAATAAGTTTTGGTTCCTTCATTCTAAAAGGAGATGTGTCTCTGATCACGATAAATAAAGAAGAAAGAGGATGGCATAACACAAGCTGGTATCTCCGTCAGAGTCCTTGCAAACACTGCTTGTGCACAGTGAAATAAGAAACCCAGTGATGGCTACTGCAATCCTAGAAAGAAGTTAAACCTGCAAATAGCAATCAAATGCTTAAGAAAAGATGTCAAGACTGAAAAAAAGTCTGTCTGTGTTGCATCAAGCAGTATAAACATTTGCCTTACCTAGAGTCTATGCATGTATTCCTGTTGGTAAGCAAGCAGCATAAAAGAGTGAAATGTGGCTGATACACAATCCTCCTGAGACTCTCATAGTAGCTCCTCTATTCTGTGGTTTTCAATTCTTTTGATATGCAGGTCCCTATAAAATTTTAGGTGGTAGCTGAGGTCCTCAGCAGATTAAATACGCTAACAGGTCTGCTACTCTTAGTTGTTTTTCTGGGATCCCTCAGAAGCAGCCTGCAGACCTAGAGAATGAATTGTTTGGGTCACAAATAGCAGATTTTGTTTAAAGAATAGATATTTTCTCTCCCTCTCTTTCCTTTATATATAATAAATCTCTTTCTTATTTTTATACGTAGAACTAAGTACATACATATAATAGTCTGCTCTTTAAGAAAGAATAGTTCTGTTTGTCGTCAGATAGGAGGGCAGCATGGGAACATGTGCAGGAACTATGGAAGTGAAAGCATTTCTGAGTTGTTTTTTGCCCTTCGGTTTTTTGCAAAGGGTATTAAGGTAAAGAAGGAAATATGTGGACTCGGATAAAACCTTTTAGATTCTCACCAGCTCTTTTCCTGCTTCCAGTAGACAGGAAGCCAAGTCAAACATTACAGCTCATGTCTCTTCCCCTCCCGTATTACAGCTCTGCAGCATTTTATTTGGGCACTCCTGCATTTCACCCAAACTTTATTGCTTACATTTTGAAATAGCAAAGGAAATAGAAATCTTTACATCCAGCCACAAACTGTTATTAAAAATATAAATAAAATTCCCTATAGTAGCCACAGTACAACAATGGGTTATACTGGAGAATGTGATTCTGATTTTTTTAGGACAACTGCCTTAGAGGACTCAGTACACATGAAGCTGTTTTTCTAACTGGCTGATAGTGATGCTATGTCCATATCAGTACTGCTCACTAAGCAGGATGGAACTAACTGCTTTTATTATTTTTAATCTTAACTTCACTGTTGTCAAGCTGGAAACGTGCTCCAGGCTTGCACCTCAGGGTAACCACTGCACTACTGTAGAGGTCTAAGACACTGTGCTTTAAAGCCTGTGTCTCCTCCTCTGTTCTCAAGAATATTATAAAGAATTCCAAAACATCATCTCTTACGCTGAAGGAGTAATTTTAGTGCATCTGTGTAAAACAGATACAACAAAATACCTACAGTCTAAACCCATATGTCTCATTAATCAGCACAACATTGCAAGCTGAATACTATTTTGTGTTATGTTTCCCCCACCTCTTGCACCCCACTCTATGGCCCAAACACTCGCTTTACACCAGCGCTTCAGGTAACTGACACTTTCTAAGAAAAAGCAATAGCAGTTACATGACCTAAATTCAGTGGAGTTGATATTTAAGTCTGTTAGTCCACAGTCCATTACTGACATATCCAGATGTAAGTACAACATAGATTTCATTTCTTACTCTTGCTTCTATTGTACTCTTTCACCACAGGAGTGAAGCAGCACTGGTTCTGCACTGCTCAGAGATATCCAGAAGTTAAAATCCAACTTACTTTCATTCTAGGAACTTACTGCTTTGTGTTCAAGGTTTGCCAAGCCAGGAGACAAACCTGCAAAAGCAGGTCATTTTACAGAGCGCAACCCGAGCAGCACGTTAATATAGCAGCTCTGTCAACATCCCATTTCATGCAGTCTGTGAAGTCAGTTATGCCCACGGGTCAAATCAGGAAGCTTCAGTCCCTGCAATTAGTCACTCCCTAGAACTCTGCATTCTTGATGTAAACACCTAAAGCCCTTGGAACCTATGAGCAACAAGTCAGAGAACATGGAAATTACAGGAGGAAAGCAAGGGCAGGCAAGAATTATTTGCCAGGTTTCCAGGGTATTTGTATGCCTTGTTGGCTAGTCTGCAGTATCCTGCATGTTTTGTCTCGAGGCAGCTGATTGCTGACTCAGAAGCTCTGTAAATTCCTTGGCTGGAGTGTTGGGAGAGAAAGACAAAGCCCGTGAAAAAAATGCATACAAGAACAGTGTTCATCTTGCTATTTACAATAATAGCATGTGGTTGTCACTGACTCATGACTGCAAGTACGCTCAGGATCTCCAGTGCTTGCCCAGAACAAAAGAAACCAAAGGAAAACAGAGACACGGGCAATGAATAATTCCAGGTGGTAGTTCCTTCCCACAGTCACCACGGATGCAGGAATACGAATATTTTACCAAATGCATATAAGAGAAAGAGATTCCACTGCCCTACTTCTGTCAAATGCAAGAGATAGGAATAGATTTTGCAGGTGACACACATAATGAATTTGGTTTTACAAATTCAAGTTCCTGCAGACAGGGTAAACGCAGGGCTCCTATATTCCAGGCAAATAAACCCTGATTATAGGAGTCACCCCTCCTACATTTTCCATCCTGATTTTGTTAAAAGTGCTCATTCAACTAATGACTTGAGCCTAGAAAAATAAAATATTATGGGAATGTGTTTTGCAGCATTCTTCTCCATTTGTTCCCAGTGGAAACTACTGAGTTAATTCCATCTAAATTCATAGCTTGTTCTGTCTAGCTTAAAACAGCATTTTGAGTGAATAAAACATTTGCCAAAGTAACTGCCCGGTTCCACTTCAGTATGCTGTTTCTCTGAGCACAATGTAAATGCTTTCTTACATTTTGATTATTTCACAGTCAGACAAACACCACAGATGCACCCTTGACAGGCACATCTCTGAGAAGTCAGAGATCAACAAACTACAGTAGTACTGTACGGAATTTGAAAGCAAGTTGGCCCATCAATCATAAAACTACTGATAGCTCCAATAGCTCCAGCTTCCATTGATTTCATCCTTTCCCTAAAATTTCCAGTTCCCCAGCAACTTTCTCTATGCCCTTGTCTCCCTTTCATGGCCCCTCAGCTTCTGCCTAAGCAAGACTCCGTAATACATGCTGGAAACTCTGAGATTACTGCAGTACCTAGGCTGCCAGCACACACTTGCAACTTGGCTAGCAAAAGCCTAAGCACAGATTATTGTTAAGCTTATGCTGCAGACAGTGGGGACACCTATTTTTGTCTCTCTCCTCCATCCAGCCTCCAGTTTTCTTGTAGGAAACCAATTACCTTTGAGACTTTTATTCCCCATCAAATCTGGATGAAATTGTTCAAAAGTTATTAAGGATGAACCAAAAAGCAGATGGACAAACGGCTCAATCCTGTAAGCCTCCCTTCTTTAGGAAACCACACTAAAAAAGTCTTTATTCCAACAAATGAAAAAGCTCTGTTTTCATTTCCAAGACTTGATTTGTTTTACTTTTAGCTAAAACTAAAGAAATTGACTTTTCCACAATATGTTCATGAATTTCTAAGTGATGTTGGATACCAAAAAGTGCAGCTTTAGGGCAGCGGTAAGACTGTGGAACAGATGGCAAAAAGGGGACAATTTTGACCCAAAAAAGCTAAAGCCAAAACTGGCAATTATTTTAGCTCCATATTATGCAGACAAGGAATGGGAAAGCAGGAGGACAAAGGCGTGGTTGCCATTGTTTGCAGCTTCCCTTTTCTACCGATGGAAAAAAAGGAACGTCAGCACTGTCACAGTACATTTTAAGATGGTATTTAGATCTGCTCCTGTTCATAAAATTCAACACTCAAGCAAATATGCTGGCAAAAAGATGTTTGTGTTTTAATACACTAATCAAACCTGATTTGGTGTGCTTCTGCCCACAATATAGGAGTGAGTCTTTTGGGTCTCCACCTCTTCCCTGTCTACCCTCCCTTCTGAGCTAGGACAAAAGTGGGAGAAAGAGAGACCAAATATGAACTTGTTGCAAATACAAGAACCTGTTCTTAAGGAGAAGATCAAACACACATACAAACAGTTCATAGAACTTGCACATCAAGAAAAACTGAATCCAATAATGATTTGAAAAGAAATGCAAATTATATCCAAGAACATGGAAACATACAAATACAGAAGCAGTTACAGATAATATTTTGATTCCCAAATTCAAATCAAGGTGCTGAAGAAAAATGTGTACATTGTTTATTACTAAGCATTTCTTAAGTGCCACAACATGAGTACTGAAAACTCCAGACCTACAAAATAAAACCTTTTATCTATACAAATTGAACAAACTTACTGTTCTGTTGCTCTGTCATGCACAACTCGCAGTAGAGTCCCTACACTGAATGAACACCAACATAAAGAAAGAGACCACGAAACCGATCATCCTCTCCTTTGGAAGAAAAAAAACAAAATTATACCAAGGAAGAGGCAGCTGCCCCCTTATAAGATGATGAGGGAACAGTAGGCCATCTGGGTGGCTGTCATATTGTAAAACAAGCCTCAAGAACTACTAGCTTAAATACCTGACGCAGCCACATGGTAGGGAGATCCCTCATAGCACAAATCTTCACATCAAGCAACCAATAACCAATGCAGTGATCCCTTCTCACCTAGCACCAACCCACCAGCCGTGTGTTCTTTATGTCTTAGAACTGTCACCACACTGTAAAGAACCACGCAGTACTCTACATGCACAGCAAAAGAAAATCTATTTCTCAAAGGACTAAACGTGCTTTTATTCCAATGGTAAAAAGTACTACTTCCCCCTAGAATCAAAACTCTCAAAACAAACTTTTTGGAGCATGCCCATTAATGCAACAAGTCACATGAGCAACACTTCCCTTTACAGGCTTCCCAAAACCAAATGACACACAACAGCAGAGGCTCCATTTGTTATCTGGGTGGTGAAATCCATGCATCTCCCACAAATCCTCCTAAGAAAACACAAGTCCTCAAAACCCAAATACAGCTGTTTCAATAGAGAGAGCCCTCAGTCTACAAGCATTTCCCATGAAGACCATACCCCACACCTGTAGGAGTCAGACCAGTCAGTGGGTAAGTAACACATATCCCACTTCTTAAGTAAGTGTACAATCACTTCACACAAGGTGAAGGTGATTTCACTACCAGGCTGAAGCACATGGAGGCTTCTCACTCGACCACGTAACAGGACAAGAATGTTGAATGTCATTCCCTCATTTGAAGTGCTTTGAAACTGTTCATGATGTTGTATTTCAACATAGGAACTCATGCTAAAGTTAGTTCCCACCCAGTTTTACAAGCTGGACTTCCCCAGAGTTCTTCAAACACTATCCAATGACATGAAAAAAGCTCCTATACAAAAAATAAGAGGCCTCTCAGAAATGACTGGAATAGCAATTTCACAAAACTTTGTAACTGCAAATGGAGATAAAACAAATCAGTCGCCTTAGCACAGCAAGACATACCAGCTTTTGACATCATACAATACATGGATTGATTCATTTTTCAGAGCCAACATGCTATGCCACGAGAAAAGGAGATTTTCAGAAAAGCTTTAATGAACATTAGAGAACAAAAACATTGTTCTGACCCAATTAGAAATTTTTAGCAGAACAAAGACTGGAGGCTACAAACACACTGTAATGACCTCTGCAGCCTAGTGAGCCAAGTCCTCTGAGGCCTTCAGGTTCTGCTGGAACACTGATCACCCCAAGCCATTCCACGACACAGTGAGAAAACAAGTAGAGTCTATATTTATATTTTTTATTTAAAAAAAATCTCATAAAAGAAATTCTCTAATGAAACTCACATAAACACATTTTTAAAAATTTATATAAGTGAAGGCTTCTATCTGTCAAAACACAGACTACAACAATCACAAAAGTTAATGCAGGAAAGATAATCAACAGGGACAGAGAGACAGATACAACAATATGATCCGCAAGTGCAAAAATGAAAAAAATTACCATTTTTTAAAGAGCACATGAAATGGTTAATGAGATCTTAAAAATGAAAAGGTTTAGCATGTAATGTAGTATGTGCTTGCCTTCTATTCTATGCACTTGTCTCCACTTATGTGCTTCAGTTCTCCCTTTTACTACCTAATTCTGCCTTACATGGGTCAAAGACTACCAGTCACATAGAATCATGGGGTCCAAATTAGGCTGAACTTACAAAGCCACTTTCATTTGGGTAATAAAGAGAAACATCTTCATACCTCAGAAGCAAACTCAAAAACTGGTCAGTTGTGCCAGCATTTATTCTAATCAAGGCAGATAGCTGCCTAGGTTTTTAACTCCAAGGGTCATTCCTCAGTGGTTTGGTAATTACCAGACTCTCACAAAACGAAGAACAAATATTCCAGTTACAGACATTAAAAATGTACATGAGAAAGCAAATTTTATTTGTGCTGCTTTCAACTCTCAGCTGTTACGGGTGTGGAAAAGAGGCAGGCACTTCCTCAAAGGAAGTGGTAGAGGAGAAGGGAGTTAGACAACAGGATTAAAAGAGTCGTAATTCCACCCTCCATACACACTCATCTAGCTAAGGCATCACAACTTAAGTACACTATCCAAAGCAGTTCAAACAGATTATTTAATGCATGTATATCCCGTTTCTGCGGTGGAAGACTGAATAGGGAAAGCAGAGGGAATTTTGGAATTTTTTTTCCTAATGCAGACCTTGCAAGACTCTTTTGGGAGCCAAGAAACCAAAGTAAACAGACATTTGAATAAGAGAGCCATAACAATTCATCCAATCCACAAACCACTTAATTTAAAGGCTGTTGAACTTTAAAGACAAAACAAATCCCAAGCTTTATTCTAAGAAAAGTCCAGGAAGGGCTGGGATCATGCTACAACCTGCGGGTGCAACCTTAGCCTTTATAATTACCAGGTAAAACATACATGCAGAGCTCAAAAAACACCTAAGAAATTGGACCTTAAACTCAGACCTCCAGAACTGCCACCTCCTTTCCCTTAACCAGAAAGGTCCAGCCAGGAAGAGCAGATGAGGACCAGTGCCTTACTCACTACCTGCCACATGCCTTCACTTGTCACTGTCAATATATCCAGCACGCTATCTCCTAGCTACCATATGCCCCAGTCTGCCACTGCCCCCAACCCATACATGGCCAACAGACCCAAGCTCCACCAACAGTCCGACTCCCTCAAGATGAGGGAACTGCGGTTGTTCAGCCTGGAGAAAAGAAGACTGAGGGGAGACCTTCTCACTCTCTACAACTACCTGAAAGGAGGTTGTATCGAGGTGGGTGTTGGTCTCGTCTTCCAAGTAACAGGTGACAGGACAAAAGGAAATGGCCTCAAGTTGCACTAGGGGAGGTGTAGATTGGATATTACGAAAAATTTCTTCACCAAAAGGGTTGTCAAGCATTGGAACAGGTTGCCCAGGGAAGTGGTAGAGTCACCATTCCTGGAGGTATTTAAAAGATGTGCAGATGTGGCACCTAGGGACATTGTTTAGTTATGAACTTGGCAGTGCTAGCTTAACAGTTTGTCCTACTGTGAGCAACACAGGATTAATTACTTTTTCAGTAATTTTACTTTTCAGTAAGGTCTCTTCTAATGCTTGGGAAAACTGCATTTTTAGAAGACTCTAGTGTCTGAATTCGTGAAAATATTTACTTTATAGCCAGCTATGGTATGCTGGTTTCAAGGTCTCAGTCTTTTTGAGATAGCTAGCATTTCAAGGTCTTGAGTTTTCGAGGTGTGAGGATGAGGAGTGAAACCCAGGCACTTGACCCAAGCTGGTCAACAGGATTATTTCATACCATGAATGTCACATTCAATATAAATTAAAAAGTTTGCTGAGAAATTTTCTCTTCTACGATCACGGCAATCCAGAGAATTTTTTGCCCCAGTGCCAAACCTGAGGCCCTCCCTTCCTCCCAAAGCCGTAGCACTCACAGTGTCCGACATTTGCTGTCCGCTGCTGGGAGTGCACAGCTTCCTGCCGATAGAATGGGCTGAATATAATCCTTGTATATTTTATATTGGTATTGGGATCTATATTGGTTCTTTAGTATTATTAATGTTAATTATTTAGTCTTATTCTATTTAATCTGTTTATATTTCAACCCTTGTGTTTCCTTGGTTTCCCCCCACCCCGATTCCGAATTATCTAAACAACAATAAATTGCTATGAGTTCTCCAAAACCTAACACGGTTGGACTTGAAGATCTTAAAGGTCTTTTCCAACCTGAATGATTCTATGATTCAAAGGTTCACTGCTGCCAAGGAAAATCCCACAGCATGTTTATAACCACTGATGGGTGTAACCCTACTCATGTAGCTCAAATCACTACACCTAGCCTTCCTTTCTCCTTAATCCTTAAAAGCTGTGCATGAAAATGGGTGCTGTGTAGTCCTTCTAAATATCTAAAACCGGAAATGGCAATGGCAAGGAACTCAATCTAGGGTAGATGGAGCAGGCTGTTCCTTGATGTTCTGCAAGCCACCACAGGCCTGCCACATTAGTCACTAAATTAGACCATAATGTACAATTAAGCAATTTGATTTCATTTTGCAAAGGCAGAGAATTACACACCTCAGCAGGAACACTACTGACTGAACAGAGTTTTGAAGAGGACACAAAGCAGGATTTGAAAGGAACCTGAAAGAGACTGGTTTCCATCACGTTTCGAACGTCCTTTTTTTTTTGAATGACTGGCAGATTCAGTATAGAGCTACACCTTGTTTTCATGGGAAAATTTGTGTAGACTCTTAAGGCATAGGGCTTCTAGATAACAGAAAAGATCCTAAACATGTTCAATGGACACAATGCTAAATCCCAATTTATTAGATCACAGGAAGAAAAAAACCACACACACACACAATAATCCTATAACTTTTATTTCATAAATTCATAAATTAGATCATTGAATTGAGGTCTAATCCACAGGTCCCACAAACCTCTTCTATAACCTGGCCCAGGCTGAATTCCCATAGACATGTTTTTGTGAAACATGAAAAAAAACAAAAACTTCACAAAACTCTATCCTAGCCTTTCCTCAAAGCACTCTCTTACTGTAACTTACATCTTGGAGTTCTTAATTTGACAGTATCTTGACAGTTTAGTATTAACCCTTGATAAATTTACTCATGTAAATCTTTCCCCTTCCAAAGGTAAGAATACCCACCCTTTGCACTCTGGTATGCTCCACAATCTTTAGTAACAATAATAATTAAAAAAAGCAAAGCAAAATCCAACACTTAGCAACTAACAAACTTCACTGTGAGACTGTCAAATGACCAAATCTGGCGGCTTAATGAAAATTCATCTTTATTACACAATCCTGTGTGTCTAACGCTTCCCATCATTCATTTTCCTCATAGGTACAAGGGAAGCTTTTGCTAGGAGACAGGAATATATTGTAAGCAAATAACCTGTTTAACATTTTGGCCAAACTATGACAAACAGATAGAATAAAGAAGTTAATGTTTTCTCATGGTACAAAATATACCAAAACCTTGAAAGGTAATCCAGATTATAAATAGAGTATGGCAAAACCAAAACTTGTAACATCAAACTTTCAACTGTGGACATAAGTAAATACCATTTGCACATACTGCTACATAGCTTAAAAATAGTAACCAGGCAGTGTGTTCCCCACGTGGCTGGACATTTGACTCGCAGTACATGCTGAAACATTTTCAATTGGCCAGACAGCAATTCCCCTCCAGCCGCCAAACGCACAGGAGATGCCTCTCTCAGCAAAGACCATGGCAAGCTCAATGCCTCAAGCAAATGAAAATCTGTTAGGAAATCAGTTACAGAGGAAAGAGGTGGAGGCGGTTTTGTGATTTACTCTCCTCTCCCTGAGGCTTTGGCAGGCAGTTTCTGAAATAAGATGGCAGTCATCACTTCCAGAGGCAGACATTACTAGTCTGCTCAAATACAGCTGCACTGGTGGGGACATGAAAAGACTTGGTACGAATTAGTCAGAGATTTAATCCAATCTAAATGTAAGGATGCCATTCAGCAGAATTTGTTCCTAGTAGCAAGCACACATAAAAGCTTCTCTCTTTGCCTTTCATCCTCAAGGACTTTTCTGTCTAGTCTTTTTAATTCCATCCTCCTTTGGATAAAGGCCATTCCTCTGCAAGGATATCTGGGGGTATGAGGCAGATACCCTTAGGTGAACCTCCCAGCTATCTAGCAGAGAAGGTTGCTCTGTGAAAGGGCACAAGCACCCCCTTCACTCAATGCAGGTCTGAGAGTACCCACCAAGGGACCTAGAATCACCTTTTGTGCAAGACACCTACACGAACCTCTTCAACAGGTGAAGGTCTCAGCGGTCACGGAGAACTACCGCGCTGTGAAACAACAACTGCCCATCGTGGCTCCACAGCCCTAGTGCACTGCATTGTCACTATGCTGCTTGCAGGCTGGAATTTGTCTTGTAGGGCATTCCAGGATTTCTACTGGCAGATGATTCAGTTCTGGACCTTGGGCTCAAACTGAATAATTTCCATAATCCCTTATTTCATAACACCATCCTCCATTTGGTATTCAAGCACAAGCCAGAACGACCCTTTTTCAAAATGCTTTTAATGCAGCAAGGAGAAGGGGGCAAGGGACATTAAAGGTAACTTGTGACTTTCTCAGTGATAATACCAACAGGCTGCTGCTGGCTTATCTGAAGGCAGGTAGTAACTTCAGAATCAGACTTTCAAGCTCCCTTTAAGAAGGGGGAATTAAGAAATTAAGAAATACTTTCTTCAACTTCATTCAACTGCTGCTTTCAGGCTCAGTCTGCCAGCATGGACTGGTAGCACAGCACAGCTCTGTAAACAGGGGATGACCAACAGTGGTGGCAAAACTGTAGCATGTCATTAGCCGCTTTCCTAGAAATCTATATGGTGCTCCTGCATAGCAGAACACAGCGTTAACTGTAAGCTCCTCTCCAGAGGGAACAACCTGAGGCTTCAACATCTGGAAATCACCCTCCTTCCAGTTGCTCACTGGTATTAAACAATTTTGTATTCATATATTTAGCATTAGTTTAGGGCTACCAAGATGATTAGAGGACTGGAACACCTCTCTTATGAAGAAAGACTGAGGGAATTGGGTCTATTTAGTCTGGAAAAGAGACGGCTGAGGGGTGACCTTATTAATACTTATAAATACCTAAAAGGTGGGTGTCAGGAGGATGGGGCCAGGCTCTTTTCTGTGGTGCCCAGTGACAGGACAAGAGGTAATGGGCACAAACTTGAGTGTAGAAGTTCCATCTCAACATGAGGAGGAACTTCTTTACTTTGAGGGTGGCAGAGCACTGGAACAGGCTGCCCAGAGAGGTGGTGGAGTCTCCATCTCTGGAGACATTCAAAACCCACCTGGACGCGTTCCTGTGCAACCTGCTCTAAGGTGACCCTGCTCTGGCAGGGGAGTTGGACTAGATGATCTCCAGAGGTCCCTTCCAACCCTATGATTCTATGATTCTGTGATTAGTTTATGCTAACAGAAGCATATGCTGCTATTAAGAAGGCTTGGTTTTCTCCAATTTGAATACTGAGAAATGTAAAGAGTTTGTTCCTGATTACACTGGAAGCCACCAGTGAAATCCATATGACTAGTATCTCCACTCCACCTTCCTATACGTACACCCCAGAAATTATCACAAGTAGCCCTTTCTCCATGGATCTGAGAGAGCTCCCTAACTGTAATGAAAAATTTCCCATTCCATGGGGTAGAGTAGAAAACTCATATCATGCTGTGGCGATTGAGATTAATAATGCTTTTTGTCCCATCCCTGTTACCACGTCAGAAGTTTCTTCCTCAACTCACTTGTTTTTATGATCAATAACTTTCTTTTAATTTGCAGGCAAAGTTTATACTTCTTTGTTCCTGTGATGATACTGACCTACGCATTAGTTTTCCTTCCCTTCCTACGTACATTCATAGACAGATGCCACATGCCGTCTTGATCTTCGTTATACTGAGGTTAAATCAAGTTCTCCTAGTTTAAAATAGGCTCTCTTTTTCTAGGCCTCCCAAGGAGAAGAACTGCACGCTGTCGGGCTGTGTGTGTGTGTATGTAGTCTTATGAAGGACTATAGCTGTACAGTGGACTTGGTCAGATGAGTTCTCACAAAAGAATGCCATAATAAGATGCTTACTGCAGAGCACACCCCTCTGACAATTCCTTTGGTCTCTTCCACAACTACAACCCAGTTCTAGTATACATTTCAATATAGTCATTGATCATAGCGATCACTATTTCTCCTTTCTTGGTCGTTTCCAAGTGAAAGGATGCCGGATTGTATCATTCTTGTTTTTATGCTATTGAATTTAATTTCATTTGTATCCCATAAATTCTTTCTACAGAATATCAATATAAAGATCAAGTTAGTCTTGAAGGAGTAGCATCACACCTCTCCAGCCTTAAAGAACAGGAACAGTAATCTTTCCTGGCAAAACTAGTTCCTTCCCTTTTTAAACACAATTTGGTACTTTCTGTTCCCAAGGAAGATGTTCAGAAGTGCAGTACTCATCCCAAATCCAAGCCTTAATCATCCTCCCAACTGAGGAGCATCAGCTATAAGTAGCCTTTCATGTACATGTGATGCAAGCATGATACATTCAGGAAAATGGATCATGTCCCATATAGAGCTGTCTGGTTCACAGCACATTCATTAGCAGAGAAGTGTCTTGGGTTCACATCTGAGCGAACTTCTTGTGGGTACACTAGAAGATTCAGAATATTGTGCTTTCTAGCTGGAGGATCAAAGTATCATACATGGGGAAACTGACTGACCTCAAGCACTAGAGCAACATAAGTAGGATGAAACAGAGTGCCAGGGCTACAAGAAATCCACCTGATCAAATTGTGAAAGAAACAAATGTCATATTTGGATGTGTCAGTCTCTCCAGAAAAGAGGTGCAATATTAATGCCACTGGTCAGGAGACTGATAAAGCTTCACATGGAAGTATATGCAGTTCTGCCTCCCATGGGCTGTTAGGCTAGTCAAACTAACAAAGAACTTGTGATTGGCACTTCCAGTTTCCCCTACTTCTTGACCCGTTTCTATCAACATTATAAATAGGGTAGAACACCTTTGACAGTGGCAGAAGTAAAAATGCACATTAGGTTTCAGACTGCAACTCAATGTTTGAAGCCACAGAAATGGGGTTCTAGAGCACTCTCCAAAAAGAAGAGCCCAAGGCAATTAAAGACTTAGTTCATTAACAGAAGACCATTTTCTGAGACTGAAAGGAACAGACCACATCTTAGGATCCGCCTCCAAATCAGTCCAGTGCTTTGACAGTACTGTACATATGTAGACATGACAATATATGCACAATTTATATCCCAAGCCAGAATCAAGAGATCCTAACCATGACTGCAAACATGTATGCATAGCAAAATAGCTTTATTGAAGGTTCATAATGCTGTGCAAATTATCAGCTTTCAAGGCCTTTAGCTGCATAAAGATGAATTTTCTGTCAAAGTAGCTGATATTGTAGCCATTTCCGTAACCGCCTGTCCGCTTACTGACACTTGTGTTGCACAGGGTGGGAAGAAGTGCGAGGGAGATGACCATAGTAATTTGAAACTCTATTTCCTTGACAGGATGGATGAAATTTTGCTTCTTCCTCTATTTTAAAGAATTGCAGCCTTGAAAGCTGAAGGCGGCAACAGACTTCCAGAGTTTTGCCTATGTGTATAGGGCTGAAAGAAACAGGGCTGTTAACAGAGTGGTTGCTTGGAAAGACAGGAAAGAGGCTCATACAATTTCAAGAGAATTGTGCTTCTGGTGGAGCAGCAGGATGCAGATGCAGCATACTAAAAACTGCTGGTACACTCCTGCATATTGTTTACTTCGGAAAATAAAATTTGGATGTTGTTTTCCCCCAAAGGCATAGATACGCTATGCAAAGAAATTCTTCAGGCAATTTATGCCACATCTGTGTCCCCACAGCTAATAAGGGAATGTAAGATGACTATAAACTATACAGGTATAATCAGTTAACCAAATGACATCAGGGAATTTAAGGGATAAGTAGTGCTCTGAGCATGTGGTATACTGCCCAGGAGTCCATTATCCCTGAAGAAAAATATAATAATAATTTAAAAAAAATCACGTCTTTGAATTGCTCTTAAAAATACATCATATACACCAACAGTGTAGTTGATTCAGGACTGTTCTAATTTGATCTTGAAAGAGCTTGGGTTTCCCTTTTCCATATATGCTATGTAACAGTGACTTCATTTCCATTAGTCTCCTGGCTAACCCCTCAGATCTGACAGTAGTACAGCCATTCAGCATATCAGTAGGGTCTCAAGTTTAACAGAAAAATCAGTGTTTATACACGTCTATTACTTCAGGCCAGAGTTGTTGGCACATTTATAAACAGCCATAGATTGAGACGTGCTAGTATCTTAGAGAAACAGAACAAAACATCAGAAAGTTTGCAGTATCTAGCTGTAAAGAAATCTGAAGCTATGTCCTTGAGAAGCATAATACAGTATTGAACACTGGATACAAGAGGTGGTTCCTTCTGTAGTTTGGATTGCTACCTATTCAAGTGTTCCCGAGTGCCCCTATGCCCACTACTTGCTACCTTTGGAGAAAACAGGCTGCCGGTGTATTGTATGGAGGGTCTCAGAGCTTATCTCTGTATAGACTGCAGGGCATAACCCTAAGGTTACTCAACATTTAGGTATTTCAGTAGCTCACAAGACACACTGGAGAGAACACTAGTAGTATCCACACACTTCTCCATGTACTTGACATAGGGCTTACTGGCTCTGTGTGTCCATATCTAAGCATTAGACTCCCACATAGGTCCACTCCAGGGGGACTAGGCAGTTCCCTTTTAGCAGAGAGCTATTTATTAGTTATACCACATGTTATATTAACATTAGCTTATGTAAGTAAATCAATAGCAAGGTAACACCTAATCAAAAAGGACAAGATAGGCACCTTGCTATTAAATGCCATTTTCCCCGGAAGTATTTAAAGCAGTGAGGGCACCTGTGAGAACAGCTGACAACACTACAACAGGTACTTGCAGCAAGGCAGATGTGGATGCAAAACATCTGCAAACAAACTCAATTCATTATCTAAGCTGTGTTTGTTTTCCACCTAATAACTAAAGATCGCATACCAACCTTGTGCCCACATCTATTTCTATCCCACCTCAGGTCAGCCCAACAAGTTTTGGGAGCAAACTCCACAGATGTTCCATGCTCTGAGGACAAACAATCACATGAAGTGAACAAGATTAACTTTTCTTTCACAGAAAAGCAAAGATGCATTCTCTGTCTGAAGTATCCAAGCAGGATGGCTCCCCCTCTCAGCAGCCTTTTCTACAGACAGGATTTAGCACAAAGAAACTTCCAACATGCTCCTCTTCTGGCTTCCTCCACTGAACACAAGAAGTTAAATCCATCCATGGAAAAACAGCACATGCACATGAAAAGAAAAACTAGTCTGTCCCAACTAGGCCTCTCTCAACAACATGAGTCAGTACTAGGCTGACCCTGACACTATTAAACTGGAGGACTGCCATGCCATTAGTTTTCCTCAGATCAGTATATTTGACTGCAGAAGTAGGATCATTTCCGGTGAAATGCATCCATGTTTCCTTTTCTCTTCTTGGTTAGGGGAACCGATTTGGCTGTTTATTAGGGAAGTGCACCAATCTGCCCTGTTTAAAACTCCTATTTGAGGAGTGGGTCAAATTAAGAAACACAGCCACAGAACCACAGGATAATTAAGGTTGGAAAGGACCTCTGGAGATTGCGTAGTCTGATCCCACTGCTCAAAGCAGAGTCAGCTAGAACAGGTTACTCAGGACTGTGCCCAGTGGAGTTTTGAGTATCTCCAAGGATGGAGTCACAAGGGACACTTTAGGCCTAACATAGTATCCCTTGCAGCAGACAGACCTGCATATTTAACCTCCAGGCAGATTAATTTTTACATAACCAAGCAATACAAGAGAGGATAGATGCTCAAGTCCCAGCACGCATCACCCTAAAAGGTAAAGTCAAGAGAGCCAAAAGCAGCAAGTCACTTTTTCCCCTATATTCGTGAAACTCATACGGTCCTCAAATTTCCTGCTTACCTTGAAACAAAATGAAGTGTTTATTCCCAGGACTCATGGAACATTAAACAAAAGAAAGCTTAACCCATGAACATCACACACAAAGCTACTCTCTAGTAGCTGTGAATCCCACTTCTAGCTGTGAATCCCATTTCACTTTCTAAACAAAGGCAACACCTAGCCCAAGGGTTCAACTAAACTGACTCCTCTCTCCTTGAAAATAATTCTTACTGGTCAAGTTTAGTAACATCTGAATTTGCAGTAAACAAGCTCTGGAAGAATCAGAAAAATAACCTTGAAGAGAACCTCAAGAAATTATTATCATGTTGGTCCAGACGCTGACACAGAACATGTGAGTTTCTTAGGAGCTGCAGTATGAAAGAGGTACCTAATGACATCAAAAAGGATAGTCACACCTAATAGAACAAAACAAACAAAAAAAAAGTCAAGAAAGCCATGCTTCATTTTCCAAGGGTAAAGTGCAATTCCTGGCAGTGGGGCCACAGGGAATAGCTATTCAGCTGGCAACTGAACCACAAGGTTTTAAATAGATAGTTCAAAGCCAGAGATTATTCCCTTATCCCGTGCTGTCAGTGTTACAAGGCTGTGACGAAAGGTAGTACTGATGTACAGAGAAGCAGCAAAAATATTTCACTTTAAAATTAAATTATCTACCTTGGCCTCTACAAAACCACATCTTGGATGACTTGCAATGTGTCAATATGATTTAAAACACTGGGTATCTGTAGAATCCAGTCAAAGACCCATGGTCAGTTCTAGTGCAGTCAAGAGGCTTTAGTTATTGCAGAATTGTCATTTTAATTTTGACGTATGAAGAACTCGCTCAATAAAATAAGGTTCACCTCTAGGATAAGAAGTTGTTTCTAATATCAGTTCACAGTAGCTACTTACAAGTACTTGGGAAAACATGCGATTTTGCTAGGAAAAAAAAAAAGGTCACTTATGGGGGAAGACAGGTTAAGAAACCAGCAGAGTAGGCTGGCCCTCCAAACAGCTCATTTAGAAAAAAGCCTAGTTTAGTGGAAGTCTATTACACACATGCACGTTGGACTGGAGATCCTCCAGCAGGCCAGCCCTCTTATGCCTAGGGTCCTCCTTCAATCCTTCTTCCTTTCCTTATCCCCTAACAGGAGGGTCTGGCTTTGGATTTGAGAAGATTATCAGGTCAAAGCTGGAAGTATGATCCAAACAGCAGACTAAAAGTGAAGTTAATCACCTCAACACCTTTAAAAGGGTAAGGCCTAGGAAAGATGGAGCAAGACTGCTTCCATTCACTGGCCTGAAATTAATTGCAAGCCATGTAAATGCCAAGTCTGATTGCATACGCAAACAAGTCCTGGGCAACGGTTATTTGAGGCAACAGATGATGGGTGATACAGAACATATATCTTCATGCTGTTCCACACAGATCATTTCAGCAGTCTCATCACAACACTGAAGTCTACCAGTTAGAGGTCTATCTTAAAAAGAACTTTTGCTTAAAAAAAACAAAAAAAA
>VYZM01013544.1:417-39740 GCA_013398915.1 Dromas ardeola
CTTTAGGCCGTGAGCCGCCCCTCAGGGCAGCTGCACGGGGCAGGCGGGATCCCCGCTGTGGCAGGGCCCCGTGGCGGAGCTCCAGCACGGGTGCCCCGGGTGAGGCGAGAGTTTCGGGTGATTTTACAGGTGTCGTTTGGCAGCGGGGCTGTAAAAGGGAGCTGTGCCCGGTGGTGCTGCTGCGGCTTCGCGCCGCTGCCGGGCAGATGAGACGTTCTAGAATTGCAGGCGCTTTAGGCTAAAGGACCGGCTTTTGCCAGGTTTTCCCTGGGGTAAAGATAATTTTTAATTTTTATTTTTTTTTCTAACGTGAGAATTTCTTGTTCTGAACTTGGACTGCAGCTACGTTCCGGCCTAAATGAAAGGAGGATGTTTACCTAGTTGGCATAAATTTCCAAAGTTCAAAAAATCCGAATTTTAATTACTATTTTCTTTTTAAATAAGATGCAATCTTAGTAGGGCTTTAATTGTTAATGTTCTAGTGGAAGCAGTTTTCCAAATGATCCCTGGAGTGTTTATTACGTGTCACATGTGCTTGTAAAACTCAAATCAGTATTTCCTTATTTGCATATTTGATTGGTTCTGTTGTGGTAATGACTGATCAGACAGTGTGAAAAGAAAACGGGGCTTTATGAGGGCTCTCATACAGAGAGCTGATTGATTAAAGACTGCTCTGATTCATGTGGCTTTAAAAATTCTACTTATGTATAGTATTAATTTGCAAAATACCATGATTAAGACTATCCAGTAAATCAGTTGTTACTTTGTGGCCAATTATGATTACACAGTACTGTTATCTGAAAATTGAGTTATAAATGTAGCTGTAGAGCTCTATAAAGTAAAGTCTGGAACCTGCATGTTTGGAGTATGTGACTCCTCAGTCACAAGGCAGCGTGCTAACTTTGGGCTTCCCATGCGGAACCAGGCCCTGTGACTGCAAACGGCATTTGGAAGATTTGAAATGCTTTTCTTAACTGCTGCTGCCTTTGACTTTTTTGTTAAATGTATCAGAAAGTGTCTTCAGTGGTGACAGATTATTATTGAAGTTCACTTCCTTCTTTTCCTGTTCGTAGAGATTTTGTCATTTATATCGTAACTGAAGAAAATTATTGACTGAAAAAAAATTTATTTTAGTTGAAATGCTTTTCTGATAAAAGAGTTGATTTAAGAATCAAATTTTATATATAATCTTTCAGGTAACATTCTTACCTAAAAATGAAAATGATGTCCTTGTTTCTCTCTAATTTACTCCTGCATCTTTAGAAGTATGTTGAAATCTGTATAACTTCAGAGCATTTATACTTCCCTTCTGGCACTGTCAGGAAAAGACATGGTTGATACAGTCATTGAAAAGTGGCTGAAACTCGCCCATACTGTTCTGAATTGGCTGAGGACTATGCTCGAGAGTCCCAGTTTACAAACAATACTGTTTGCTTTGGATTTGTTTGCTTTGGTATTTTTTTTTTTTAGTATGATGCTTGCAGTAATAAACATGGAGTATAGACTCATGTGCACGAATTGCATGAGTGACCATGTTTTATAGCCGACAGCAAAGTATCATTTAAGGCCCTATCCTGCGGGAGGTAATCCATATCTTCATGTTTATATATATTAAATTATGAATTAAATTTTTACCAGTAAAACAAATTTTATTGAGAATTTTTTTGTTCCCTTCCTTGAGCAATAAAATACTGTTTCATTTGTTGCTACAGTGGTAATTAACAGTTAGGAGCAGATTATAAGGATATTCAGTAGTTGGCCAGTCTGCAACCCCTGACATAAGCTTCTTTAAAATTTGGGAAAAATCGTTGTCATAGTTAGAAACAGTATTTCTTATTTTACTGGAACTGGAAGAAGTTTTACTTCAAGTAACTGAGATATTCAGTACCATAAGCAATATATATGACTGCAAGAAACATCCTAGTGTAAATTCCACATGGAATAAAAGCAGCACTATGCATAAGCAGAATTGTAGCTACCCGTGCTTACTGTTACTTAACGCTTTTTTTGTATGCACTAGTTAAGACAGTATTTTTATTTAGTCTTGAAATAGATAGATTTTATTCAGCACCTTTTGACATTAGTAGCAAGTTTCCTGTTAAATAACAAAGCTACTGTCTAATGTCAAAGGATGGACTTTGAGTAGACTGTGTCATTTTACTCTATTTTGTGGAAGTAAAAGTACAATAAAACCAATTTTTAGGATAGAAGAAGGAAACATAAAATGTGACGAAACTTCATTACCCTTTGTGCTGTGCACTCTGTCATGTCAATAACTCCACTAATATTGCTTTCACTTAATTTAATGCTGGTTGCCTTTAACATTTACTAAACAGTTTTGAAAATTGCTGTAGCTTAGCCTGAGACGTTTGTGATTAGCTGCACCAATTTGAAATGGCCAATTTGGATGATGACAGAACCTCCTCTGCGCATGCTTTTTTAAAATTTGGTAAGTGTGCAGTTCTGTGTATTGTTTTTGTTTGTGGCTATTTAACTCAACAAAAAATAATTGTGTGGTTTGTGTTTCATGCAGTGTTTTGTGCCAGCAATTTTTAGCACTGTACAGTAGAACCTAAAAATTTGAGCTCTTTCAGTGGAAATTTCTGAAAAGTGGAATCTACTTAGATTGAAATCTACTGTTCAGATCTTCCTATTTTATTTGTGTTTTGTGTTCTTGTAAGTATCTCTCAGTGTAACAATTTCTGAACTGAAATTTCTCTTTTAAGATGATGTTCATGTGAAAGGTGCACTAAGAATTGTGTTGACATTTAACTCCTAAAAAACCCCAATGTGACTGATTTAGAGATAAAAAAAAAAGTAAAATTTCCAATAAGCCATTGTTCCAAAGCTTGACTTTTTGGAAATTAAGTGGAAGCAAAATAAAGCCCCCTGGCACAGCTTCTCTTTGGAAGCTAGACTACATGAAGTTGTCAAGACCATTACTGTTTTAGCTCAATGTATTTTGAAAAGAGGGTGGAACAAATGTGTCCATATGTGAAGCTAGCTGATCTGGGGGGAACTGTATGGGACTCTTGTTTAGTCTGTGCTGAAACACAGCAGCGGTGCAAGTGCTAGTGAGAGTTACCGGTAAGGGGATTTCAGCTGTCACTTGCCACCACTGAGTCACTTGAATGGCCCTGCCCTACCTGTGGCATTTCTCTTTTGCCTTTCTTAATGTCAAAGGACATGTGAAGTGTTGACATTGTAATAAAAAAATTACTCTTTCCTAACTATTATATTGATACTTGATGTTCCTGTTGTTATGATGCAAAATAAACATTTTTATTAGTTTTAAGAGCGATTGTTTTGAGTTCTCAGAAATGGCAGTGACTGCCTTGAATATCCTGCATGGTTTCCTGCCTTGCTTGTAGCATTGACAAGGCTTCTGTGGTAGACCTTGGTATTTTGGTGTATTTTTCTTTATGTGCAGCTCTTGTATACTGGCATGATGGTCTGTGTTTTATTTCTGGTGTTCAGTAACTTCTGTGTGGTGTTAGTTACTGTAAATACTGAAACCAGTAATTTCCATTAAGTATAACATTCTGTAGAGAGAAATCACTTCAGATCATTAGGCAATAGAGAAAGGACAAAATAAATTGGTACGTGTTTTTTCTTTTTCCATGAAATTCTAATTGAATTAGCTGCAGTCTAACACATGATTTTTCTTGATACATGGTAGTTGAAAAGTTTTGTCACTTTAAAGCTGTTTAAATGAAACTATTACAAGATTTTACTCATTTTTACCCGTGCTGCTATCATCGCTTAACCTAGGTAACACGTTGTGCTTTGTGTTTACTTCTAATTTTTATTCAGACAGAGAAATACCTTGATACCTTTTTCTTCTTCCTCCCCTAGCCCCTCTCCTGGGGTTTCCTTACCATGTTTTCATTGAATAGGAGAACAGTTCGGTTTGGAAGGGACATTAAGAGGTCATCTATTCCAGCCTCTTGCTCAAAGGAGGGTCAGCTATGAGATCACAGTTTCATCGTGTGTGTAGGGATTAAAAATCCCCATCAGCAACAGCACAGTTGGTACATGTTATGTTCATGGAATCAGAGTTCAGATATTTATGTGTGTGAGAAGTGAATTTTCCTTCCAGTAGAAGTGCTTCTGAAAATCATTTTCTGAGATCCCCTTGCTCAACTACATGAGTTTGGACTTAAAAGCAGATGTATTTCATGGCAGACAACTATTAGAATAAACTGTATTGTATCCAACAGTGTTGGATTAATACAGTACTGTATTAAGTCTGAGCTCAGGAGAGATTGCAGGAGAAGTCTCGAGGGAAAGGAAATGTGTTGTTGGGCGGGTATGATTTGTTCATGTGGTATCATTTCTTAAATTTTGCTGCATGAAGAAATAAAATCCTCTTTGATCCCAGTGACTTCTGTAATGTGAAGATGTTATTGCCCATACTAATATTGGGTAATGAAAGTTGCTGTGATCTGAGATCCAGAACTTGTTCATGTCTCAAGTGTTGGATTACATCCAGAACTAGTGTCACATTAAAGGACTGTGGCCAGTTTTTATTCCTGTCAAATCTGGAAAGAAATCTGGTATTCACAGCTTTTTTTGTTTGTTTGTTTTGTCTGTGCTGATTTAATTATGCAAGTAAACATTTTCTTTTGTTCTTCTGACATGTAAAATGTTGGAAATAAAATTCTTGCCATGTTGCTTCCATTTGTTTGTGATTAAACTTCGGGAGGGTGTGTGTTTGGTTGTTTGTGGTTTTTTTCTCAAATTCTGTACTTTGAGAAATTTGAATAATGAATCCTTGTTGAGATATGCAAATCTTTATCCATAGCCTAGGTCCACACTTCCATTCTGATGCCTGTTTTTCGTTAATATCTGCAATTGCAGCCATCTTCAAGGATGTGTTCGTTTTCAAAGCTTCTGTATATATGAATTTGGGGAACAGGGTTTCAAAATGTTGGCCACAGCTTTAAATCTAAACATCTAGGTAGTTTATAGCTCTTCCCTGAAGAGCAATTAATGCTAATCTCAAGTAAAACTGGAATAAAAATGAAGTGAATGGGAAAGTACTTTAACATCATGATGACATAATGTTTGCAGCCTCCAGAGGTTGTATATACATAAGTATTTACACTGCTAATAGCTTACCTCAGAGAACTTCCCTTAATTTCCTTCAGTTTTATATTCTGCTTAGAAGAGATAATTAAATTGTAAATTTTTCCTGGAATTGTTGTACATTTGAGTTTCATCTGCTGGATAATGTTTTCTTTGAGTTTCCTTATCTTAGCTAAGTCAGAAATAGCTTGTATGTTTATTACCGCAGTTCTACACTAGTAATTGATATCTCTGTTATCAGTTATTGGTCTATTTTAGGTTTCCTCCTGTTCTCTAATACTTTGAAAGGAAATGACGATCCTTCATAGTAATTCTTCAACTTGAAGAATGGTGAAATCGTATTACTCTGGAACGTGTAAATGGTAGAAAATGAAAGGGGATTCATTTTTGATTCAAAATATGGATATCATGTATTCAGTCAGTGCAATATCTGAAGACAAACAGGGATTTAATTTGACTCAGGATAAGGATTTTGAATGTTCTCTTATCAGACATTAGATATATTAATGCAGGAAGAAACACTTTGATTTCTTATCTGTTTGGGTTTTTTAGTGATTTTCAAGTAGTTACTGACTTGCAGGAATCCACTTCTGCTGTAAGGAAATAATGGGCATACTTCATTCATTGTGGAAGAAAATCTGAACTACCATGTACCGTATTTAAATTTTGTATAGGGTTGTTATACTTGTATACAGATGAAGAAATACTAAATCAACAAAATACTTTTTTTTATATTCCTTCCTAGCATATGGACTTACTTGCCTAAAACAAAGCTCGCACTATGTGGTTACAATGAGATGAGATATTTATGAAAAATAGTATTTGAAACTAATGTTCTCATTCTGTTTGTTCTGAATGCTAATGTACAAGCTGAGAACTCCAGACTACTATTTGCATATGTCATTCTTTTATGTTTAAGTGTTGCAGAGTCTTGCTGCTGTCATTTTTTTCAGTTTTAAAACCTGTTTTAAATATGTAATTGAAAATAGCTTTCTATGGCAGATTTTTGTTTTGCTGAAATGGACTATCAAATAGATTTTTGGAAAAGAGTACAGATGGGCTTTTTTTAGCTATTCTAAAAATAGCTTACACTGTGTTACGGTCTTGCTACAAAACCACAGGGAAGAAGCAGCTAGCTTCATGTTTGTCCTGTCTGTTTCTTGCTTTTGATTACATTGTGATGCTAATGAAACATAACTTACCACAGGATTTGTCCAGAAGAATGCTGTAGACACCCAAACAAAACATAAACTATGTAGAGCTGATAAGGAATTAATGAAGAGTATGTGGAAAACTTGGATTTTGAGTATTCCTTTAAACAATTTTTCCTACTTTTAGTAGGAGTACTTTTAAGGAATATTTCAAGGCATAAAACTTTACTTTTTGTCAATTTTCTTGAACTTTGAATTCATTTCACCTTTTTGTTTCATCAAGTCTACTCTGGCTGCTTGAATTTATTTCTGCTAGTAAAGTTTCAAACATCTAAAAGGATATAATTTGTAGATGGTGGTGCTTTGACATTTTCATGCTGTTTATTCTGTTCAGTCATCGTTCTGCACTAAGTTGAAATCGTTGAATGGTCTGATATAGAAGAATATGCTTTTTGTTCACGATAACTTTATTTTGTTTCTCTGTTGGCCACAGAGGGTCACAGATTGTCTGGTAAGTGTGTAAATTAGAACAATTTTATTTTAGAAACTTTTGACTTGTGTGTATAAGTGTGTGTGCCTGTGAATACTCAACTGTTTTTCATGGTGCAGTGCTGGGGTTAACAGTTTCTGCAAGAAATAAACATTCTGAACCTTTTACACACACAAAGGACAGTGTACTATGTATGTTATACAGTTAACAAATCTATGAGTAAGAATCTTAATTTTGTCTTTGAAAATCTAGTAAGTAAATATTTGTCATAAATTTGCTACTTTTTATGCATAAGTCACTTACTGAAGATTTTTTTTTTCTATTCATGTTCTCTCCTGCTTTTATTGAATCACCTTATAAAATTACATTTACTACAGGTCACTGTATTGTGTGCTTTTGCAAGATAACTGAATTAATAGTATAACAGTAGAAATTAAGAATCTTCTAATGGACAGGAATTCCTAGGCAAAAAGAAGTAGAAAAATAGATGCTTTGAAAAATTGATTTAAATTGGGTTCAGAATGTTGATTTTTAAACAGAAGATACAAAAGGTGTGGTATATTCCAAGTTTTTCTTTTCCATTACAGAGCAGCTTCATTTCTTTTAGCTTTGTCTTTTTAGGCAACTAAAATAAATTGGGGTCTCTCTGTTTCCTTCTCAGGCCCTTTACTTATAGTTTGTAGCTTAACCTCTCCCGAGGAGGAAAGGAGAGGCTGTAGGGGAAGCTCAGAGATGGTGCTCAACATCCCCAGGGAATCCACACACAATAGACCCACTGGAGTCTGCTCAAGAGGGGTGGATTGTTTTTTTTTTAACTACTACGACTGCAAAGCAAAAGTAATGCTAATTTGAGGCTAATCTTGAGGGGCAAGAAACATTTTCCAGTCTCCCCACCACAGGACTTGAGCTTTTATCGCCACTCCACGCACATTCATTTTGTTTGGATGCGAGTCCTGCGTACGGACATTCTCTTGTCTAATGCCTGGCTATGTGCTGGGAGTGCGAAAGAGGCAACTTGCGTGGGAGCACTCTGCTGCATCCTGCCAGAACTGCTTGGCTGGCTGGGCTTCCCTGGCAGTTCATTTCTGCAAGCTTTTCAGAAGGACAGCATGCAGTCCGGAAAGGGGAAATTCTCATTCTTCCTGTTACCAAATGGCTCTGTGGGAGATCTTGCCATCCAGAACACTGAATAAAGCCAAAGTGATTTGTGGAAGGAAAGTAGTATGTTACTCTTAAATTAGAAGTTGGAAATGGCTTATCCCAGTAATTTTTAAGAAATCTTGTCCTTCTGATAGGTAGGTCATTTCGGCTATCAGGAAAATGGGCTTTTCAGGTGCAAATAGGGAAGCAGTCAATATATGGGACACTGAGAAAGAAAGATCTGGATTTGATAACGTTGTATTTCTCTGCAATATAGGTAATTTGGGGACTTTATCTGTTGGATAGGTTGTTTAAGCTTTGGTAGTAGGAGAGAATAAGCCAAGCTTTTTTTTGATTCAAGACATGAAATCAGCTAGACTTACTGTGGTGGTGGATGAAAATGAGGTTAGGATAGCTAAAACATTAATAGTGTTGTAAATGTTCACCATTTTAGAATGCAGGTAGGAAAGTAATAGTTAAATTTGGGCTACTTTTGTCTTTCTTCCTTCAGTTTTTCTACATACCTTTAGGAATTCTGGCTGCAGCATACTTAACTTCTAAGAAAATATTCCTAGAAAATTCTTAACATTTAATAGGAGGTCTTCAATAATTAAACTATACATTTATGTAGTATTGGCTGGAGCTGAATATCTACAAGGCATTGGAGATCCAGCTGGAGGACCTGTTTGTGTGGGCAGGTACTGTAGAAAAAAGGTGTATCGCAATCTATTCTCTGAGGTGATAGAAATTACAACTCTTTTTGTTTGCGTTAAATTTGATAAATTGTGCCTTGGTATAACAACTATGAAAAAAATCATATTGCAGTATTTTTTATCAATAGTAGAATTATGAAACTAATTCTGATCTTGATTTTGTTTTTTCTTTTTTTTTCTTTTTTTTTTTTTTTTTAGGTTCAATTTATGAGCCACTTAAAAGTATTAACCTTCCAAAACCAGAGGGGGAAAGTCTGTGGGATAAATTAGATCATTATTACAGAATTGGTAAGTTAATAATTGTTTCTACCAGCAAAGATTTTCAGTGTAACTTACTAAAATATTTACAGTTATGGGTATGACAGTGATTAGCTTTGCCGTAAAATAATATCTGCAGTCTTTATAAGGATTTTTATTTTCTGAGAGGTAAAGGGTTCTGTCGTTACACGTCCTTTAAGATTCCTGTGCTAATATAATGCATGTATTTGGATATTTCATTCATTGCTTGAAAAATCATGACCTGTAAATAATGTTCAAAATTATCACCTGCATTTGTCAAATGGTAGAACAGATTCTGAGTTGCACATGATAACCACCACATAGCCTCTCACTCACCCCGCCTTCCCTCGCCAGAACAGTAGGGAGAAAAGGAGGAGAAAGGAAAAAAAAAACTCGTGGGTTTAGATAAAGACAGTTTAATAGAACAATAATGGAAAAGGAAAATAACAATAATAATAGTAATTGTGGTAAAAGAACATACAAGACACAAGTCACTCTCACTGCCCAGTGAATTGGTTGCCCAGCCTGGCCTGGCAGATATCGCAGACTTCTTCCCCCCAGCCAGCCCCCATTTATATACCGAGCATGACATCTATGGTACGGAATATTCCATTGGGCACTCCGTTGTTCTCTCTATGCTCCCTCGCAGCTTCTGTGGGAACCTGAAAAAAGACTTTTATTAGTATAAACATTCCCTTAGCGACAACTAAAACAATATGCATTATTGACATTCCTTTCATACCAAATCTGAAACACAACAATCACTAGCAAAAAAATTATCTCAGCTGAAACCAGGATGAGAAGTTAATTTTTGTTATTAATGGTGCCATAATATATTTTTGTGCCAAAACTTTATCTGGTAGGTAACTCATTTCAAGCCATTTTTCCTGTTTTTCTTTTCATTTTGAGATCATTTTAAGCCCAAAACTTACACAATGAGGAAGCAATTGTTCTGGGCGTTGGGGGGCGTTTGTGTTATTATAAAGTTCTGCCTGTATTCTGAAATCAGGGTTTTTTTAATGGCTGTGCAATTGACTGTTTAAAATTCAAGTTTTAGTCAGGCAAGGGTATAGAATAGTGAACAATTTTTCCATCATTCTAAAAATGTGGGGTGAGACTCCTTTCATTCAAATCGCTTTTTGATGTGAAGTGTGTGAGTTTTGCCTGATGTATCTATCCACAGATGTGTTGCTCTTTGTAGATGCACTGCTTTTATCTTTCTTACAGAGGAGATGACTGTTCAATTTACTTTTAATGCTTGACAGCAGCAAATCTGGTGGTGCTTGCTATTTATCTGTCAGACACTTATGTTGCAAGCAGTCTGCTGCCTCAGTAAAAATTTACTGTTGAATTTATACTTCATTTTAGAATAATCTATATTGACTTTTTCAAGTAACATTTTATCAAAGTTCTTGTTCTAAGGTATTAAGTCAGTGAAGAATATAATGCAAAAAGCCACATTTAATTTAAAATACTTAATTTATAATACATAGACAATAAAGAGGCTTTTTTAAAATTGATGCTTGATAACATTCTGGAAAGAAAACTGCTTTCTCGTCTTATAATGGACAAGTTATTGTTAGAAGGGTCACGTTCAAGGACATCAAGCCCAGTTTCAATCTTGTAGCATGCTGGTTATTATACAATTTTAGGAAAACGATTCACAAAATGCGAAATAGTACAGTACAAAAAGAATGAAAGTAATATTTAGTATTTTTTCTAATTCAGTTTTGACAACTTGAAAATTCCTGTCTTGTTCTATTTTTATGTCAAGGTACTGAGCTAAATAATTGTAGTTGTCCTTTCTCCTTACTCCTTTTTTAAAAATATTGATACAATCGTGTGGCCTAAGTTAAAAATTTAATTTTTATGAATGTAGAGTTCTTCAGAGTTCAACTATTTAAATTATCTGTGGGGCAGTTGACATACTGTATCCCCCCCCCCTTTTTTTTTTTCCCTCATAAAAGGGAAATTACTGGGTTGCATTGTAGAGATTCTGTATGAAGTGAGTTGTACTAGAACAGAGCCATATAAGTAGTTTTGTATACTGATTTTTATGTAAAAAGGTCTAATTTGACTGAAAAACCAGTGTGACAAAATTTTTCTTGCGTGTCTTTCTCCATACCTTTCTTTCTGTTCTGTTTTATGTTGTACATGCTCTAACAGGTTCATCTCTTGATTCCTGAAAATCAATGTAGAAACTGGAAGAAACATAAATGTTGTTAATACTGTTTTTTCTTTTTTCCTTTTTCCAGTTAAGTCAACGTTGCTGCTTCATCAAAGCCCAACGACAGGTCTATTTCCTACAAAGACATATGGCGACAACCGAAAGGCAAAAGTACATGACAGTCTTTACTGCGCTGCATGTGCCTGGGCATTAGCCCTTGCTTACAGGTGAGTAACTTCTAAACTCATGTCTCTGCCGTGTTACGTGCTTTCTGTTATGCAGTTGCCTGGGAATGTTTGAAAGATGAAGCTTTACCAAAAACAGTTTTGTCAACCCATAGAGATGGTACGTGTTTCCAAATCTCAATAAAAATACTTATGTAGCTACTAGGTTAAAAAATATCGCTCTACTTTTGGTTAGTAAACATGCTTTCATATAATTTAATTTGTATCAATATTCTGAAACAGAATGCACGCTATTAAGAATACAGGTTATTGTGGCAACCTGTACTCAAGGAAATCTGCTCATTTTACATGTGGTAGGAGAGTTCAGAGCAGAAGCAGGCTTGTTGCAGGTAGTAACAATCCGGGTACTTGCAGGGGACTGAATCCTTGAATGGTGGGAAACGTTTATTTGGGAAATAATAGTCACTATCATCCTCGCTAGGTACAACGGCTGGCCAGTCTCCATTGTTAGCTCTTCTTATTTTCTGTTTCTTCTTTCTTTCTGTTTCTGACCTAAAGAACTATGGGAGAGTTACTTCCATAATAATTTATTCATAATTCACTCTCCTTTAGGTCAATGACTATGGAAATTGCTTTCTAAGATATAGTATTCCTTGTTTCCAACCTTGCTACCCCAGCCACCCAGGAAAACAGAGACAGAGGTGATGATAACTCAAATGCAGTGTTTTTAAGAAGGAAGATGGTGTGCAGATATTGAATAATTCGCTCTTTTTAGTAATCAGTGTCTTGTATTGAGGTAGTGATCGCATCCTTGGACAAAATACTGGTATATCTTGCAGAAGAAGGGCCAGAAATAATATGAGGAGCTACTGTTGAAGTAAAGTTTATCTACTTAGCAGATAAAAAGTTTTGTGTTTCTTTTTTGTCTCTATTTATTGCTTTAGATTCTATACTTCTGACACTAGTCTGAAGAAACAGTTAATAAAATTGTCTTGTAGGAAATGTTGCTACAAAATGATGCTTTTTGATAGCAAAGATGTACAGAGATCTGTGTTTACTTCTGGAGATGCCACGCGTGAGATCTAACAGGTTTCAAAATTATGAGAAACTAGCAAAAATTATAAGGAAATTAACATTCAGAATGTGTCGTTATTACTTTCATTTCTTATATTGAAATCTCTGCATCTTTTAGTTCCTCTCTCTGGTGAAATAAAAGCATTTGAAAACCAAAAAAATAGAAAAAATTTAAAAGGAAGCATGAAAGGGGAAGGGGCAATTGTTTTGAATTTTCAGCAGCTCGTAGAATAGAGCATGGCATGATGTTGCCTGAGTTATTCAGTCTTTAATTTCCAATATGTAGAATCGTAGAAGATGGTACATGAAAATGGTTGCAGGTGGAAGGAAGGGCAAAGTGGCAAGATAAGTAGTTTGTGTTAGTTCCAGTTATGCTCAGAACAGGGCCCTGAACTTCAGGGGCTGCGCGGCGAATTTTCTTTGATGGGCAAAGGTTAATGACTGAAATTAAGTGAACGGCTAAAATCTGAAATGAGCCAAGAATCAAGACTCATGTGGAAGGCTGCATTATCTACCACATGCAGGTTACTGTGCTTGACTCATGCCAGTGCCAGTTCATTTTCATAAAAGCTAAATTTCCTGAGAGCACATTAAGAAAACACACTGCTCTTGTGAACAGAGAAAAAATGTTGTAACATGAAAACTTCAGAGCTTTTACATACGTTTCTTATTGCTCTTTGGGTTTAGCATTAAGTTGAGAATAAATCCTACTGCTTAAAAAAATCTTAACCTATTAATTTTGCGTTATCTGGTTTTATTCCCTGTGGGGTTGCTTTTTTCCCCCCTTGTTTCAACTTTGTAATTGAAAACAAGTACGTTTCTTTTATCTAAGATTATTAATTTAAATAGCATGTTTTCTGAATGCGTATAATTTTTGAAGTTATCACTACCTTCTTAATTTTCCGTGTAAGTAGCAGAACCTCAGCATAAACTACTAACATGTTAAATATGGTGGAAAAGGATATGTTTTGTTTGCAGTGTAGTTATCCACTTACCTGTAATCAAATTAGTAACAGCTATAAAGTGGACTGAAAAATAGCAGTGAGCGTATTATGCTGTTTTGCATATTTGTATCAGAGACATGTTGTAAGTTGCAACTATGTAAGAAAACATTATTTTCACCCTGAAAGGCTCAATCAAAAATTGAGAACTGGAAAAGACAGAACATAGGAATGCAATGATCAAGGTCGTTTACACAGAATACATTTCTTATAGTTGAAATGACTTTGGACTTGGCATTGTTTTTAATATACATTTAGTAATATAGTAATTGTGAGTGTTGTTTGATTTCACAGTATAAAAATACTAAGGTATCTTGAAATGCATTTCTGGACTTTCAGAGTACTGAACTTTTGAACTCCTGTATGCACAGCTGTGGTTTTTCAGCATCATCAGGAAAGTGACTGCTTGATTATGAATGGCAGATATTTTGTAGAGGTGAAGAGAAATTGCCTTTGTGTTTTGGATCTCTCAAACAACACGTAACAATGGCTTGCAGTGTTGTAATATCAGCAAGGATTATTTTTTTCTTTGTAAATTTTGAAATAGGAATATTTGTGTAAGTTGCAACATAAACTAAAAACATCTAATTTTTTTTTTTATTTATTAAGGAAGGATAGGGAAGGCGACAAATATGCTGATATAAGTGTGGGCACCACTATACAACAGTGTTAGTTAAATACTTAATATTCCAAAGCACTAATGTGTCCTTTTTCCTTTTTTCCCCCCTAATGCATTTCCAATTTGTTTTATGAGTTATCTCTCTTACCCAGGCGTATTGATGATGACAAGGGAAGAACTCATGAACTGGAGCATTCTGCTATAAAGTGTATGAGAGGAATTCTCTACTGCTACATGCGTCAGGCCGATAAGGTAAAACACTGTAGTGTGGACACAAGCACTCACTTAATTCTAAGGGATTAATTAAACCATGAAAAATAACTTCTAAATAGAGATAATATTCAAAAGGGAAATGCCGTATTACCGTGTGGCCGGCCCAGCTAAGAACAGCTGCTTCATTATTGTCAGCATTGTTTTAGGGTATAGAAGACACGAGCATTTTGCAAAGTAAACAGCAGAGTATACTTGACACTTCTTTGGGTTCCTTTTGCAGTTATTTATCCCATTTAAACATTAGACCATTAGTAATTGGGATTTTTTTAATGACTTTTTAGTGCTTAAATGGAAAGATGTAGAATTTCTTTGGGCTAAGGATGGAGAGTTTTCTTTGCACTTGTTCTTCCTACCTAGATGATCGTTTTGATTATTTTGCTTGGTTTCTTTAGCAGACACTTTCCAGTATTCTTTGACCGAATGGTGTAAATTCACAAGGGCAGCGACCCAAAATGAATGAGGAAACAGAGTAATTTACTTATGTTATAATATGGTTGATTTATTCAGCCTGTAATCCTCTTGTGAGTATGCCCTGAATATTATTGAATATTCAGGGCTTCTCCTTATCAAAATTTAGATGTGGTGGATTAATTTTGCATAGTGGTTAGCAATAATTCTACAGGTAGTTAAATATCTATATTCCCTGTAATTATTTTAAGTTTCATGTCGCTGACTTTTAACTGTAGTATTAAAAATAATTCTCATGTTATCACATAGATTCCATCACTTCTAAGGAAATGTAAAGTCTGTAGGCATGTGATATCAGTAATAATAATAAAGGAATCAGGTGTATTGCCAGTTGTATTTCTGCTGACCTGGTATTTTTTTCTCAGTTTTCTTCGTCTGTTACTTTGTTATCTCTTATCTTTAATCTTGACCTAAATTGATCTTGTTACATTTTAGCTGGTTTTCTCTTTGACATGCAGTGGTTTGTTTTGAGGATGATGAGCATGGGTATGAATAATGAGCATTAAATTAAAACAGGTGTTGTACTGCTGACATACTGGTTGTCAGTTTTTGCCTTGATTACTATAAATGCTTTTCTCTTCCTAGAGTGTAGTAATAAACAGTCTCTGGTACCTAACAAACATAAGTCAAACTGGACTTTATTCTGAGAGACTCTGTATGTGCTGGCCTCATGTAGAGGAAGATATTTTTTAATAATATGATTTATATATGCCCAAGGCGTGACTTGAATAGGTGATGCTGCTTGTGACAAAAATTGCAGATAATATGTTCTCTTGCTAATGAACATATGAATTATGACCTAAAATGTATTGAATGTGTTCATGGTAACTCCACAAAACAGTATTCACTTTCTTGCTCCTGGGGCACATGCTATATATGTGTGTGTATATTTAAGCTATCAGCTTTGTTTTCTAGTATCTGTAAACATTTCACTGTACACCTGAATGTCACAAACTGTGCTCACCAAAATAGATCTTTGTTTTCCCATGTGCTGTTTTATACTAGAACTTTTTAGCTCTTGCAGCTTTTCATTTGTTACATGATCTACATGTGGCAATTTCTGAACACTTTTTTAGATCTATAACCCAGAAGGCTTAACAATTCTTATTAGTAACAACAATAATTTCTTTTTTATTTTCAAACCTTTGTTACATTGTCAAATAGTACAACAACAATGGTTGAATTTTATGGATCCTGGTTCATAAAAATTATTAAAACTATTGTTACCAACGTAAGTTTTGGGCTCTCGCACTCCAGTAAGAGCTTTAAACTAGGAACAGCGAGGGGGAGAGGGAGTGCTCAACAGTCAGGTGAGGAAGTGGAGGACGGGGTAGGCAAGCAAAGGGTCTGGGGTGACGTGAACAGAAGGAACGTAGCATTAACTGAAGTGGAATTGTCCCAAGCGTGCACGCAGAAATAAGGGGGTACCTGTGGGACAGCATTATGGAGAAGAAAGCTCTCATACCCTTTCTGGGAAATCAGCATGCTTGGGTGCCTCTCAGAAGTGCCTGTACACTAATGCACGCAGAATGGGGAGCAAAAAGGAGGTACCGGTATGTGCGCAGCTCCCGGGCTATGATCTGCTGCGATCACGGAGGCATGGTAGGATAGCTCAAGTGACTGGAACACTGTGATGGATGGATACGGGTGCTTTTGGACAGGCCAGGAAGGGGAGGAGGGGAGTTGCCCTACACATGAGAGCATAGCTGGAATTCATGGTAGTCTGCTAGGGAAAGGTGGTGAACCAGCTGAGAGCTTACGGGTCAGGAATCTGTATGTACATTTCAGATCTGTGAGTTAAGGTAGGCGTGATATGTTTCGACATGCTTTCTGCTAAGATTTCAGCTCCAATAAAATGAGGTGGTGTTTCTTCAGAAGATGAAAGTGACTAAGCATCTGTAGCTATCTGTTACAGAATTTTTTCCTACCAAACCCAAAGAGATTAGATAGCTGGGTTGAATATTTGTATTCTTTAAGTATATGTATACTTTAAGTATGTATGAAATAGTTTCTGATAAGTTTCAGGAACTGTTTTTTTATAGGTTTTACATAGTGGTCCTATCAAGAAATTTTGAAATACCTGAGTTATATAGTGAATTTGTGGTTGCCAAACATACTGAAATTACTGATTTTATGTTTTGCCTTTAATTCACCTTTAGGTTCAGCAATTTAAGCAAGACCCCAAACCATCTGCATGTCTTCATTCTGTTTTCAGTGCACACACTGGAGATGAGGTCTTCTCCCATAAGGAATATGGTCATCTTCAGGTAAAATATGCATGTGTGTGTAAATAAAAGTTTGGATGATTTTAAATAACATAATTGTTGTCTCCATTCTTTCATTATGCAGCCGTCTCAGTTTGTTTAGATTTGTCTTAGATGTGTTGCACTTGATAAAATTGAGATTCCTTCGGCATCTTTTGATGAAAAAGACAGACTGTTTTGAAATATAACTCAGTGGTATGTTTTGGTTAGAAGGTGCTGAAATAACTGGGATTTGTGGAGGTAGGTGGTTGTTTGTTTATGAAGTTGCTTCTTTTTGAGACCAACAGATGGCTGTCAATAAATAATCCTGGCAAAAAAAAAGTTGAAGTAGTCAATAAAGTGAAAGATTTAGTGTAATCTTACACTGAATATTGTATTTTGTGTTAGTGTTCCCAGCTTAATTTTCCATAAGTCTGAGCAATTTTCATTCATAGTAAAGATTTAATGTACCCTGTCAACAGCTTTGTCTGTTTACAAATCGTTGTTCACTATTTTGTGTAGCAGCTTCTAGTCAGATTCATTGCATAATTGATAGTTTTATTGTCTTTCCTGCTGATTTACTCTTTTAAATTTTCCCTTCTCTTTACCTTCAGACTCTTTTTGCATTCATGACCTTGTTCTTTTGCATTCCATAACTCCGCATACTCTTTTAGTTCAGAAATTGCTAGTGAAATTATTCAGAAGTGACAGTAGGTTGATAATTATTTAATTTCATGGTGACAACATCACTTAAATAGTTTGTACAGTAAATGTGTTGGATTCAGGAAACGTATGTTCTGAGAAAAATGATTTGTGGCGTTACCGTAAGTTAGCATTTCGGACTTCTATGTGAAGCTTCCTGAAAATAGACAGCTTTTATCTACAGGAGGAGACAATAATTCTGGGACCTGGGGAGCACTGTATGGTAGTTTAGAGTCTCTGGTTTTTGAGGGAACTCAACCCTTCCCATAAACATGAACGCACATTCCCTTCTGTCATCATCAAATCGACAGCAGAAAACAGAGTAACTGAGGTGGTTCAGTTGGGAAGATTGGAATATATTACATAGCTGGTCTGCTGTTATTGCTCTACTTGGTGCTTTTCAGATTGTATTAAGAAACTGGAATCAGTGGTCTTTAAATCTTCTGGAATTTTTTGAATTTGGACCTTATTCTTAATCTGCTACATTTGAGATAAGTTTTCAGTTCTAGATGGTTTATCTAAATTTCGTATGCTGAGATTGTGGTTTTATAGCTCATTGAAGCAAGTTGTTGTGATAAACCTACTTTCTATATTGAAGTTGTGCAAATTCTCAGTTATACTAGAATTCTGTGTAACAAAAGCCGTTTTCTTTGATTCATTAATAAATTGACACGATCCTCATCTGCACAGCTGCTGAAGGTAATTACTGTTAATAATAAATGCTATGTACAGCTACAGAGGAAAACATTTTTTCCCAAACATAATCATATCTGAATGTTGTAATTATACTTCTATCAGTTGATAATGCTAAAATTCCAGTTGGGGATAGAGTGACTTGCTTTTTAGATGTCCTGCGCGTTTTCAATATGCTACTTGCCTTTGTGGTGCTCTCCTTGCTAATAAATTGTTATATATGGAAACGTGAAACAGTTTGTGGCTAAAGTGATTGCTTATGGGTCAAAGCAGTATACCTAAGCAAAAATGTTTTAATATCATAGTTTCAAATAATTTAAAAAATGATACTGCAGCAGAAGTTGTAGAGGACAATGCTTGGTCTTGGCATTTCTTCCTATTGATTGTTTCCACATCATTACATCTAGGATATTGGTAGATTAGGATTATATTTTTGAAGAACCAAAACTGTTATAGTGGGACCATCTTTGTTAGCAACATCACATTTAGCTTGTTTGTTTACGTGACTCCAATAAACATAAAATTAATTACAGTTTCCTTTCTGTTTTTAATTACTTCAGATAAATGCTGTGTCGTTATTTCTCCTCTATTTGGTTGAGATGATCTCTTCGGGGTTGCAGATTATCTACAACACAGATGAGGTACAGATCGATTTCCGATATTAAAACACATGCTTTATTAAGTTGGCTTTGTTGTTTTTTTTCTTGGGTTTATTTTTTATTTAATTACCAACTGTAAAATAATTGTCCTGGAAATACACTGCAGATATTCTCCACTTTTAATAGAAGTCAGAAAAGATAAATGGAATGAATGGATGGTGAAATAATAGCTAATAAAGTGTTAGATATGCAAAGAGTGAATATCACATGACATTGAAAACTTTTATAGTTCCCTGCTATTTCTGAAAGGTACAAGATCAAGAATTAAAACGTTTGTTAGGACAGTTAACATCTGGTTAGGTTGTTCTCACTTTTTACCTTATTTCAAACTGTCAGTCAGTCAGTGCATTCTGTCCAGTGGAATTTCAATATAATACATAACAGGGTTAATTTTCTGGAAAGCTGAAGGACGTTCTTCAAATACATATGAACCTATGGGTATTAAGAGGTTTTGCTGTATCTTTACTTGAAAATAAAAAATTTTATATCATCATAAGAGTTGTTTGTAGGATCGTTAACTGTTCTGTAAATAAGATAATAATAGCCACCATGGCCTTCACTTGAGGACAAGTAACGTCAGGACAACCTGCTGTCCTACTCTAAAATGAGGTTATGTTTTGAGACAGGAATGGAAAGCACAGATACTATTTTTTTTCCAATTTTCTTAATCTGGATTTGTTTAAATTTACTTGGGTCTGTTTAATAGTTGCTGCTGTATTGCCTTAAAAAGTTTAAATGCTCTTATAGTACTACTGTTTTTTAAAAAAAGAGATTTTTCCAGTAATAGTGTATTTGCATTACATTTCTAAAGTGTACATCTTCATTAATGTTCTTTTGTTAGATAATGAGAAAACTAAGTGATGCAACTTGTCTCTTTCTTGCTTAGTTAGATCATAGGTCTATATGATTTTCTCTGAATTGCCTTTATGTCTGTGAGGAGGCAAATGTATATAATTATGTATTTACTTAGCTTGACTTATAATTTATGTTATCCTCCAGATGTTTGCATTTATTTACACAATCTGCAGAAAAAGAGCATGTATACAGACTCTCCAGTCAGTGGATATTCTCCACTTCAATGTCAGGATGTAGTTTTCATTGCAACCGTGCGCTAGAAATCCGTGGTCTATGGAGATTTAAATTTAAGATTATTTTACTACAGACCTATACAGTCTCTGTATTGCTTCAACAATTGCATATATTCTTAGATCTTATTTATGCCACATAATTATGGTATTTCCAAGTTTTCCTGTGTGTCTAGATAATATTCAGCATTGGCAGCACTGTGGATGTGGGAATCTGCTACCCAAACATCAAGTTGGATATTTCTTTCCAATGATATCATTGCATGATGTATTTAGTCTCTTTCCTTTCATAGAGAGAGGGTTCGAACCAGCGCTAGCACAGTTGAAGGTGCTGGCAGATGGGTGATACTTGGCAGGCTGTCCGCATGAATATGTTTGTACACAGAACTCTTGGCTTTGGAGGCAATTGTTGTATACCAGGCTGCTTGATGTCAGGCATGGCAGCCGTCAATGAGTTACCCTCTAGTTGCATCTGTTTGCAGTTGAAAAATTAATTTAATCGCATCTTTGCATCCATAACAAAGAGAACAGTATGTGATTGTGCAAGTGAATGAATCTGAGAGCAGTTATCTACACATAAAACAGAGGAACACTAGTGTATGTGGTCATCCATGCTGCATGAGTATTCTTTATTACGCTTTGCTCTCCACATGCTTGACTTCTGGATAACTACCATAACACACGCAATCCATAATTTCTATAAGTGCTTTAGCATTGACTTGGTTATAGCATTTACACACCCATGATACGAATGATTGCTCTCTGAAGATTTTGGTTTGCAACCAGTTATCCGTTGCCTTTTTTCTGTAAATCTGCTATTTGGAAATCCTTAGTAAATGTCATAAAATATCTGCAATTGACCATTTTTTTTCTTGTGTTCTGAATAGCATCACTGGTAAGGTTATATATTTCTATGTGGTGCACTTTGCTTCTTCATTTAGCTGATGCATTTAAATTTCAGTTAATGATAGAGATAGGAGAAGCTGCGCTCTTAATCACTGGCTCTTCTAGCTTCATTCAGAGAAAGCTCATTTTAATACAACCAAATGCTAAGTTACGGGGATAAATAATACTGGGTATATCTAAAGAGTGGGACGGTCTGTTTCCTTGAATGTACTAGCTATGAAAAGATTAAGTGTACAGATAATTGTACATGAGCACCCCACAGTGAAATTTTAGCAGAGACATATAGAGATACAAGTAAGTATAGAAATGTATGTATCACTGGTGGACTGGTATTAGCGTAAAGAGTATACCTGAAATAGTAACTTTTTAAGATTTAAAAAAAAATGGAGAGAAGGTGGCAAAACAGGTATGCAGGTAAATTAAAATGGAAGCAAATACCTTTCAGTAAAAGATTTGTTTTTTATCTCATAGCTCATTAAAAAAAATTTTAAAAATCACTTGACTGTAGTAAATTGGGTCCTCCTTTGTAGTTCCCTGATATGGTTGGCAATATTCTCTTTTCTCACAGAATCCCATAGAATAATTTGGATGGGAGGGGATGAAAGCCCCGCTTTGGTGGATGAACCAGTGTAAATCTTGTGTTTGTGATTAAATTTTCTGTAAGTTCTAATCTGTGGACTCTTTGAAGTGAACTGTAAAATTTGTCATCGATTTAACTTTTCTACAGTCGAGCAACTCCAAATATCTCTTTCAATATGCTTAAATACAACTTAAATACCTGAAAATACCCTTTAATACTTTAGTATTCAGTTGAAACATGTTGATCCAAGAGGAAATTTTAATTATAATAAATTGGTTCAGGGTTCTATTTGTGTTTATAAAGGGGTGTGTTTGAATCTGCATAGGTGTGTGTTATCTGGTGCAAATATAATTAAACTTTGGCATATCAGTTATCTTAAAATGAACTAAGAAACAGCACCAAGATTTCTGTGTCCTAATCTTGTAGTGCTCTCCGATGTTTTTAGGACAAGTCTTTTTTAAAAGATCAAAATGCCGCCTTTTTGGAGCTCTTCAAATATGTGTCTTGAATATGAAATAATTTTTATCCCCATCTTTGTAGGAACTTTTGCATAAATCACTTTATCACTTAATTTGAGACAGCTGTTAATACTTTGTGATTAAAAACTGGTTTTAAAGAGAGTATTTGAACTTGGGAACATTTTCTTTTTGAAAAAACGAACAAAAGAAAATATGCTTTCATTTTCCTTCAGCCACTTTTCGTTCTTTCTTTCATATAGGTGTCCTTCATTCAAAATCTTGTGTTTTGTGTGGAAAGAGCCTATCGTGTACCGGATTTTGGTGTCTGGGAAAGAGGAAGTAAATACAACAATGGCAGTCCAGAGCTGCATTCAAGGTAGGTCAGCGAATGTAGCTCTTTCAGTCAAAACAAGTAAATGTGATATGAATAAAAAGAATTCATGGGGTGACTTAAAAATAATAATGCATTAAAATACTGTTTGAACTAAATTAAGGTTCCCTAAAGACTGAGGGATGTATTTTGGGAAAATGTGAAGCATAATTTCATCATCATATGCATGCTGAAATAACCACATAGATGCTTAGCTATTTGAGGATTCAAATTCCAATAATTATGTGCAGCTGCATGCATATAATTCTGAAAATTGTGTTTATAACAGTTCAGACTCTTGAGGCATGTGCAGCAGATTGGATTTACTAATATGTTTAGGAATATCCTGATTTAAGAAGGTGTTGAATCGTGAGTCTAGATTTTCTCATCTCCACCATGCTGGGAGGAAGATGCGGGACACTGTGGAGGATAGCCTAGTGCACAGGTTCTTTTCTAGGTTCTTCAGATGCTACAAGTGACTGGATGATCTGATCCCTGTCCCATGAGACAGTTAGAAATGTTCTTAACATTTTAATATTAGAGCGGTCCAGCTCACTTCAGTGGAATTGTTTGCATGCTGTCTATCTTGAAGGATCGAATCTGTAACCTGACAACTTGCTTTTTCTAGCATTACTATTGTTTTCTTCGCTTTTGGACTTCTGAGGCTTTATTAATCATAAAAATAGCTATAGCTTGGATATTTTAGGATTTTTTAAATATCATTGATCATTGTAATTATCATGGGCTTGCAAATATTACATGTTTCTTCCACTCTTTGATGTTTCCAGATGACTCTCTGTGTTCTCATTTCAGAATGAAGTATTTTTTCTTAGTTCAAACACAGGCATGTATTTTAACCTATAGATGTAATTACATGTCATTGCTGCAAAACACTTAATTTAGGTGTGTTTTTTTCAGGCTTTTGTAGAGCTTTAGTACTAGTAGGAGAACTGAAAACTCCAAGTTGTTGTTATATAATCTGCTTTATTAGTTCGGGGTTTTTTCTTCCTCCTGTCTGTAAAATTGTCAAATGCCAGAGTACATGAGCATTCACTTAAAGAATCATATACTTGCCTCCACGTTTCACCTTGTTCAAATTCGCAAAAGGAACACTGACGCTCTGTGTCTCCTGTTGTTTGCAGCATTCTGGTTATTCAGTATGTGAATTTCCTCCAGGGAAAACTGAACATTTTTTAACCAGATGAAAATGGGCATGTTGTCTTGCCTTAATCGAGACTGACATTTATAGGTTGGTTTTTCTAAGGGTGAAGTTTTATGAGATGGACTGAGCCAATCTAACAGATCATTGAGCTGGCACAAAAGGAAGTACAGAGCTTGGTCCTAATTTAAGAAGTAGACTTTGGCCATCAGAAACGGGTATTGCCCCTATTTATCTTTTCTTGTGTGCATGTTGATACTCTGCTTCACTGTAGGAAACAAGCAGACAATTTTCCTTGTTCTCATATATCGGAAATAATGGAAGAGGAACATGCATTGAAAGATGTATTTAGATATTATTGAGGAAAGCACTGGGTACATTAAAATATTCGCTATACTTTGTTATGCTCCTGTTGTACTGTATCTACCTAAGAGAACCTTAAAAAAAAAAAATTAAAAAAATTCAAGAAGTTATTATAATTAATCAGGGCTAGTCATGAAAGATGTATGTATGTTTTCAGTGATTATGGACTCCAGATCAGTCACTTAAGTTTCAGTATTAAGTATGCTGTACTCCTGGCCCTGAAAACTCATACTGTAAAGACACTACATACAGTGTGTGTTTGCTTTCAGAATTAGGTCTTTCATTGAAAGAGGCTATCTTTTTAAAGAAGATATTATATAATATGAAGTCTATGAATAGTAATGCAAGTTATGGCCCGTGATAGAAGATGTAGATATTTTAAGTCATTGCACAGTCTTGGTACTCTGTTTTAGTATGCTTCTAATAAATGGTAAATAGTGAACCAGGTCTTCATTGATGTATGCAAATTGATGTCTTTTACTGGCTCAAAGGCAAGATTTGTAACAGCTTTTATTAAAGTGCGATCCCCTTTTCATACGGCTGAACTTCTGAAAAATTAATTTGTCCTGTAAGCATTTGATCAAGCTGTTCTCCAGGCATCTGCTCAGTACCTGTGCAAAATGTCTTTGACATCTCCCATATGTACTGCGAGAATAATGAAGTTGCTGAAGTGCAGGATCTTCATATTCCAAATCCGAGACAGTAGAGCCTCAATCTTGCTCTTCTCTGTAGTGTAGGTATTATATTGCTATAGTGCTGTCCTTTCCTGTTCTATTTTGTTTTTTCTAGTTATGAAATTATTACTATTGTTGTGGGATTGTTTTTTGTTTTGTTGTTTGTTTTTTTTTAACCTCACAGACTCCCAGAATGGTCAGGGGTTGGAAGGGCCCTCTGGAGATCATCTAGTCCAACCCCCTGCCAGAGCAGGGTCACCCAGAGCAGGATGCACAGGAACGCGTCCAGGCGGGGGTGGAATGTCTCCAGAGATGGAGACTCCACCACCTCTCTGGGCAGCCTGTTCCAGTGCTCTGCCACTCTCAAAGTAAAGAAGTTCCTCCTTGTGTTTAGGTGGAACTTCCTGTGTTCAAGTTTGTGCCCATTACCTCTTGTCCTGTCACTGGGCACCACTGGCAAGAGCCTGGCCCCATCCTCCTGACACCCACCCTTGAAGTATTTATAAGCGTTGGTAAGATCCCCCCTCAGTCGTCTTTTTTCCAGACTGAAAAGACCCAAGTCCCTCAGCCTTTCTTCATGAGAGAGGTGTTCCAGTCCCCTAATCATCTTTGTAGCCCTTTGCTGTCCCCTCTCCATCGTGGTGTTTGCTGTCCCAGTTGAACTGCACATCATTCTTGGGTGGAGGCAAGAAACTGTGAATGGGAGGAGGATTAAGGATTTATATGCTTTAAGGTGTGTTTTGCTAAGAATATGCAAATTTTAGTGTTTGCCCTTAAGTATTTTACTGAGAGGGTAAATCTAACAGTTAAAAGTTACTGGCAATTATGAGTGATGTTTAAGTGAATTTACTAATGCTTTTTTAGCAAGCTGGAAGTATAATTTCTCTAGGTTGGTCTCAGCTTGCCCTGCCCCAAATATGGATCAAGGTCAAACGTTACCCATAGTATTATGATTGCAAGACTGCTCTTGATAATTCGTGACAAATCACAATAATCGTCGACTAATCACAATAAGGTCTTCGGATTGCACCGGCAGTGGTTCAGTATGGGCATTAAGAAGAAACCTTTTCACTTGAAGCGCAGTGAAGCACCAGAGCAGGATACTCAAAAGAAGTTACGGAACCTCCATCCTTGGAGGTTTTTGAGACTTGTCTAGATGAGGCTATGGTTTACTTGAATTGGTCTTGGTTATCATATAGGGCTTCAAGTAAGATTTCACATTGGACAAGACGAGTTCCACGTGGCCCTTCCAACCAATTACTTTATAAGCCTGGGAGTTTTTCAGAGGAATATTTAAAGAGGGTTTGGGTTAGGCTTTGTCTAAGGGACATCTCTAAGTAAGCATCTTTTTCTCTGGGAATAGAGTCCGGCAGGTTAACTCAGCATGTTCATAGTGGGTTGCTGAGTGGAGGAAGGAACATATTTATTAAAATACATTTTGCTTTTAATTCATACTGTTTAAAAGTCCATTTAAAACAGTCCATTTTTTCAATTATTAAATTGTAGAGTATGAAGAATGTATTTCTGTAGAAAGAGATGAGCATAATGTTTATTATAAAACCTTTTTTCTAATTTGGCCATCAGGAAGGCATTAGTCAGTAGGAATGAAACAAGTGTCTGAAGTGTGATCATAGTTCTGAAGTGTGTTATATTGTATGTTTGTTCAGTCTTCTGAAGACATACTTGATACTACAGCTATTCTCAGACTTTTTTTTTTTAAAGTAACTTGGTCCTGTCAGTTACCCATGAAACTCGTAGTAATCTAAGTGTAGTACTTGTGTGTATGGCGAAGGGAATGCTTGATATGCCATTGCAATGTGAGGAAGTATTACATGATGGGGGAAAGAAAGCTGTATTTTAATGTTGAGACACTTATATTTTCATTTGCAAGTAATATTTGTGAGAGTACTGAAGTCTCTAGGGGCTTTGAATAACTAGAGGTAGAAAAATACTGATCAATTACAGTAAGTATTCTTATTGTAGAATAATGACTGAGTATGTAAAATAGAAATTATTTCAAGGAAAGAATCCAAATTTGTTTTCAGTTCTTTTCAAGCCGTATCATCCTACTTTGTAGATAGAGTGGGTAGTTTTACATTCTCAGAATACCAGGGGTTGTTGCTGTTGAACAGCTTGCTTTACCTTTTGTCAGTAACTTTTTTTCCCGCTCTGAAAATATCTGACTGTTGGTTTTAGAAGTGTTATTTGGAAAGGAAAAGAAGAATATAAAATTTGAACATGTGATACAGATTTCAGTGCGTGGGATTTCTCTGATTTTCATTTTCTGTGCATGCAGTTTGATAAGAATACTTAACTTCTATGAAAAGTTCTGTTCTGAGTCATCACACCAAATTTTTTGATCAATTGCTAGGTGATAATTAAAATAGAGCGATTGCTAGAACAATTATGTTTTTGGTTGAGGTATTTGAAACAAAGCCAGAAAAATAATTATATTCACAACACTTCTGAGTTCAGTTTATTCCTTCATCACATTCTCCAGGACCAGAAGCTTTAATCAGCAGAAGATACCGAAACTGAGGGATTTCACCACTGTTTGATGGCAGCTGCTCAGAGCAGAACTTAGTTAACCTAATCAGCTTTCTCTTGTTGAACCAATTAGAATTAAATCCCATAAGAACTATTTCTGGCAGTGTTTCAGAAAGAAGGATGGAGGTTTATAAACCTGTTGGTAATAGTTAAAAAGAATGATAGAGTCTTAAATCAGTGTCTAAAGTACTTCTAATATTAAAACCAACCCAGGTAAAACAGTACTTAAAGTAAACAAATTCTCTTAACTCTGCACTGCATTTTTTTCATTATTTTCTGGGTAATTGTAGTCAGCTCCCATCTTTAAAAGTTAGAAAACATTTGAAATTTTATATGAATAAATATTGCAAAACAGTAAGATAAGGTATTTACAATAAGATAAAATTTTGCTCTGATCCCAAAATGCTGTATGGAGAATGGGAGAATTAAAGTTAAAGCAGAGTCCCTGTTTCCAGTTTTCTGATAATTTGGTTGCTCTGTAGTTTTTGGCTGGGAAATGCAGTTGTTTGTCAATACTATCACAACTCCTCTTACACAGAAGTTTGGGGATTGTTAGTGATTATTTTCTGAATATTTTTTCTAACTCAGTGTTGCTTCATTATTTATTTTTATAGACAAAATATCTAGGGCAGTCTTGTTGGGAAAGCACGTATTCCTAACTGTTGTTAATTTTGCTATTTCCCTGAAAGTGGAGTGTGGCCCTCGGACTCTTAAGGATGCTTTAGTTTTTTGCAGTCATGACTGTCACTGTGCCAACGTTGTTCTCATGTTAGCTGGGCACATGGATCCTCTGACAAACTATTTCTTTTTTCTGTTTCTTGTTTGGCAGTACTGTGTAATTTTTACCCCAAATGAAAGATGGCAAGAAAAAGAAAAGTCTGGTTGGCTGCGTGGATAATCAGTTCTAGAGAAAAACTGATAGAAATTTTTAACTCCTTTTTTGTCTTTTTTGGTTTTTTTTGGAGACAGTGTTTCAAGGAATTGTTGTGCCCATAAATAAACTATTAAATTAATTGGTATATTCTGTGTTTCCCAGACTTTCACAGTTCTTAAAACTGCTGACTTTTCAAGCATCTATATATAGCAGTGTAGATGTTTATGAGAGCTCGTTTTTTGTTTTGTGTGTGTGTTAGTTTGGTGGTTTTTTTTCCAAATTTGTGTATTGTGCCTAGTTGGAAAAAAACATGGTAGCTGCATCTAAGGGGTTGTTAGCTGAGGAGAGTGTCAGCAACTTCCTCTCTCTTATAGGAAAGGCTTTATGGAAAGATGTACTGCTCAGTTCTTCTTTCCAATGATTTTTATCTTGCTAAGGTTGGCGGCTTTTTCCTGCCGTGCTGATCTATGTCCTCGTACTATGTTCTGTCACTTTTGTTTACCCTTGCGGTCTTTTTTTAACTCTAAATCTTTTGTCATGTCAGTTTGATTCATTCCACTTTTTCCTTTTTCAATCTTTTGGTATATATCTTCAGATTTGTTAACTTTTAAAGATAACAAGGTAGACACCTAAACTTTCCTTTTAGTCTTCTGTCTTTTCTATTGTCTCTTTTATTGTCTTCTTTTGACTACAAATGTTTCAAATTGATTGTAATCTACTTGGAAAGCAGAGCTCCTACCTAAAGGAATGGGCAGTTAGGGAGAAAGATGAAACTCGATTCTGAAGGAGAAGCTTCAAAACGGGGACAGTCATTTAGGGATAGCACGTGGGGTGTCAATGGAGGCAATAAATCACTGCTGTAGTTTATATAGAAATGATGCAGGGACAGATAACGGCGGATTGGTCAGAGGCACTGTAGTTAAGTGGAGACAAAGGCATAATTTAAAGATTCAGTTTTGTGAATAAAGTTGGAAGAGTTACACAAGGCTTTGTTTTACTGGATGCTCTGAATCTGTTTTACCACATCACCTAAGAGACTGCAAAAAGTGTTAGTTTTATCACCTAGACTTCTGTAGTATTTCTAGTTCCTATACTTTTATGTCAGCACTTAGTAAGCAATGCAAAGTCCTTTCCCTACTTTGAATGCCTGCATTCGATAGTAGTACTGTCAGAAACCTGGTAGCCTTATGTATTATGTTTTTAAACTCCAAGCCTGTTGGGAACTAGCTCATTTCATATTTTACTTTTTAATGCCCTGTCACCTTAACATCTAGAATTTTTGGAAGCAGTGTGCAAAAATTCAGCATTTTATGTGTTTGTTAATGCTTTAGCTCCTTATTGTAGTTGAATGGACGCGCATGAAGTTGGCCTATCTGTAATTTTGTATTCTTGAAAACAAGATTTCAAAACTCTGCCCTCTGTCATACTTCAAATTTCATATAAACCTGTCAAAGGCACGTAGAGTTCTATTAGCTTATCTTGAGCTGTTCTTTAAAAAAAAAATAATCAAAAGTGTGTATGTGAATTGAGGGGGAATGCTGCTTCTCTTTTTTTTTTTTTTAATACAAGGAAAGTCAAAGCTAAATTTTTTTAATAAAATGGCCTTGCAAAAGTCTTTGAGTGTATATTTTTATATGTACTGTATAATTTTCATAGTAATAAATTATATTATTTGATTTTTAAAATTGTTATATATCATTATATTGATATACATTATATTGATAATATACATATATTATCACTGTTAGTGATTTTAGTAGATATGACTAGTGCTTGATGTCTTTAAACATGAACTTGACAACTTGAAAGCTTGTTGGTAGTATTTCTGGGTCTTATTTTCTTCGTGATGGATACTAGTCATGGAGTAAGTGAAATAAAAGATGTTTCACTATATGGTTGACATCAGAAAATCCTCCTTTTCTGAATCCAGATTGATGAATTCTTTTACTACATCAAAAGCTAGTCAGAAGTCAGTCTTCTAAAGTTTATTGCTTGAGACCTGGGTTGAAAAAGGTGAGAGCAGAAGTGCTTTTTCCAGATGGTCTTTGACATTTGAAGACAAATAAAAATGCTGAAAAGTATTATTAAAAAAAAAAAAAAAACAAAAAAAAAAAAAAACAACAACAAAAACAAAACCAACCCACCACCAAACAACCCCCCAAATTTGCTGCTTCATCATTTTATTAACCTAAAGGCTAAGTGCAAATTCAAATCAAGAAAATATCAAAGCTCTGAAAGCTGTCAAACATTTTAAATTTTGGTCTGGGCTTGAATTATGATACCTTTGGTTTATTGTTGTTGTTTTGTTTTTTCCTCAGCTCCGTGGGACTGGCAAAAGCAGCTTTAGAAGCAATTAATGGTTTCAATCTCTTTGGAAAACAGGTAATAAAAATGTTTGGTTTCTCTCCTTTTTTTTAGCAGTAGTTATTTGCACTGTGGATCAGAGGTTATTTAGGATAATTAGAAAGATCTAGCACAGTTTATTAGATTCCAGCTTTAAAAAATGTTAGTTTGCGAACTGGTTGCTCCTGTTTCAGGTACAGAATTCGTCTGATAAAATCATTAGTGCCCTTACTATCAAAAATGACTTTTTTCTAAAAATAAAAAAAAATCTAAAATGATTGCAGCTTTTTCTGAAAAAGGACTTGGTTGCCAAAAAATTTTTTCTTTTATCTGTTGATCATAATACATTATACCTCTACCTACAAGCATTACCTTAGTTCTGTCTTGTTCCTTCATGTGGCTTTTGATCGAGGCTTTGAACAAACTAATTGTACATAATCCCACTTTTTTGGCTTTCAATTTGTTGCATAGTGGTAAAATCTTTTCTTTTCCCATTCTTTCAGATGGCTTGGATCAATGAAGAAAGCAAGCCTTTCCTTAGATTTTTATCTCTAACTTGTATTCCCCTTCTATGGGCATCTGGTTTTTTTAGGTGTTACACCTACAGTGATCTGTAGCGAAAATAAAAGAATACTCTTGCAAATTAATGATCTAGAAAATTTTCAAATGGAAAAGATATGTCATTGTCAAGCTATTGCTGTTGTTAATGAATGGAAATGAAGGGTAGGAGTGCAGCTAAAAAGAAAAGTTGGATAGCATCAGGTGTGTGTGGAAATAGTTATGAAACTTGCTGGTGAGTTTTGTTTGTAAATTGTTTGGAAGGGAGGAGAGGCTGGTCACCAAGTGGTGAGCTCAGGACACTAAGTAAAGCCTTCCTTATTGCACTGGTTTCTTGGAATCTCATCCTTTTTGACTTGTAACTGATGGACCTTGCTCGCAGGCCCAAATGTCTGTATTTCATACAGAGTAAAGATTAATTGATGAAATGTGCTTTACCTCTTCTTAGGGTTGAGTAACACTCAAAACTTATTTTTAAGAATAGACACACGTATACCTGAATAGCTTATTTTTATACTTACATATTTTTTCCTGCAGTTAGGCAGTATATGATCCTTTTGAGTTTTAATAATTTCGTAATTCTCACCTTGACTTGAAGTAATATTTGTATATTTTTTTGACTGAAGTTTCTGTATATTCTTGCTGGCTTCAAGATAAGATTTTTATTTTTTTTTCCTCTTTCTGTAATACCTGTGCTCTGCTGTTTGTCTTGTAAGCCAGATGGAGATGACTTTCAGATTGTGATACTGGTCTGTTTCAAGTATTCAACTTTAAGGAACTTTGTTAAATGCAGTCATTTTCCATAAAGAAAATAGTACAAAGGAGAGAAGATACAAATGGTAAAATGGTAGATGGTGAATAAGGGGAATTCTCAGGTGCTCTTTGTGTGAGCTAATGAGTATAAGCTAGGTCAACTGTAAAAGCATGACTGGGAGACAGTCCAAATTACATTCCAGGTTTCTCTCTGTACTGCATGATTTATTAAAACATCCCGAGTTATTTGTGTCTCCATTTTTCTATTGGTAAAATGGAAGATATGGATCAGAAGCGTCATATAAGATAGTTATTAGCACTATTGGACAAAAAGTTCTTACTTATTGTTTATTCACATAAAAACAGCTGTTAAACTAAAACTTCTTAGAGCTATTCAGATGCCTGTGATGAAAAATATAAGTTACAATTTGTTTTAAATAGTCAGCAACTGACGTAGAGGTATGATCTATTGAACAATCTTATCTATTGATGAAAAGTTGTGCCACTTACTATTATTAGACCCTTCTTTATCTTATGGCATAAACCAGGAGATCTTCCTAAACAAGGATTTCTGACTCTGTAGACTTAGGCATCCATTCCAATTTTTGTGGGTATCTCTTTGTGTAGGGTTTTTTGGTGTGTGTTTGGCTGTTTTTTGCATGTTTATATTTGTGCTATTACTGCAGTACAATAGACTTGTTCTGTTTAGAATCCACACCTCAGGAATTATTGATGGCTGTTTGCTGATGCGTGGAGAAGTATGAAAGTGCCCTTTATACATACACAAATACAGTGTTCCAAAAAGACTTAGCTATTTGGTCTAGTTTGGGTTTACTTTACATACATTTTAAAAGCTGCTGTTACGCGTTAAGAACTAGGAGCTAGTAAGGACCTTAAATAATGATCGGACGTTATAAACACATTGTCAGTTTTTCAGAAAAAAAAAAAAACAAAAAACGTTTATCTACAATCTTTACCTTCCCAACAGCCTCGAGCACCAGTAAATGTGTCTGCTGTTCAGGTTTTTTTTTCAAATTATTTTTTTTTAAACTAAATTCTGAAATGGATGAATAATTTGCTGAAGCAAAACCAGTTTAAATGCTTTGAGAGTTTATTTCCAAGATACTTAGCATAAGTGAACCCATTTTGACCTTCAGTCTGCGGCAGAGTTTGCCTTTCTGCTTAGCTCCAGCTGTGTTCCAATAGCCTTGAGAAATCCTGCTGAGCCCCTCAAGAGGAACATGTTTGCACCTGCAACTGCGCTCCTGCAACCTGCAGAAATCATTGCTGGGCACAGCAGCCTGCTCAGCCTTGCCATGCAGATTTTTCCACTCACGCTGTGGATGCTGGAAGACGCTAATAAGGACAAATATGTAGTATTGTGGCTGCGCTCTCACACGTGCATGTGTGCGCTATATATCTTTGAGTTATCGTGATAGGGCAGTTTCCCTGTGCATTCATGGGTGCACCCAGAGAAGGCAAAATAAAGGTCACTTATTGTTCATACTCACATTAAACTGTTCCTTCCCTCCATCCCCAAATTCTAGAAAACATCAAACAAGAATACGTATCTGTAAGAAACCATACTACTTTTAGTTCTGTAACAAAGCACTTCTTAACTAATATTCAAATAATTTTAATGCATCCTTTGCTATACTTTCTAGGTGCCAGGTACAATAAAGAACAATTATGAATTGAAAAATTATTCTCTTTTTGTTTAATCTGAATTTGACATGCTTTAATGTAAAAAGGAGATCATTCATTGTTTTTAAATGCTGTTCATTTTCATCTCCATCATACCAGAAGTATTTCATAAAAACTGGGAGTTATAACCATAAAAATACAGTCAAGCTGTAATCATAGCGTTCCCTCAGTAAAAGATTTATTTACACATTGAGAAGAGAATTTCTAATATAACAGATTAAGTTACTTAATTTCTCATTATTTTGCTTAATATCCTACGCTAAATTTCTAAAATTTATTCCCAAAGTATTGTATATCTCTGAAACAATAGTTATAAATCTACACGAAGTAGTTAATATGTATGATGTTGGCATAAGAATTCTATCATAATCCTTAACTGTGCATTGTTCGTAGCCAGATCCTGAAATCACTGCACTGTCCTAAGCTCTGCTGAAGTTTGTATGGGAGAACTGTAAAAGTGGGCCTGATTTATTTATTTATTTATTTAATTTTCCATTTAGGATGCAGTGGGAACTGATTGTGTTTCAGTTTATGTTTTTACTTAACCACTTCAGAATCATCACTACTAGAAGTACTGTAAATTATTTTATCTTTTTGTGGGCTTGATGTGGTTAACCCAAACCTCTGGTTTCAGAGTATCACAGAGTATAAATAGCTTAGAGTTTGTACCATTAATGTAGGAAATCCATTTTAGCTACAATACCTTTTAGAAAAAATTACCTGTCAGTAAAAAATACTACGTAAGAGGATGTGCGTTTACTGGCAATGTGAGTTAATGAACTAATGAATTAAGTCCATGATGCATTCATGTATGCACTAAAACAGGACTGCTAGCGACAAGATGAAGACCGTTTCAAGTCTGACCTAGTCCTAGTATAATGAATTGTTTGTATGAGAGCTACATGTCCTATATTAGTCTGTGGAAAAAATTATATGTTTAAAAAAAAAAAAAAATCAAGCCTTTGTAAGGTGTCCTTACTACAGAACTTTACGGTCTTTAGAGAAGTGAAAAATAGTTCATTTGTAAAACAAGATGCTTGTGGTTTTATGAAATGCAAATTGGTCTGCTTTTGAATCCCCAAAGAATCCTTTACTGAAGCACAGATTTTGAAACTGCACGTTCACACGTGTAGACAGACTGTGTTCAGAGTTTGTAGATGAATTTAGAGATTCGTGAATAATCAGAATCTGGATGAAGAAGAAAGTAGGAGAGTAACAAATCATCAAAGCAAATGTGATTATTTATGTACATTCTTATCTCAGCACTATTCAGTATATCTTGCTAGAACGATTAAGAGAACAGAGATATTTTTTTCCATAAGGACAGTGGGAAAATATGTTTTGTTTAGCCTAGCAAAGGAAAAGCTGAGTATTTGTATGATAGCTATGTATAATTAGAGTGCACGTAAAGAGTAAGCAAAAAACATCTCCTGTTTGGAAAGCCAAATGACTGGACGCTGGTACTGGCACGAAAGGAAGAGCAGTTAGTTATGTAGAAACTTAGCTGGAAATTAAAGTTTTTAATAATTAGAGAGGGTGGGTTCTGGAACAGTGTTCCTAAGAGAATAGTAAACCAAAGAAATTGACTGCGTTTTAGGAGAAATTTTGATGAATTTATGAAAATTTATGGTATGGTATTGATGACAGTAATGAAACGAGTTCAGTGTTGAAAGTGTCTTCCAATGGGATAGTGATATCGAGATTCATTGTCAATGACAACATATATGAAGACACCTGTTCATTAACAAACTGCATCGAGTTTCCAAGAAGTTGCCAACTGATAATACTTTTAAATGCTGTTGAGTCTGTTTAAACAGCATCTCAGCTGTCTTTCAGAGTGTCTCAGGAAATATCAAAAAGCTGACAGAGAGATATAGTGTAAAATTACAGAATTTTACCAGGAAATGGGTTTTGCTAAGGAGTAGATGTTGCTAACATTGACGTTGCAATAGCTGAAAAGCAGGTCATTTTTATTGGCTATGGAAGCCCTTTTCCAAAGCAGTACCTCAGGTGAACATCTAATAATTTATGTTCTAACTGACTTGCAATGAAATACTCGCCATCACTATTTGGAACACTTCCTGCAGTCACAGGGAGGGACGGCTACTTTTTCATTTGTTCTTAATGCAGTCATTGTTTTTCAAGAATTAATGGAAGAGTTGATAGCTTGAATGAATCGTATAAATCATGATCACTAGTAGATAAAACCATCTAATTTTGGCTGTATTTAAATATGTTTGAAAATTCAAAATGTTTTCAACTTGATGTTGTCGCACGTTTTTGTATTAAAATTACCAGCTAGGAGACTATTACAAAGTAACCTAAATAAAACAAAGAACCACTTAGTTTCAGCAGGATATACTAAGCTTTCTTCCCTTCCCCTTAAATAAATTGAATGTTCTGTTTACAGGGCTGCTCTTGGTCTGTTATATTTGTGGATTTTGATGCCCATAACCGTAACAGACAGACTCTCTGTTCATTGCTGCCCCGAGAGTCAAGGTCTCATGTAAGTAATTAAATGAAATTCACCTCAACAGAGTGTGGAGAAAATAAATGGATACGAGCATAATTCTTAGTTCTATGATGGCTATTATGTTCTGCTTAATAAAGATAGGAATGTGCTGGGAAGTTATTAAATTTTTGCTTCATAAATGTCACTGTGATGTAGTTGTTCTTCTGAAGTGGAATTATGATAGCATTTTGTATTTTCTGAATATTTAGGTTAAAATGGTAGCCTGTTTGTAGCCTTCTAAACAATTTTAAAATAAAATATAAAGTACTAATGATCTGCAGTAACTTAAGTAGAGTTTGCAGTCTTAGTGATGGTTTTTCTGTTGGCCTGGTTTCCACTATACACTCAGTGTCTGCATTTTTTTTAAACACTTTATATTAGCTTTAATTCATTCTTTTGTCTAGAAAAGAAGACTTTAAGGTTGGCTTTTCATAAATTGCTCTATATGGAGGATTTCTTGTTATTATAAGCTACTGTTACAAATAAGTATTTCCTCAGCGAGTAAATCTAAGTGACATTAAGTGTAGATTAATTAAAAAAAAAAATATCTATTTCAGTACTAGCATCAAAGGTAAACTTGGTTTTTGAAAATCAGTAATTTAAAATGAGTGATAATAGAGTTCTACTGCTTTTTTTGTTCATTCTGGCATATAATAGCATTTTTCTTCATGAAACAAGACTATTAATCTTCAACATTAATAGTTTACTCATTGTGTAGAAGAATTATGGCACAGTTGTAATACTGGGTAATTAAAATAAAAGGCACTGTCAGCTACGTCTTTATACTCTAATGGTCATTTAGAACTCTTTTGCTGTTTATTATTTGATGGAGACTGGAAATACTCCAACAGAAGCTGGTTTTGTAAGTTACTTATGCTATAGAAGTGATCTTTGTGTCCTTTTTTTTTTTTTCCTTTTTTGCGTTCACATCAGTGCTATTGGCGAAAACGTGGTATTTTAATTATCTGCTGAATAACAGAAAGGAATATCAAAGCAGCACGTGACATAACAATTAGAACTTAAAACTACTTTTTTGTGTTTCTGTAAGCTCATCTGTAGTGGTGATGCACTAGTTAGTAATTATTCTTATCTTTCTAATTCATTATAGTTGCACATGGTTTTTGAGAAATGCTACTCTCATTTTTTCCTGAAATTATTCCCTTATCACCTTAATTGCAAATCAGTCTTGTTTGTTACAGCACCTGAAGAACATTCCTGAAAAAACTTTTCAGAAATGATGATTTAATCATAGTTACTTCTCAGCATTCTCAACCTTTATAAAACGTTTGTGATTCTTTTAGAGCATAGGGTGCCCAAATATTTGTGTTTCCTCCAGGAATAACCTGGAGGATATTTTTTGTTTCTAAAGCCACAAAGTTCTAGAATGTATTCACTTATCCCTGCAGATTGTCAACTGTAAAGTAGGTCAGATTTTGAGTCGAATGAGTTCTCTTTTAAATCATATATCTGAATATACAGAAGTCTTATTTTGCACGCTATTTTAATATATTAGTACTATGATTTTGATAAAGATAAGATTATGTTCCAAATATGTATTTCACTTAGCAAGTTAAACGGTCTTTGTTTGTGCATCAAATAATTGTCAGAGATCTAATTAAGTTTGTAATGTGCTATTTCTCCTGCTCCTACAGAATACTGATGCGGCTCTTCTGCCCTGTCTCAGTTATCCTGCGTTTGCTTTGGATGATGAGGTTTTGTTCAATCAAACGCTAGATAAAATTATTAGAAAATTGAAAGGAAAATATGGGTTTAAAAGATTTCTGAGAGATGGGTACAGAACAGCGCTGGAGGACAAAACACGACGTTATTATAAACCAGCAGAAATTAAGGTAAAGGGATACCTGCCCTGTATAAGGACAAATGTTGGTTTCCTGAAATGTTTAGGCAGTACTTAAAAAAAACAAGCCCAACACCAAAACCCAAACCAGAATCCCCCAAAAAACCCACAAGAAAAGAAAACAAAAACGGACCCCCCACCCCTCCCTGGTATTTGCAATTTAAATTGCACGGTGATTCCGAATTGCTTCAAGTGAAGGAGATGAATTTTGTAATTTGGCGTGTGCCGTTTTGAGAGATTGCTAAGTCAGCACGTTAGTCATTGATTTGTTTTGTAATGAGTGTGCTTCCATTTACATATAGGGTACAGCTGATTTCACATAACAAATAAGGAAGTTATTTATCATTTTATTTAATTTCACAGCTGACTACAGTCTGAGCGCATGGAAAACAATTTTGCTTTTGACCACAGTGTTTATCAGTAAAGGTTATCTAAATGAAAATTTACTTTTTTCTCCCCAGCAGTTTTTCTGTGGAAAATAAAACAGATGATATAAATATTCTGCTTGAGAATGAGACACAGCATATATAAAAGCACGGTTAAAGTGCCCATAAAATTAAGAAGCTGTAAGCTAAACAAACAAATGACCAACTAAAATATTTTTGCTTTCATGTTTGTCTTTTGTTGTTTTGAAATCATTCAATAGGATATTCAAATACATTTCCTTAAATCAAAATGATGAAATGTCTGACAAATTTTTCTTCTTTTCAGCTTTTTGATGGTATTGAGTGTGAATTCCCTCTGTTTTTTATTTTCATGATAATTGATGGTAAGTACAGCTTTACCTTCCTGTTCTTTAAAGGTGTTAGAGATGAGCCCTTAGAGGAAGGATAAAAAATGATTTTCCTCTCCTGCCAAAATAAACCATAATGCAGTGACACTAAATATCTCATTTAGAGATCCGCCTCATGGGTTAAAAAATCTCAAGCACCCAACCCCCCCATATTTCAGCATTTTTAATGTGAACTGGTTTTAGACTGTAACTCGATACAGGTTTTTTGAAAGCTTAAATCTGTGACATTCAGTCTTGCATTGCCTTTTAAACCTTAGAAACTTTCACAGTGTATCAGAACTTCATAGCAGCACATGAGAGAAAAGGAAGTAGAAGAGAGGACACATTGACAAACTGAATGTTGCAGCAGGTCTTTTCAAGTTGGATATTCTGTGATAATTGAAACAGAATTCAGAAGAGAAGAAAGCGAACCAGAAAAGGCCTAGTTTCTCTTTGAAATGCCTGTGCTTCCTGCATATGTTTTTCCATGTAGCCAGTTAGTCTGATTTAAAAAAACAAACAAACAAACAAAAAAAAAAAAAAAAAAAAAACACCAAAAAAAAACCCAACCCCAAAACAACAATACAAAAAAACCCCAACAACAACAACAAAAAACCCAACAAAAAAATACCACTATCTAGACCTTGTCTTGAGGATACAATTGATGACACAAAGCTGGGGGGGGTGGCTGACACACCAGAAGGCTGTGCCGCCATACAGAGAGACCTGGACAGGCTGGAGAGTTGGGCGGAGAGAAACCTTCTGAAATTCAATAAGGGCAAGTGTAGGGTGCTGCACCTGGGGAGGAATAACCCCCTGCACCAGTACAGGTTGGGGGCCGACCTGCTGGAGAGCAGCTCGG
>VYZM01013544.1:42238-77255 GCA_013398915.1 Dromas ardeola
TTGTTTTATTTTTGCCTTTCAGAATTCACCCTTCTTAAGAATACAAAAAGGTTGCTTTAGTACTCATTTCCCCTTAGGATTTTTCTCAAAAGGAAATTGTTTAGGACTCTGGGTAGTAGATAAGCATCTATAGCTGTAGGAAAGGATTGAACTAAAATAAATCAATGTGACTATTTTTTGGATAAGATAAATTTGAATAGCATTTTTGAAAACTTTTTCACGTGTCTGTTTGAATGTGAGGGATTATGGTAATTTTCTGGGATAAGGTAAGGAGGGAAACAGAACAGCTATTTTTCATAATATGGAAGAATATGGTAATTGAAAAGGAAAACCAGAGACAGAAATGAGTGAAAAATGTACAATAAAAAGTTTTCATCCCACTTGTTCCCCTTTAAATGTTAAAGAATGTTCTATTTTAAAAAGTCAGTGTGACTTGTCAAGTTCATCCACGTTTTCCTTGATGAACAGAAATGCTTTTGGTATTTTTGATGTGTCTTTTTATGTAAGAACTTTTGATGAAATGAACACTGGTCATATTAGTATTCATCAGATTCATTTGGGATGACTAAGTTCTGCTGGAAAAAAACATTTAAGGTACAGGTACTCCCAAATTACCAATTTCTCCCCAAAAGCAGCATCATAGAGAGTTGACTGTTTAATATCACAATGACTGAGTTTAATATCGCAAGGTGCGTCAGCAGTTCTGAATTCTCTATAATATGAAGATATAATACGTATGTAACTTACCAATGTAAACATTCCATCTAAAAATCTTAAGAGGGGAATTTTTCAATTTACTACTTCAAATTCCTTTTGTATTTATTTATTGGAGTTTCTAGGCAACACTTCTAGATAGCTTGCTGCTCTGTCCTAAAGATTTAGAACCTGCTTGTTTGTCTCCGGACCAGCACACAACCTCTGCTTCTTCATTCTGCACTAATTGGGGAAGTTATTTACAGCTAGCTGGGCTGGTTGTCCGTCTCCCGTTCCTGAGCCTCTCCAAGTTCACAGCTTTACTATCCCGTGTAACTTGCTGTGGATTTCAATTTAAGCTAGTAAGAGTGGCTGGTTCATGATCCCTGTGAGATTTAGCTGTAGCAGTAAATGAGGATCTACAGTTTAGTCTTTTACTTTTCATGAACTATTTAGTGTGTAGGCACTACCCCATTGAAAAATAAACACTAGATTTTTTTCTTCTTCTTGTATGAACATTAAGCTCCCGGAAAAGTTATTTCTTCCATTAAATCAATTACTGTTTGGTTATTTTTAGGAGTTTTTAGAGGAAATCCTGCACAAGTAAAGGAATATCAGGATCTTCTGGATCCTTTGCTTCAACATACATCTGAAGGTATTATCTGATAATCATTCTTCTAAAACACTGTAGCTTTTTATTGATCTGAATTTATTAAAATGCTGACATTCCTATTAATGGATATTGCAGTCAGAGCAAAGGAGAAGTAATAGTATCACTATGTTTCCTGATGGCAAAAATACTAAAATAATCTCTTGCGTGTAGATACATTGCATCATAAAGTGTGATAATAAAAGTAATGTTAGCTGGGAAAAATGCTACTCATACAAATGTAAGATTTACAGTGTACCCGGTCATTCCTCCCCTCCTTCACCTGTGCTTCGTTATTTACAAAGGTCACTGTGACTTTGCAGGAAGATCTTAACTACCAGCACTCAGATTGTTTCAGTGTTCCACCTGGATACAGTCAAGAATTATTTGGGTCATTCACTGTCACTTAACTTTGCAAGATTTTAAAAAATAATTTGGCATATATATATATATATATATATATATATGAGATTGGTTTTAGCTTAGAGCAGTGAAAGTGGCAACATGTTAATTTTAATACAGATGTTCTCTTACTTAAATTGTGCACTCCAGAATTTTGGTGGAACTGCAGACAAGGCTATTGATGACCTACAGGCACATCCGTCCAAAATTCAGTTAAAAGAAAAAAAAAAAAAGACCATAAGTTTGAGTGGGAGGAAAAAAAAGGCCTGAGAACAGAACAAGCTTCAATTATACCCACAATCCAATTTTAAAATGCAGCATCTTTAGTCACCTGTTCTTGACATCTGCTGTACGGTTACACAAGTAGCTGCAGAATATCTTAGTCTGGCTTGTTCCTTGAACTTAGAATACTCGCTGAAGTGAACTAGGTTCTGTAAGAAATACAGACAATTCCTTACCATATTTTCAATACATATCAAATTTCCTGACCTTGCTGATCATTGCTTTTTTCTGATTATTAATGACTACGTGAAGTTCTGTGGACAATAAATTAATCTTGTGGTTCCTCTTGCTGAATGTCATCATGAATGTCTCGTCTTAAAATTTCTGGCTCATTTGAATATTCCATCTCTAATAACTCTCACTTTCCAATTTCTTTCAGCTTCTTGACAGTGATTTTTTTTTTTGGGTCTAAGCAAACAGTGAGACACTGCAACTTTATTCTCTTCTTTATCCAAATAAATTCAAAATAAAAGCAATATTAAGGTGAAATTTAATTTTGCAGAAGGCATACTAATTTGCTTTTGTATTGCCTGTAATTAGGTTAATCATTTGTAATTATGTTTCTAAATTTCTGACTCTTGTCCACTTAAAAACTGTTGAAACAAAGGTTATTAATCTGCAATGATCAGTAATACCTGCAGCGTAATTCTAGATAGAAAATGTGCTATATTCCAATGAAGAAGTAATGCCATTTTGTTCCATGATGTTTCAAAATTAAAATGTTGGGTTGAACTTGTTTTTGCATACTTGCAAAAAATTGTAATTTTCCTTTAATTAAATGTTTGACTACTTTTGGCTAAGAAAAAGTCGTCTGATACTGAGCTGGTGTTAAATGCAGGGAAAAACAGCCCACGTGTTTCACTCTGATGCAGCTGTCATTCTTTTGATTATGGTTTGTTATCTGTACTGCATTTCGCTTTAGGTGAAAAACATTTTATTTTTCTTTTTGCACAGTAAGGTGCTACACAGACCATGTATGTGTTCTGGGAAGAAATCCTGGGGAAACGTTTGGTGAAGAATAAAGTAGTTTAATATTGCCCTGGATTTCCTACACTCTGGTTTTGAGAGTTAACAATGAGTGACAACAGTCTTTCTGTTCGATTAAATTGTTGGTAGCGTATCATTTTTCCTATTTTGAATCCACTTCAGCTTTATTAGGGGACTACAATCAAATAATAAGGGAAGTGGAATTTATTTACTTACTGTACTTATTTTAAAACTCCGTAGGGTGTCCTGTTGTACCCAAGTATTACTATGTGCCAGCGGATTTTGTTGACCTGGAAAAGAAGAACCCTGGCAGTCAGAAACGGTTTCCCAGTAACAGTGGACGCGATGGAAAGTTTTTCCTGTGGGGACAGGCAGTCTACATCATTGCAAAACTCCTGGGTAAGAGGCTGAGGAAATTCTAGCAGGTTTTGGCTCATCCAAAGTGAAGGATTTTGTCTTGTTAATGTTTTTCTTGAATCTGAACAAACACATTTGCTTGAGTTTTGAACAGACTATGGGTGGCACGTGTGTCCTGTGCTTCGGTACATACGCGACAGGCAAAAATTGCTTTTCATTCTATATGTTAAAATTTCATGCGGCATGCAACATGCTGTGAAGTTTACTGGAATATTTTACAGAATACTGAAAATCTAAACACAATAGGTTTCTCTTTTGCTGTTTCTTTTCCTGGCTTTCTGTCTAAATTCCTTTTATTCATGACAAAATATATTAACATAACGCTTTCTGGATTAACTGTATCAGCTGCACCTGTACAGCGATGTTTCTAAGTGATCTATAGCATTTAATCCAAATTATTTACTGTTTTAGGCAAGACAAGTTTAAACTTTGAATAGTTGCGGTCTCAGATAAAGTTAGTATTTTCTTCAGTCTGTGTTATTTTTACCCTTTAAAATAGAAGGCACTAGATGAACATTTGAAAGTGCCTTTCAAAGTCTGGCCATTGAAGGTTGTTACAGTGAATTTCAGTCACAATGAATTCTTGGTCTCACTTGAGACGATTCAAAGGCTAATGCAAAAACAGTTGTTAAGCCAGAAAAGTCTTCGCAGTTAAGATTTTTTTTCTTAATATTTCTTTCAGGAGAAAGATATATTGCTTTATTTTAACATGCTCAGCACTTACCTAGTAGTCAGTAGATCGAGTTCTAAAAACGTTTTTTCCTCTGTGAACACTGTAAAGGGAAACAGGCTGTTGGTAGTAAAAATGAGAAACATTGAAGGGGAGTTTAAAAATTCAAGACTTGGCAAGGACAGTGGATGTATCTTTAGGTGTGGAAGAACAGAGCCCGTCTGGTGCTCCACCTGTTCGCTTTCACTCTCGTCCTTCCATAATTCCTTTTTTAGCCAATACTGGAAAGTAAATGCAGGCACTCTCACCTTTAATGAAAAAAAAATTTGATTTAACCTCTTAGTATTAGCCAAGTAATCCTCAAACGTGCGTGCAGGAATACTGTAGTAATTCTGGAAGTATCCAGCTTATACTAATGTTTGTGTATTTCTATACCTGCAGAATGCTGGTTAAAGAAATTGTATTTATTGTTTGCTAAATGCTGCTTGAGTAATGTAACTTTCCTTTGTTTTGTTTCAATTCTTTCCTTTGCTGAACATTCTTACACGCTATTTCTTTTAATAATTGTACTAAATCTGTTTTTGAAATGTTATCATTAGTAGCTGTTTCCTTTATTATTTCTCTCCACTGTATTCACTACTTTTCATTCCTCTCTGCCTGTTTTCAAAATATTTTTTTTTTTCCTTTTCTCTCATAGCCTTTGCAAATACGGTCTGGAAATTTAATCACAAAGCTAAATCTATTCACCAGTGATTGTTATATCAGGAACTCCATTTATTCATAGTAATTTATAATTAGTGCATTTAATTCTGCTCCTTTCTGGGTGAAAACCTACCTGAATAACAATCTTGTCCTTGGTGAAAGTCTTTGTGCGTGTGTTACTTCGCTTGTTGGTGGTTGCTAATTAAGTGGAAGCCTGACTCATAGAATCATAGAACGGTTTGGGTTGGAAGGGACCGTAAAGATCATCTTGTTCCACCCCCTGCCCTGGGCAGGGACACCTCCCACTGGACCAGGTTGCTCAAAGCCTCATCCGGGGCCTGGACACCTCCAGGGATGGGGTTCCAAACACTTCCATTTTCTGGGAAGGTACAGGTTTCCCATTTCATCATCCATTCTAGAAATTGTTGTGTTGCCTCAAGGGTAGCAATTAATTTGTATTTGCTCAGCCTCCTTGCTGCTTTTGTGTAGGCCAGCTTACAATACAACCTTTTTTAGATTCTGCCTCGGTCTGTGAGCCTGGTGTCTGCCTGCTGAGATCCAAATTTTTCTAAATGCAGCAAGATGAAACTGAGTTGATTCTTACCCATCTCGCTGCCTCCCACAGAGGGGCAAACAGAAGCAGTGAAATCAAAATTTTGATCCTGTTTATAGAGGCTCTGAACAACAGAGACAATGAAAGTGTCTGCCCGTGGCTGTTGGGAGCCACCACGTGCCCACGCAACTGGAAAAATTGTTTATGAAGGAAAAAAAGCATGCTTTTTTCAGACAGCGATGCAATTTTTCATCAAATTTCTTTCTTGCTCTGGTTGAGGGGGTTTGTAAAGCCTTCATGATATATCGGGTCCCATTTTAGAGCATGGGAAAGGAATGCCAGGTGTTCAGCTGTTTTATGCAGCTGACAATTCACTTGGTTTAGGCTTTCATTTAGTAGTGCTTTTAGCTTTCCTGTCCTCCCCCTTGTAATTTTTATATCTTCTGTGGATTCAGTGCTGCCTAGAACTAAATTAAGAGTTTTTAGCAATATTTTTTAGAGCATAGGCCAAAGGGATTAAATGTTGTCAGCTGTTGCTGATGCAAATAATGAGCTAACAAAGAAAACTCTGCTTTTTTTTGCATCCCAATACACTTGTATTTGTGATAATAGTAATGAGTATTCACTGACATTCCTCTTTTAAATAAAATTGTAAATATTGAAAGTTAGCCTAAATTATATGTTAGTCTATTGGTATAGTTGGTTTAAATATGAAATTATTCTGACTATGTATTTTAATCACTAAGCAATGGAAATCTATGGAGAAAACAGTGGAAATAGAACACGTATTATAGAAACCGCTCTTGCTTTTAAGAACTATGAGGCAGAGTCCATTGATCTTGTAATCTGTTTGATAGCATCAGCATGACTACAAAGAATTTAAGTGACTTCATGACTTTAGCCAGCATGAGAAGTCAGACTGTGTGGACTGGAGCTTAGATGGCTGTTTTCCTTAAAATGTATTTTTCTAACTCATTTGTCAGCATATTTATACATTTTCCATGGTCATTTTTCACAATCTAGCTTTGCTTTTTGGGTTTGGTTTGTTTTATGTTGTTTTTTTGTTTGCTTGTTTGTTTTTTTAACATAACCACCTGCACATGCACCATGACTCGGCGGGAGTAGTGCAGAGCAGAGGGACAGGGTCCTTCCCTGGCCGGAGTCCAGCAGAAGGCTGGGGACAGGAGGTGGCCACGGTGACTTGTAGCTGCGAGCTGCTGGCATCGCTCCCGGCACCAGCAGCTCCAGAACTGCCCGGCCGGTGTCCTTCGCTGGCCGCCCAGGCGCTCTCTTTCCACTGCACTGTCCATTCTGCTCTCTCTTCTTTCTGGTTAAGCTTGAGCCAGGACATATTTTGAGTTTATAAACTGCTGTCTTAATTTACAACATGCTGAAATTCAGAATTATTTTTCTTATCGAGACAGCGTTGGTTTTCTGTTGTAGTTGAATTAAAGCTAATGGAGTCATGAGTTCTTTCTCTTTTAGATTCATAGCTGACTTCCTAGTGTAGAGCTTTTAAAGAAGATGTGCAAAATTGTTGACTTATATGTAGGAGAAATGAAAATGCACTGTGACGTTCCCTGTAGCAGAAATTAAGTAGCGATTCACAGACTCACAGAATGGCAGGGGTTGGAAGGGCCCTCTGGAGATCATCTAGTCCAGCCCCCTGCCAGAGCAGGGTCACCCGGAGCAGGGTGCACAGGAACGCGTCCAGGCGGGGTTTGATTGGATGCGGTTTCATGTCAAAATGAGGTTTTGATAGGAGAATGCTTATTTGAAGGGCATAACAGCTCACAATAGATTGTGAACCTTTATTCAAGGCATTTTTGGGAACTTTTAAATAGTATACTTTTATTGGAGTACTTTTTTTTTTTTTCAGGAGAGAAGGTTAAAACAATGGCATTTTAGGTTTGGGTTGGTTTTTTTCCATGTAAAGAAATCCATGTAGAAATTGTTAGGTTTCAAATATATTTAATTGAGGTTTTTAACAATTCTTCTTGAGCTATTGTATTGAGAGTTATCTTTGATATCCCTTGCCCCTTTCAGCATTATAGTGGTGTGATTACCTTGAGATAGAGGCTGTCTGCTTTTCTTCAAAGCTAAACAGTTTTTGAGTTTCTGGTTACAGCTCTAGAATAATTCCATGGTTGTGGATTGAGGGCTTTTTATGTGACTTGTGAAGTCTGTTGTCTGCATACATTCTTTTAACAAATCTCTGAAAAAATAAAGGATTGTTTTTATATACTTTATAAAGTGTATTAAGTATTATAATTATAATTAATATTATAAAGTATTATAATTAGCTATAGCAAGAATGATGCTTGAGTCATTAAAGTTGTTATGGTTTTGTAGAATGTCATTTTGATCTGTAAATCATTGGTCTAAACCAGATTATCACAGCAGAACTGACTACATAAAATAGGTTTGCATGCTTCCTTCACAAAAGCTGCAGAAATTGCTCAAGTCATTTTGTATTTTCATTATTGTTTACTTTCAGCTGACAAATTAGTAAGTCCTAAAGATATGGACCCTGTTGGGCGTTATGTATCTCCACAAGATCAGCGGAATGTTAGCATGAGATTTTCGAATCAGGTAAGCATAAACTTAGTATTAAAATATTTCTACTGAAAAATTGTCATCTACGTGTTACATATAGTCCTTTAATGTTACAGTTAAAGTGTTAGGAAATTATTAAATCTATGTACATTTTCTTAGTTGATGGAGGATTGCTTTTAAGAGGATGATTATAACATCTGCAGTTTTGGGGCCATAGTGCACGTTTGCCTTCAAATTAAGTGGTGCAATCAAAATGATACAGAAAATGTGAGTGGAAATAGCTGCTACTAGACAGGTGTGTTTCTTTGAGTTGTAAGATTTGTCAGGAAGGCAAGAATGAGCCTGCCGTATTTTATTCCTTCAAATTAATTACCACTTCAGTGTATTAATACGTTTTGTATTTAAAGCTCCTAAGAGCTACAAGGATGAGGTTCTTTTTTGGTGTGCACGGTATATCCATGTGCTCCTGTATTTGGCTTAAACACACAGCAGGAATGAGAGCCCAGGGGTGGGGAATGCTTGGAACACCGTCATTCAAATCTGCAGTAGACAGGATAACAAGACAGAAGCATGGTCTACATGTAGGGGACTTCTTTTATTAGAGAGGGAAGAACTGTATGTATGGAAATGTGTAGCCAAGAGATGTTTTTCGGCCTTTTTATTTCTTGGTATAAGGAATATATATTTGGGAAGTTCCTTGTTCAGCATTGTGAATTTGTTATTGAAGCATAAAATACAAAGCACTTATGTTAAGATTTATTCCAAGATCGGAAGTGAACGAGGTTTTTCTTGTTCTATTCAAATGGTGATTAAAACCTCTGTTTCTTACTATTTCTCGTAACTGAGGTAATGCAAGCGCCTGGGTATTGTCTCATTCATAATGCGACTTTCATTGTTCACAGTGCAGCACTTCTGCCCTGTTCGTAGGAGATAATGAAACCTCTGTGACTTCACTTCTTCCCAGTTTCTTTCTTTGTTCTTACATCATGGGATTATGAATGCCACAGAAATTGTGAGCTGCCAAGAGCACGTGCCCTTTTAGGAGTGCCGTTAGAAGAAGCCTCTATTGAGTCAGCGTTGCATGCAGCCCATCAAAATTCTTTATTCTTTGATTCTTGAAACCAGTAACTTTTAATATGCCACAGATGAACATTTTGAAGAAGATGATGGTTTCTTCTAAAGACACTGCGTGACTCAGCAGGAAATGTTCTAGTAGAAAAGCATTTTTACTATTTTTTGAGTTACCCATTATATGGTAGGGAATTTCTAGATGATCAGAGAGAAATAGCCTCTGCCCTGAGAGCTTCCCAAAAGAGATAATAAATAATGCCACAATTTTTTTATTTTCTCATAACTTACTCCCTAGTGGCCACTTTGCGGATCAATGAAGAACTTAGTAAAATGCAATTACCCGATTAAAATTCAGCAATATAACAGGGACTCTAAAAGCTCAACAGTGTTGAAAGAATTGAAAAGAACTTAAACAGCTAGGTTTTGATGTTTTGCTTCATCTGCAAATGATGAAAAAAACCCCCAAGCTTTGTCACTGGGCAAATCAGACTGATGGTTTGTCATTCTCAAGTGCTTAAACGTGTTCTTTCATCACTCAACAGTTGTCTAGGCTAGAATTATTTGAAAGACCAATTGTGCTCTTCTCAACTTGGTGGAGCTGATGCTTGTTAATCATTCCCTTCAAAGGCTGTCTTTAGCGGCTTAAATTTGCTAAAACTTTGGCATAAATTTTACATCTCTCTAAACATTACTGACCCCAAATATGGATCATATTGTATGATTTGTTCTGTAATGATAATTAAAGGTATATTCTTTCTTCTGTTTCTCTTAGTGCAGTTGTCTACCACAGCTAACACAATTCTGAAATTGTAAAATGTTATTTTAGAATTTAAGGCACGTGTGTCCATATTGTATTTCATTTAAAAAGTCTGGTGTGTTAGGAGCACTGACCATAAACCATTCAGCAGGATTTAGATGCTTCCTGAAGCAGATGTGTTTTGTAACAATTCAGCAGTAGTTCTGTACCGGCGAGGTGGATTAGTTGGGTTACGTACAATTTCTTCCGTTGCGTCCTAGTTCTGTCTTCCTCATCTCGCTCCATACGCTTGGAAAGCCCAGTAGGTACCATTTTAATCGTTTCAGTGTTCTTCAGTATTGTGCCCACTTTGTCACATGTTCAGAATGAATGGATATTTTTCAGAGTTCTGAGATTTCCTGGGATTGTGTGCAGCCAGGCACATAGTGATAGCATCTGTCCAGTGAGAGTGCAGCAAAAGACTAATACTGAGCTGCTTTCTCTGCTTGTGCCAGGAATGGAGTCAGGGGTTTTTCCCTTTATCCTGCCTCCAACAGTTTATAACCTTGTTAAAAACTATATTTTTTTTATTTTTTTTATTTTTTTTAATCCTCATTTTTGGAGAGGAAGAACAACTAATTTGATCTGTCTTTTATCTTGGTCTTCTGAAACCACTGGGGTATATTTATCATTTGCACAGCACGCAGAATATAGTTGAAGCAGATCCTTCTGGCCACTATTTAATGTGAAAACGCAAGGCAGAAGGGGGAGCCGAGGGTGGGGGGGTCTGTTGCAGTGTCTTGGGGAGATGGTGATTGATGTTGTGCGAACACCTTAGCTTGCGTTATTAGACAAATGTGAAATTGAAGACATGAAACGGAACTTTTAACAAGGACAAGATTTATTTAGTGGAATATTTAGGAGTTTAATGCTTTTCCACATTTTTTTTTTTAATACATAGCAAATGCTATATATCGTGATCATTACTGAAGAGAGTGATATACTTTCTCATGAGTATTATAGCTGTTATTTTGATCTGGTTTTCTAGAGCACTATTTATGATCCTCCAGGCCTTGACATGTTAAATGACAATGAAAGTAATTTTCTGTTTAATGTTACAGCAATCCTGTAGTTGTACAGCAATTATAGTTGTATTTTTCCACAATACTTTTAAAAGTCTAGCTATTTTTCACACAGTGTTTGTGTTGTGCCAGTTGTGTTGCAGATGCATTTGCTTAATTATGGCCAATGTTCGGACCGTCACATCCTGGCTGCTATAAATGAGCCATGGCGTTGGGGCTGTCTGTGTACGAGAGGCATTAATTAGTGCTGGTGTCGCAGAAGGACGTACGTCAGTGGAGATGCAGGACACACAGATTTATGTACAGCTTACAGTCCATGCGAACGCAGTCCCACTCAGTGTGTCATTAATACAGTAACAATTAAGTTGATCCTGAACTTGAAGACCTCTCCCCAGGATAGATCACAGGCTGTCTGTAAATCAGGACAGTCTTGGAGGAGGTTCTCTCGTTTTCGGGGGGAGAGGGTGTCTTTGCTTTTTGTTTTATAAACATGATGCACTGATTACAGTAGAGAATGGGTTTGAGTTTTCCTACTGTTTGTATAAATGGAATTGATAGCATGATAAACTTACTCTGAGGAGGAAAATCTTTTATTGTTACTTGAACTTCTGACTCCTTAATCTGGTCTCCTTGTGGACGTACTTCCATCACAAACTTATTTCATGTGGCAAAACCACCAAAATTTTTAGTGAAAATATAGAGCTGAAAGACTTTGGGAAAATGTTATCAAGAATTTCTTCTGCAAATCCGTAAGATCTGACTTGATATCAAGGCTCACAGACGCCCGAACGAGCAAGCGTTCACTCTGAACTTTCTGTTCTAAATCAGTATGTCTATCCATCTCTCTTCTCAGACAATGCTGTATTTTTATATATCAATTGATAGAAGATGTATTTAACTTTAGTCGTTCACGTTCTGGCAGTTTCTAGACAAAAGTAGAAAAAAGCACTTTAGGACTGAAAATGTGTGCTGCTTTTAGTTTTGTTGATTTTACAGTCATTGAATGCCAGAGAAGAAATGAACAAGGCATAACTCAGACATCTCATTTTTTAGCAGTAATACCTGCTGCCAGGGAAAAGAAAGGTGAATTGCCTTGTCAAGACCCGGGGAGTCGGGTCAATGATTTCATCCAACATGTTCAATTCATTCCTATTTGCATCGTTTCCTAGTATAATACTATATAAATACTAGTATTTATTTCAAACATGAAGTATCTGTGTTAAAAAGAATGCAAGGAAATGCTGTTATCTGCTGTAAAACGTAATATATCTTTCATATAACTGTAAAAAGTATCTGTCTGATTAAAATATTTCAGAGTAAAGGGTTGAAATCATCAGTTCATTATTTCAAAGTGAATATTATTGGTTACCCAAATAGCTGAGTTATTTCACTCATTACAAAAATGTGTATCAAAACCTTATGTCATATCAGGCATAGAGGAAATACATCGATTATGTAAATTCTGAAATTTTGTATGAAGCAAAATGTTTTTCCTACCTTTTTTTTAAATTAAAGAAAACAACCAAAAAAGCCAAAAACTCAAACCAAACCAAACAGTGGAAATGATTACCAGAAACCTATTTATTGTTAATTCTCCAAAATGCGTCTTGCAAAGTAGTATTGATAGAACAGTCTTCCCAAAGTTTTGAGATTTACAAGTTTTAGTCCTGTGGTGTTCTTTCAATTCGTTCACACAGTAAGAGAAAGCAATGCAGACAGCGGTGTCTGTCATACTCGTGAATTATTTAAATAGACATTGTCCCTATTCATGCTATATCTAACACAATATTTAGTTAGTAAATGCTAATAAGTATTTTTTCTTATTTCCTAGGGTCCTTTAGAAAATGATTTAGTAGTACACGTGGCCCTGATAGCAGAAAGTCAGCGGTACGTATTTACTTTTAATAAGAATGTATATATTAGGGAAGTGTTGAACAACAGACATCTTGAATTTGCCAAAGGTATTTAAGGAAGTGTAGAATATAATACTGCTGCTTGTGTATCTGCTACCAAGATAATTGTTAAAACTAAGACTATTCTGTAATTTGTCATTAAATTCGTGATTATTTCATTCGTAGCCTACAAGTTTTTCTGAACACGTATGGAATCCAGACTCAGACCCCCCAGCAGGTGGAACCAATTCAGATATGGGCCCAAAAAGAACTTGTCAAAGTAAGAAATTTTGCATTTAAAATTATTTATCTACCTGTACTTTTTTTTTTAACTATAGGAATTTGTATCAAGCTATTAGACTTGCATATCCTTAAGGTTGTTATCTACCTTTTTGTGTTATTCTAATTCAGTTGCAAGGTACGCTGACACTGGTCAGCAATACATGCCTAGTTAGAGCTGTCAGTGAAACACTGAAGCCCACATATTCTGTATTATCTGCTTAGGCTTATTACCTCAGCCACTTTCAAAGAATAATGAATAATAATAAAATTTTAATAATAATAGCACAGTAGACTAAGTGAAATTTGATGGGGAAACAAGCATGTGAGCAACAGTCAAAGAAATGGACTAAAGCAGTCGCCATAAACCATCATTCATTTCATAGTGTAGCCCCTGTAAGAGGCATTATTCAGTCTTCTGCAGCTGTTTTTTTAGAAGTCGCTTAAGCTGACTATATCCAGGAAGTTTGGTTTACCCCGTTAACTCAGCACATTTAAAAATCTATGGTCAAAAATTACTGGCATGAAGGACATCTTCTGAGTCCCCTGCACCCCCTGTGAAGGCTTCAGGTTTTCCTCTTTCCTACCGGAGCACCAGCTCCTTTTGCTTAAAGGCTGCTGCTCTCAGCCCTTACCTCTGCCGAGCCTCGACGATGATGCCAGCTCAGATGCATCTGTTCAGGTAGCTGTCAACGCCACGTGAAGCCAGCAGTCGAAGATGAATGGCATCTACAGGCCGTACCAGTCCATGTCAGCATCTCTTAGCACTGCCATGGCCTCTTTTTTGTGCAGTCATTTTTAGTACTTTATAGATAGCACTTAGCTACACTGAGTACGTGCTTCAAGTTGTCCACTGCTGTTTGTCCTGAAAATAAATACAAGAGACTCTGACAAATGCTGCTCTGAATGATAAATGTGTTGATCAGCAATTGTAGGTAAACTTGTCAAAACAAAAATCTGTATGATTACTGGGTGCCCCTTTACCTCTATCTCTGATACACCTGGACCCTTCCTCTGAAAAAACCTTGTAAATAGTCCCCACTGTACATTAAGAAGCTGCAGGAAACTGTCAGACAAGTAAGCTGATCCAAGGATGTGCACTTGATGTATTTCATACTTCACCACCTGAAGTCTGATTGTGGATCGGGTCAGCCCTGAGCTGGTCAGGCAGCTGGACTGGATGATCATTGTAGGTCCCTTCCAACTGAAATAGTCCTTTGTATTCTATTCTAATGGGGTACATAACGCGCTTGTCTAACTTTGAATTACACAGATGGTCTCAAACAAGAGTGATGAATTCTGAATATCTGGGGAAAGTATAATGAACGTATTTAGTTTGTCAATCCCGAAGTTCCAGTTTTGGAAACAAATCACTATGCGAGTCTTTTCCTCTGCAATCAGATCACATGGCTGATGCCATTATTGGTATCAGAAGTCTGTAGGACACAGAAAAAACTAAAAAATAGAGACTATAGCAACATATTTCAGGCTTCCCAAGTTTGTGAGGCTAACTGATGCACCAAAACCTTGCTAGCTTACTCAAAAAAATGCTTACCCCAAATAATGACTGCCACTAACACCAGAGAAGTACTTAAACGGAAAGAAAAGAAATATCCCTGTTTGCATTCAGCCTTGATCACTTCTCAGCCCATTTTTGCTCACTAGTTTTCTCGATAATATATTTCAAAATGGATTCTCTCTGACTGTATTTGTCCTGAAATTCTGTACCTGAAATTTTAGTTTAACAAGTAGATACTCCATAAATTTATTATAGAAGTATATATTGTCTCTCTCACTCTTCCATCATTTCTTTGGTGTCTCTGACAAGAAGATGAGACCTTCATTAAATTTTATTATTATCAATTAAATTCCTAGCTATGACAAGGTTTGTGTTAGGATTTATTTTTCAAAAGCTGGTGAGACATCTGGCAATTCTGACATTTTCTTTATACTCATGATGGGTAGGTACATCTGCCTCATCATAATTTACCCTTAAAAAGAATGTCATGAAAATATTAAATCACCTGATGCAAAACTTCTTCCTAGCGGTAACCGTAAAGCTGCAGTAATGAAGGTGTTTGGGGCATTATGAGAAGTGAGGTGTGATCTCCGGGCTTGTGCAAAACACCAATACAAACCAAACAGCCAACAAACAGAAACCCCTGGTAGTGTTTGTCGTCCTTTGTGGGGAGGGGAAGCTAATGCTGCAACAATTATTTTGGGGGACAAAAGTGTTGATCCATAAGAACATGGATCTCGGTATTTGCTATTCTGATGCTGTCAATTCTCAGTGTTTAATTAGAAACTTTTGAACTGGTTTAGCAGCACGTGATAACAGTTTAAACTTCTAGAGTTATAAATACGCACATGTCCAAACCAGTAGTGTAAAAACAAACAAATGGGTGAGGGGAAGACACTGACTCAGGAAGATGAGGGACTGATGCAGGACTGGAGGTCATTTAAATAGATCCACAAAGTCAAGGGGGAGAGTGAAAACAGGAAGAGGAAAACAAGAAAATGGGCCAAGGCGCGTGCACTCTAGGGGAAATGTACGTATGTAGTGGAAGCACAGTACAGGGGAGCAGCAGAAACTCCACAGGCACAGACTGATACCAGGTACAAGAAAAGAGGACCAGACGGTGTCAAAGACCACTCCAGTTTGGTTCGCCCTCATAAATCAACCCAACAGTCCAGTCTGCTTTCACAGCCATTTCTTGCTGTTGGCAGCTTTAATATACCAGAATCGAAGGGCATTTTAATCTGAAAAAACCTGCTTGAAGCAGCTGGATTTGCATGAGACTGTACTTTTGTTCCAATACTCTGGTGTTGAATCTGAGCTGATGTTTTGACTGTAACAGATGAAGATGGAAAGCTATCACTAGGAGATGAAACTGCTTTAGTAGACTGTAGAATAACACGAGGCCTCAGGCTAAAGAAAGAGGCTTCAAGGAAAGAGACAATATTACAATACTGCTGGAGTTCTGGTTTTGTTTAAAGAAAACGTTTTGTGTTTTGTGCTCTAGCAAAACGAAGGTCCTTTTAGTGTTAACTTATAATGTCAGCTGCCATTCTTCTAGTCTCCATTATTTACTACAGAAAGGGGCTCAACGTTCTGTTGGGTTTGTTATGTATAGATGGGTTATTTAAAGCTGTTAGTGTTTTGATGTCTCCATTCCTTTCCCACTTGAGTCTGGATGAACAGGTGATGTAGGTAATTTTATTTATTTTCTTTTTTAAATAGTTCTTGGTATTAATGCAGAAACAGGCAGCATCAAGCAGGCCCCACGCTGATGGCAGTAAAAAGCTATTGAGTGTAACGTTTCTTCAAACGTTCACTTTCATTTGCTTCTGAATTATCTTCCTATAACATACAGAAATATTAGAAAAATGTTCTGAATTCTGAATGTTCTGAAGTTTTAGTAATAGTGGGTTCCTTACCTAAAACAGCCCAAATAAGGAAAAAAATTACAGCTTTCAATATGGTTTAACCGATACATTTATACTGTCTTGCTCACAGCTTACTCGGGTTGTTTTTTTTTAATGTTTTTATTCTCATATACTGCAATAAATGTAGATCATTTCTTTAATATGCAAGTCTTACAAAATCAGTTGAAGTAGTATTAGGCATACATAATTTAACTCAAGTAAGAATCAAACGATGAATAATGAGACAATTCCCTCTTGCTTGTGTTGTTGATGCATTAATTTTGCAGGCCTTTACTAAAATTAGAATAAAGATCTTTAAAGAGTTCCTATGTTACTGTTTGCCTTCGTAATCACGTCAGAAAAGCATTACAGAAGGCAAAACTGCTCCGACAATAAATGCAAATGATCCTTTCAAAAATGATCCTTTAAAAAAATTATTTCGGTAAGCAATTTGAAGATTTAATAAATATTTTCATTCTATGGACTAGAAAAATAATAGGAGTAAGAAGGTAAAAATAAGACCTAATATAGGAAACAACAAGTTTTGGTTGAATTTTGAAACTGTGCAGGTAGGTGGGACTCTGGTGCTTTGCCCGAGCTGCACCCACGGGTCCTCATCACAGCACCAGGATCTGCCCCGCGCTCCTGCTTACCCTTAATGAAGACATCGCTCTCTTAATGTAAACCAGTGCTAACTGTATTTTCACCTTCATGAGTAAGGAGAAAATCCTTCATCCTCCCAAAATTATTATGAGGAGGAGGGAAGGGGAATCGTTACAGCCTGTCTGCAGCAGAGCTACTGGTCTGCCAGAAGTGGGGTGAGTGACGCTGGGCGGAATGGCCGACTGCTCGGGAGCCGGCTGCTCGCGTCTTGTGTTTTGATTCAATCGCTTTTTTGACTTCTCTTTGCTGGGAAGATACCTGCTGTCATCAAAATAATGAAATTTCATCTTTGAACTGCAAATTTACCAAATCTAATGTTCTCTCACTTGATTAATAGTGGTTATATAGGTGCTTAAAAAAAAAAAAGGGAAAAACCCAATAGAAATAATGACCGCGTTATGAATCTTGCTTTCTAATTAAAGCGTAATGCACACAGTTTTCTGTGTGAGACCTAGTAGGAGCAAAAGAAAAGCTTTTATCTAGGTTTCCCTCAGTTTTCATGATTCTTTCTCACAGGCTTACTTCCATTTGGGAGTCAATGACAAACTGGGATTATCTGGAAGACCGGACAGGCCTATAGGATGCCTTGGAACATCAAAGGTTATTGCAAAAAAAATTTACATTATTGTTATTGATGTATATTTCAGATAAACATCCAATTAGTCTCTGAATTACTTTGCATAGAATTGAAATATAATTTTAGTTCATACATGTACCTTATTTTAAAGTCCTTGTAATGTATTTTGCTGTTATGAATGTGTATGCTCTGTCTTACTATTGAACTGTCATATGTTTCCTAGACATCCAATTACAGTAATGCTTGGCCAAAACAGGCTGAGTGGTGATGAAGTGAACTGCTTTCACTGACACAGAATCTAGAGCTTCATACCTAATAAAAAACAGAGTACCTAAAATAAGATATGTAGGTTTTATCTTAAATATTTTTTTTAATTCAACTGTTCTACATTAATACTTTGATAGGTTCAAAATACCCTTTTTCCCCTTTCAGCTACTTCAGTGCTTCAAATATTTTAAAGAAAAGATTAAGGGAAGCTTTTTCTCCCAACAGATTTATCGAATACTAGGAAAGACGGTGGTTTGCTACTCGATCATTTTTGATCTAAGTGATTTCTACATGTCTCAGGACGTTATGATGTTGATTGATGACATTAAGGTATTTATCTGTAACTTTTCCTTTGAGAAACTGACAAAAAGAGAGTCTGTAGAAGAATAAACTGTGAGGTTTGATAAAATAAAAGATTGAAAGGGGAACACTTTATAGTGTGTATTCTTCCAATATAAAAATAAACTTGCAGCATATGCTGGAGAGTGTATTAAGATGAATATCCCGTCAGCCCAGGAGCAGTTCTAGTGACTATCTCTGACAAAAAACCTCACCCACCGTGACTTGGGAATGCTGTAGTGCAGCAAGCAAATTATCCTGTTTCTTGGGGAAAACAAATGTTCTTGGCTGAAAAGAGGAATGAGGCTGGTCTGTTTAAGGGAAATATGAAAGCCTCACCAGGAGAAAACAGTACTTGACTTTGCACAAATATTAAAAATTGCCATCCTTACCTAAGGCAGGCAGCCGTGCAGAGCTCACCTGGCAGGTCCTCTGGGCTTCAGCAGCTACTTCCAGTGGCTGGAAGGTGGTGGTGGCTGTTCCACACCGGGGGCTGTGACTCAAGCCCTGGATCCCCCGGCACGCTCATTAAGGCGTTACCTGGAGTTCAGTGCACCGCGCTCTCTCTAGTGGTTTAGTCTGTGACCAATACATACGCCAGGAGTATTTTCAGAAAGCTTGTGAAAGAGCAGTGCTTGAAAGCAGCTTCTATTTGTCGAAGACTTATGTTCCTGGCTTATTAGCTACGGTTTTTTTAATCTGTTGGGTTTTTTAGAGATGTTATTTTAAGACAGCTCTTTTAATAGCTGTGTACTGTGTATTCTGGTTTATTGTGCTTGTGAATTTTTGTTTGTGACTAACATATTATTTCTTACCTAGAATGCACTGCAGTTCATTAAGCAGTACTGGAAAATGCATGGTCGCCCACTGTTTGTTGTACTCATTCGTGAAGACAATATAAGGTAGAGAGAGATAAACGCATCATTTGCAGTGTGGTGTTTACCTATCTGAAGGATTAATGGAGCTCTGTTTCAAATTTCAGAGGGAGCAGATTCAATCCAATACTGGATATGTTGGCAGCCTTTAGAAAGGGAATTGTTGGAGGAGTGAAAGTTCATGTTGACAGAGTACAGGTATGATGTTTTTCCTGAATGTTGTGTTCTTATCTCCTAGTATGGGTACACGTGTTCTTACGACTTTTGGTTTTCACGTGCCTTCTAAGTATTTCATTCAGTATCATAAAATTAAGGAGTCAAGACCTAAGATATTTGGTAGGTTTTGTTCTATCTCAAAAGAAACAAGGGTTTATTTTAATTCCTTTTGATGAGTCTGTTGAAAGTGATAATCTTCATAGAGGATCTTCAGAAGGGAGATTTTTTTTTATGTTTGGCAATCTTGTGAAATTACCACCAAAGGATAAATCCACAATGTCAAGCGTTGAGGGATTTCTTTTGATTAGATAATCAACGAGGGGGAAAAAAAAAGGTGCTTCACATATTAAAACTCTTACAAGAACTAAGGTCTAGTTTTAACATCTTTGCTGTTTGAATTAATCTTAAAGCAGGAACATTAAAATGTGAAAATGACTGAGTCAGGTGCTGGTTTTAGATACTTATATGGGCTAGTTAATCATAGTTTACACCTACCGAAGAACCCTTCCGTTTGTAAGACAGGAGACCAAAGACACAGTTATGATTTCTTGTTCCCTAGAAAATAATGAATTTGTAGAAGAGCCGAATCATTTGTAAATTAAATGCCCATAGCTATAGTGGTTTAAGATATCCTTGTAATTTTTCAAGTATTTATGTATTTCTGCTGGTGACATGTAGGTCATGTAGGTCCTGTTACCCCTGACTTTTCCTATAGCAAATGCCATTACTGTCCATGGAAAAAACTTCCATTTGTTGACAGTGTTTCTTGTTGTTTTGTTGTGTTTTTTTTTTTTTTTTAATTTAATTGCAATGAGTCTTGCTTTGCATTTGCTTAAACTGATGTATTAGCACGTGAGAAATTTCTCCATCTACATAATGTGTCCTTATTTGAAGCATTACACTGTTAGAGTTGTCAGGGAGTGAACTTCCCCTTCCATACCTACTGACCTTCTGGAAAGATTCTTTTTTTTTGTTTGTTTAGGTTTTTTTTTTAAAGTAATTAGTAGTTTTAAAGTGTTTAAGATGTTGACAGTCAGTGGTCTTTCCTTTCTTTGTCATCCATTAAAAAGAGTACATGGTAAAACTGCAAACAAACGTTTAGCTTTAAGGCCAATGGTGGCTGTTGGTGATCAATGCATTCGCTGGTGGTGCACGGTATGCCGTCTCCATCTCTTTAACTATAATCTCTCAGTCCTACTGCACAGTTGTCACATTTTGGAAACAGCCTTGTTTCATTACGGGGGAGGATTTGGGACAAGGGACATATCTAATCCATGGTGTTTTCTTAATCTATTCCAACAAAGTACAAGTACCTTGAATCTTTGCGAATGGTATTCAGCTGCTTCATTTAGATGCATATGTGTAAACGTGCCTAGAGATAGAATCTGTGTCTCTAATTGGGTGAATGGTCTTTTTTCTTGTAAAAATATACAAAATGTAATTTCATTTAAAAATGTGTTTGCTTAGAAGACTTGCAGCTCCTTTCCGATTTTCACTTTCATTGTTGTCATGTGTTCAAGCAGATATGCAAGTCAAAGAATGAATGACACTAGCAATAAAAGCAAAGCAGGGTTTTTTTTATATTCAGTCATCTCACAGTGTAACATCAATATTTTACTGCAACTTGTGTGCAGTGAAAATGGAATTTAAAAGTTCACAATACACACTCAGTTTTGTTTAGCTAATGAGAAGCATCAAAAAGCAGTTTTAAAAATGCTGTGGTACGTTTCCTCTAGCAGTATATGAATAGGAAATTCATATAAATTTGGAGCAAATGAATTGTAATGACTACATCAGATAAATGCAACTTTGAATTTCAGGTATGTAATCTTGTGAGACAGAAGTATTTGTAAGCTGCATTTGATGTGCAAACTCAGGGCAGGCATGCTTGGCTTAAGGACCAACTACAGAGCAGGAAATGCTTTTATGTTGTGTTTCCCTGAAACATCAGAGACTGACAGGAAAGTACCCATCCTTCAGGGATCCCTGAAACAATGAGTATTATGATCCAGAACACGGGTATGGTGCAGGACTCTGAGGAATGCAAATCCTTCATCTCGGGTGTTTTCATCAGACCTGGTTTTTTTTGGGGGGTGGACGTTGCTTGATTAAGCTGTATGTTGCAGGCAAAAGAACAGCAGAATGCCAGCAAAAAAGCGACAGCTGCCCTGAGAGACTTACGCTGTCTTAAGTGAGATCTTAAGAAAGAGGAAAAATACTCTGAAAGTGTAAAGATATTTGGAACTGTAGATAAAGAAACTACTTTCTCACCAGCAACATCTTGAGATCAAAAGACAACTACATAGTTGTGTACATTTCTACATCTTTTTTTATTTTTTCATTTCTTCATTTCAGACGTTAATATCTGGAGCAGTTGTTGAACAACTTGACTTCCTAAGAATCACCGATACAGAAGAGTAAGGCTATGTGTAAAGAATAAAGATGAAGTATTTGATAATTAAAATATTTTCTGAACTATGAAGGAATGAAATATTTCTTTCAGGGCTCCCGTATTTAAGAGTTTAGAGGAGCTGGATCTTCCAAAACATTCAAAAGTCAAGAGACAGTCTAGTACTCCAAATGCTTCTGAACTGGAGCAGCAACCAGATGTAAACATTAATGACTGGAAAAACAAGTCAACATATGAGATCCTGCAGAAACTTAATGTAAGAAAACTTGATAAAAATCTGGTGTCACTCCATTCTCATGAAATGGGAAATTATGGACTAGTGTTCTTTTCAGACGCAGCCTACTTAGATCAAAAGGATTAGTGTCACGGTTCAATGTTAATAATCTAGCTAGTAACACAAGATGTCTGACTCGATGATCTTAAAGGTCTTTTCCAACCTAAATGATTCTGTGTTCCTCTTCATACTTGGGGAATCTTCTGCTTTACAGTCCTTTACCTTAACATCACAGAACTTTCTGGCCCTTCATGCTGCAACTGTTGGCTTCCACTTCTGGTAATAAAGGACCATCTAAAAGTATGAATAGATATTTTATTGCTAGACTAAAATTCAAAAGACTTCAACAGTTGGTATTCACTCTGATAGACTGGTAACTTCTTAATGAGGCCAAGGGAGACTTCCAATCTGGCATTTTTCCTGTATCTAGAAGAAAACCAGCAGTGACTGTTTCTAGAGCAATAGGAACACACGAAGTATTCTGCTTGGTTCCCTGTGTCATTACAAGCATTTCTGCTGTAAATGGCAGGACCCAAGAAGAGAAAAATCAGGAAATATTTCTGAGGCCAAATTATTACAGCGTAATTTGAACCACAGAGAAGCCTCTGCAAGCAGAGTGAGAAGGATATAGCGTACATAGAGTATGAAATAGTTGCGTCCCCTTAAAAACAAAATTTCTAGGTTGGTTTTGTGGTTTTTTTATATATATAAAAAAAGGTCCTTTGGTTTCACTTAAAATTTCTAATAGCTTTTCTGGTTTTGCTTCACTGAAAATCTGAAGGCTATTTGTGGTTATGTTGTTGCTGGTTTTTTTTAAGGACTGCAATTGCCTCGCAAGTCAAGCATTACTCTCGGGTGTATTGCTTAAAAGGGAAGGACCGAATTTTATCACCAAGGAAGGTAAGAGCTGCTTTCATTTGACTGTTCTGACTATTTCAGGAAGCAGCTGTACGTTGAGTTGTAATGGGCATGAATAATAGCCCTGCATGCAAGCAGTTGTGTAGCTATTTTCTTTCCCATTTAAAGCAATTTCTGCATTAAATGGGACATGCAAATTCATAGTGTGGTAGGGAATGAGCTGCTAAATATATGAGCTCTTTTAGATTGATTGTAGGCAGCGCTGTATCTGGTTGTAATTTTGAACACATAGATGTAAAAAACAGGGGACTTGACCTTGTATAGAAAACTGAAACTAAAGACAAGTTTGTGTGTCTGTAACATTTAGTCTGAAATGTGTGAAGCTTTATACTGAATTTTTATTTTACTTGTATGTAATTAGACTAGTTCAATGTATCTGTGAATCTTACTCTAATTTTCTCTTATGGCTTTGTATTAGAGCACAGGATTTAAATTCATGTGAAGTAATTCAGAAGAAGCTACTAAGGCTTGTGGCCTTTGTGCTGCAAGGTGTGGTGTGTTGTTTTTTTTGCCTAAAGACTGCTTATTAGCTGCCTTTGTATATATGAATAGTTCTCAGAAGAGGAGGAACGTTAAGACTAAATAATAATCTCTTACTTATTCATCAAGCAGTGTAACTTACTGCTTCGTGTTATAGAGCCCTGCTTCATAATTTTGATATAGGACAGCAGGTTCTTGTGATGAAGAGTTTTGCATAAATACATCAGTAAATATATCAGTATTGCTATATTAAAAATGGAAAACAATGTAAAGTGGAATAAAATTCATTGGCTGACACACAGTGCACTGTTGAAATACAGTGTGAATCCAAAGTCACGGTCAGCATCTGCACCTTAGGCAGGTGTAGCCCCTGAAGCAGGCTTTTTCGCCACTGTTACCTCTACCGTTGTCGGGCTTTCAGAGCCTCAGGAGCTTTCCGTAGTCCTTTGTAGGTTGTGTCCTCCTTTGCTCTGGAAACAACTTGAGGCAGACTTCCTAACCTCTGTAGGCAACCAGTATAACCACTTCTGATCATGATGATGAACATAAAAACTCCTGAAACTGTTTGGGTCAAAAAAAGTACTCTTCTGCCTCTGACTGTTCAGAGGTAACTTTGAATAGACCTTTTTGTGCCATCCAGTATGAAACAGTAGATGATGATAACCTTTTTAATATGCACCTTGCATTAAACAGTCTGAGTCACTGACTAGAAGTTCCTGTCCTCCTGCGACTGGAGATTATTGAGGCTGACATTAAATATCGCACAACCAATAAAACATAAATCTAAAAATAAAAGCTGAAGAACCTTGGGTGTTTCAGCCGACAGGCACGGGCTATGATTTTGTGAGTCAACTTCCGCTACTATTGTTGTTATAGATGAACTTACTGTTCACCAGTAAGTGCCTGGCATGCAAAACACTGCCATTCCATCTGAGAATTTAAAATCTGGAAGCTAAATGAAGTCTAAATAATGGAATGTTTGTCACCATTTTTACCTTTAACATAATGGTCCCCACTTGACCCCTGCACAGTTGAAGAGATGTCAGTATAGCAAGTTGATGCACTATGATCAACTATGGGCTGACAAAAGAATGGTATCTGTTGTTCTGATTAATGTAATTAACGTACTTCATGCCTTCTCTGAATCCTGGACTACCTAGTTTGACTTAGAAGCAGTGCTCTTCCCGTTTCCTGCCCTCTTAATTTTAGGTCATGTCTGTACAGCACGATGCTAATTTAATACCTACCACTTCACAAAATGTTCTCTTTGGTTTTGGCACGCAGAAAATCATCTTGGAGAAGGAGAGTAGTAAATCAGTAATATAATGTCTTATGCCTGTTGTACTTTGCAACTGTGATAATTAGCTTCACTAGAGTAGTGCTGTAATGCATCCGAGTCCCAAAGCCAGCGCATATGGTCACTTAGGTATCTTTGTGGGCATCTTATTGGGGTTATTCAGGGCAGAGCCGCAAAGCAGTGAAAGATCCTCTCTTTCACGCTCTCCCAACTCCCTGTAAGATTAGTCTTATGTCCCACATGATTAACCAGGTCATCTATTGTTCATATACAAAGTTGGAAACAACTCATGACTTGGAATCAGGTATTAAAAACTTTGTCCAAACAGAACCACTTCAGTGAACTACACTGTCAAGCACAGGACTTCCTGCTGCTTCCTGCAAGTTTTAGCTCGACAAAGAGGCAAGGCAGTGGAGAGAGCATCTACATCCCGTATCCAAAACAGAATCTGCAGTTTGAGGATGTACCTTATGATGGGGATGTACCTTTCTAGGCTAAATCTGTACGAGATTAATTTTCCCCAATATATTGCAAGAATAGGTGATACCATAGGTCTCTAGAGCAGGAGCAGCAAATTTAGATGAAATCTGGTTTGGCTTCTTGTATAACAACATACAACTAGATGATAGGGGACTTGATTGCATCTAAATTTTAGATGTTAAGCACAATAGGTAAGTGCTTTACTAAAGCTGATTCAGAATTAACTGATCTCATCAAATTTACCTTATTAGTATTAAATGAAAACCTGTGCATCTTTTTTGCTTGTGGTTTGTTTGTGGTTTGTTTTTTTTAATGCATTTAGGTACTGTTGCGGAGCATATTGAAAGAATCTATAGACGAGCTGGCAGCAAAAAGCTCTGGTTTGTATACATACATCATGTTACTTTGTTTTTACACCTCTTTTTTTTCCTAATGTGTTCATAGAAAGTAAAGCTGGATACTTACGCAATTAAAGCGGAGGGGGGAAGCTACAGCTTTACTGACAAAATCTGAGACCTGATCTGAAGATCTGGTCTACGATGCTTTAAAAGAGTATAAAGTTGGTTTTGCTATGAGTGTTATTGCCAATATTCAGTTCTCGTTAAATTCAAATAATAAGAAAAGAATACTAATAGTCTTATTTCTTACAGGGCATAATAAAATATTATCAATAGCTTTGTAGCAAGGCTGGTGGTCAAATATAAACCAGTTAAGTTGATACACGCTTTATTGCCCTGAAATAATTTGCTTTGAGCCCGACTTTGTCACAATAACTTTAAAAGGTTCGGCAAGTAGGTTGGTATTTACATGTTGTTTATACATGTTGTTTATTAATTTCTTAGCCCTGAAGCTCAGTAGAAATTTCTTTTTATCGAAGAAATGAGTTGAGCCTGTCCTGAATTCTGTTCTCTCACTCTGTAACTATTTCTAACAGATGAGTCTGTAAATATAAAAACTGTTTTTCATTTGAGTCCGTTCATACAGTAAAATGGGCCTTTACCAATAATAAGGTAGAACCAAAATACCTTGGTGGTATTTTTTGTAAAGAATAAAAATCAAAAGTATTTTTAGAAACAAGATATGTAAACTGTTTTTCATTTCTCTTCCATGATTGCCATGTGACATACATATAGGTTGGTGTTGCGCTACAGTGCTGCATTTGCACAGAAATTTTCTTCTTCTATTACCCCACATATTACTACTTTACTGGTACATGGGAAACAGGTAAAGTGCCCAGAAGTCTGAAATAGAGCTCCGTGAGATTGATTTTTATTTTTTTTTGCTTATTTGCATTTTGATAGTATCAGCTAAATGCATTTTTGAAATGCTTTGCTCTTGATCTGAAGAAGCGCGTAGCAGTTTTCACAGGAATCAACATCAACTGTTTGTATTTTTTACTAACATTATAGAATATTACAAGTCATTCATTATCTCTGCGGATAAATGATTCTTAGTAGCCTCAAAGGCTGTGCTAGCAAAGCTCAAATATGGGATTATTAGGTTTGTATTTTGTCATTAAATTATTATTATAAGTATTTATATCTTTAACCATCAACTGGATATATGAAAAAATGTTTTTCTTAGAAGTTACAGATAGTTTTTAACCTAGCAGTTTACACAAGTCTCTTCATGCTACACATGCGAAATACTACCTCAGCATGGAAAACAAAACAAAGCCTTGGTGTTACGTGTTGTACTTTCTCTTGCAAAATCTTTCTAACTCTTCCTTAAATAGACTAAAAAATTATCAAGGTTACCTTGCAAAATTATGAAAATGTCACAAAAGAGAAGCTGGCATCTCTTACCTGTCTGTTTTCAAGATGCTGAGAAAAGAACAACAAGCTTTTTATGGAGCTGGTAGTTTAATGAGTTCTAACTAAATTTATTTTCAATCCATTGATTTATATCTAGACTAAAAAATGAAAATCCATAGAAGATTACATAAAATCTGATCCAAATTCCACTTTATAAACAATGTATGTATTTACTGAATTAGTTTTGAGATCTCTGCTGTGGCAGACTTCAAACTTACATATGAATTCATTAAACTAGCTTGTGATATGTAGTGGGATTGCTCTGTTTTCTGCCCTCAGGTCTGTTGTGCGCTTCGCAGCAAGTCTTTTAGGTAAACTAGTGGACAGCCTTGCACCATCTATTACTAATGTTTTAGTTCAGGGCAAGCAGGTAAGTCTTTACTCCTCAGAAATGTATTTAGGAATAATAACAGAGAAACTAAGTAAATGAGCTTTTTGATTTTGAAGGCCTCTGATGATTCTTTTAAAACTACCCGATGGCTTAAAAAGTCCTTACTGACATGAAAAATCCAGAGGGGAAAAAAAAAAAGCTATATTTAATACTTGCATATACTATGGGCTAATAAATTTATTTAATGACAGATCAATACTGAAAAGACAGTTCAGTGTCGAAACAAGAAGGGAGGAGGCATGATTTACATAACTCCTTAGATTTTATGTATGTCCTCTTATTTCACAAAAGTAGATGGAGTCAAGTAATAAAGCTTCTTTTAAGACTGACTTAATGGTGATGTAGCCACTCTCCCTGTAACTGAGCATAAGACAACAGACGGGTGGCAGCTGAGCAAAAAGTCTTTTAAGGATTTTAGTTTTCTGTTCCAAACAAAGTTTAATGATCAGTGTTTCTTCCTTTCCTAAGAAGGACCTTTTTTTTCCTCCCAGCACAACAATTTTAATTAAGTTAATGAAGAGCTGTTTCCAAATAATATTAATTGAATATTATGTACTTTTGCATTAAAATGTATGTGTATACTTACCTACATGCAATGCTGTTATGACAGATTTGTCTTTGTTTTACTCCAGCCTGAGGTCTGGGTCTGTGCTTCTGGTGCTACACAGCTATAGAGCAAGCGGCACCTGCATGCAGCATGATTTGTAACTCTCTTATTTTCAGCTTTTTCACCTAACTTGCCTTCAATGATCCCTTTATAATAATAATCTTTATTATAGAAGAAAAATTACTGTTGCCGTGTTTTACTAACAGTAGATTAAGAGCATATCAGAATTTTAACAAAAGTCCTTTTTTTTTTGTTGTAATTGTAATTAAACAATCCAGTACCAGCAATATATTTTCTTAAAATGAAGGCTATCACTTTTAGGATGCTATTAGAACTAAGAAAACAAAATTATGAATTTAATTCTGAATTTTAACTATGCTCCACAGCTGAAGTGTCAGAAATGAAAGACTATCTAAACCTAGTGTACAGTCATGATTATACAGCCAGTTTTGAAACCAGACCATCGGTCTCGTATTTGTATTTTCATTTGGAAATCTATATTCCATATTTACCGTGGTCTTTAGTCGATTTTATTATTTTAATAGCATCCAACTAACAGTATTAACAAGTGTCAGTCATTGACATAGAATTATCTTTGTATTGTGAAATATTAACAAGAAAAGCAGAGTTCATAAAGTTTCATTTCTGAATTGCTTCTACAGTGCTTTTATTCCTGTCCATATCTTCTGAATTATTTTCAATATACCACAGGTGACACTTGGAGCTTTTGGCCAAGAGGAAGAAGTTATTTCGAATCCCTTATCCCCAGCAGTGATTAAGAACATCATCTATGAGAAATGTCATTTACAAGACGAAAGAGAAGCCGTAGTTCAGCAGGAACTTGTCATACATATTGGCTGGATCATCTCAAATTCACCTGAACTTTTCAGTGGCATGCTGAAGATACGCATTGGGTCAGTAAAGTATCTATTGTTGTTCTTACTATTAGTATTGCAGGGCAGCATACATACGTTTGTTTTGTTTGCAGCAGATTGTTGCTGCATTGCAAAAATGGTTTATGTAAGATGATACAGTAAAACTTGTTTACTTCAATTTTAGATTTCTAGAAAGCCTGCTTTAATTTAGTGTGCCAAAAAAGGGTACACAACTAATCTCAAATTTGCCAGTCAGCAGTGTAAAGTGGAGTAGGGGCAGTCCTTGTAATAGCCCATTAGAAGCTTTTCTACAGCTACTACAGTGAACTATAGGATTTTTCAAAGCTTGATCCCACAGTTTGCTCTCTGTGCATGGGCAGCAAGGCAGTCTCTACAGAATTGTTTTTATCGTGTACTAGGTACAGGTGTGCTGTGCGTGCTTAAGGCTGGTGACTAGCACGAATTTCATTACTGGTAAACATGTGATGTGGACATAGACTCCTAGAATCATAATGGATCACACCAAATACTGGTTCTTCCTTTACAGTGCCCCAGAGGTAGATGCAGACGGGGTGTGCTGTGCCTGCCCACCCATCAGGCACATTAGAGGGACACAGCCGGAGGCTAGGGGTGTACTCTGCAGCCAGGGAGGGAAGAACCAAGAGGTAGAGAAGACAGTTAGAGCTTTCTTTTACTGTCAGAGACTTTCAGGACTTGAGGAAGAAGGAGGGAAAAGTGCAGTCGAGGATTAAGGCTCCTGGATGAGGCCTTTAAAAGCTTTTTGCTCACTTGAGCAGTCACCTGTGTCATCTAGGTTTGGGGCAAATGGGTGAAGGGTAGAGACTGCATAAATGCGATAATCTAGGAAAGATGCAGCATGAATTTGATTCCCTTCTGAAACCCACAATTCTTCTCCAGGTTAACAAATGCTTCTAGTTGCATTCTCTAGTTTCTAGGAAGTGTTCAGCTCATAATATAGCCTTGTCTAAATCAGTCTTAAAAGTCTGGCAACCGTGAGCAACAAATCCCTTGGAAACAGTGTTTTGAGGTACTTAAACTATTTCTTTTTAGAGTTTCAGCACAATAATCTGCCTAAAAAGATAGCTTATTCTTTCAGAGTGGTGTCTGCAATGGCGACTTCAGGTAATAAAAGCCTTCTGCACTTCAAATGTATTTACCATTACAGCTTTTCCTAAAATATTTTGAGGCACCAAGGTATACTTCTGATACTCAGTGAATCTCAACATCTGGTATCTGGTATAACAAAGATATTGTTCAAAGGCAGTTCTCTACACAAAAATACCTAACTGCCATGGTAAAGATTTGTCCTGTAAGATTGCTAAAAATGTCTTTTTGTTCTTCAAAAAAAACCCCAAACAACCCCCCCAACTCAATAGTGTCCCTATTACAGACACACCCCACGCTTCCTGACTGTTCCTCAGCTACAGAGTTGTCCAATTCTATACTAAATAGGTTAGGCTAAGCTATACATAGCTTAGGAACCACAGACCTCAATCAAGTTAAACATCATTTACCTCCCGGATTGTTGCATTTAGTTCTTTGATAAGGTGACCTACAAATAGTCTGTGCTGGAGCGTTATCATATTCCATGGTATCTGCATTTATTTTGCTATCTACAGAAATTAATTACTTTTTCACATTTAGGAAGAGACAGATGCATTTGAATAAGCACTTCTTTGAAGAGGCCAGGTGCTACTGACTAAGATTTACAGAATTAGGGAGCATGCTTTAAAATTAGAACTTAAAGTGCTCCATCTTCCTTTTTTTTTTCATAGAGAAAATATAGCATTTCATTACTGGATGCAGATACCAGCAGTCTTTTTTCTAGCACACAAGATTCATGTTTCACTTTAGCAGTACCAGCCACCAGATTCCTGCCATCATAAAACCAAAAACTTTTTAAATCACCTGTATTACATTTAACTGCAAGTGCATCTATCCTTTTGCACTTAAATACCTTTTCTGTACCCCCTACAGGTCCACATTACTCCTCTTTCCTCCCCTTCCTCATTCTCTGTTGCTAATCCTTTTAGCGATTTTTTTTTTTTTCCTTTCTCCCATGGTTAATGCTAGAGATTCAATTTCCTTTATTTCGGTGTTACCACCCACTCCAGTGAGCAAAATTAACCTTTTCACAGAAACACCATTCCAGTTTGATAATGATTTGATTTAGTGTCTTGTTATTGATTTGTTTTCAGGGTTTCATGTTAAAATAGATCAAGTTCCTGACAGCCCTATTACTGTAGAAACCACCAACCATCTGACTTCTACCCACCTCTGACCAGTGAAGAGTTCAGTAGGAGGTCCACGCTTGACTTTGTTATGTGTTGTAGGCCACTGCAAAGAGAACATACCAGTGAATGACCTCCACACAGATACATTTGAGTCATCAGTGAAAAAGAATGATTCCTCAGCCAGTTGTGTTCATTAATCTTAGCAACAAGAGAATGACACTATTCACCTACTAAAATAAATAGAAGTAGTGTGTTCTGGATAATGTAGTATGTCCATGTTGCCTAATGTTCTCTTTATCTTGCACCTTCAACCACTGGTCCTAGAAACCTCAAATTTAAAGCAACGTCGAATCAGTTGGCCTGACATCTCAGAATTCTGTGTAGTTACTAAGAATCCTTCAGCAAAGATTTGTGACTTGACTTACATAAACAAAAACATTCTGTACCTTGTAGGCTAAATAATTAAATGCCTATGACATCTGGCTATGCTCATGACAAGGTAACTCTCTTAGGAATAGTCTGCCTTTTCTGATAAACGGAGTAAGGCTCTTTGATGTGACCCAGACTTGATCAGGTGTTTTATGATGGACTGTTTGAAGAAAAACTAGTTAAGTTTCTTTTCCCTTTTCATAGTAATACCTACTTGAACTGAAGCAATGTAGATGGTAAGAGACTGAGCTCCATGCTGTTATCTTGCTTGAGATGTATCTATACGTTATTTCATCTTTGATATTATATTAGAGGCTATAGCAGTGTTTTTATATAGCATGCAGAAAAAAATTCAGCATTTTCCTTCAATAATTTGCAAAGTTCTGCCTCTCTGATACCTAAGGCTGAAAAATCTTCACTGTTGCCATGTTTTTATTTAATCAAATCTTTTCAAAAGGGAGTACCAAAGAAAGAAAAGTGTGACAGAGTGCAAAAAGGAATTTCAAAGGCTAAAACTGTAAATATGCCCTGAAGTCTTTTTAAATGTAAAGTAATTTAATTTTTATGATCTTTTTTTAAACTCATCAGCAAAATGCATATACTGTCAGAGCATAATTTTGAGTAGGAATTTTAACATCAAAAGGCAGGTAAATCCTCGTCTTACTGAACATGGGACGTAGGGGAATATGTGGTCAAATATATCTTCCCTAGGAAAGCATGCTTCACAACCTGTTCCTTAAAATCTGTGCATTATCCCTTTCAGTTTATATCATATTGCAAACAAACACAAAATCTGCGTAAATTGCACAATACAGTAAGAGTAGTAGAGTAGTTGTGCGATATTTTATGCATGTCTTGACAGCCAAATAACAGGATCATGTGGAATTCTTATGAGCTATTTTATTAGACTAATTTTTCATCTTTGGAAATTTCGCATTTAATAAATGTATTCCTCCCTTTACTTCAGATGGATTATCCATGCTATGAAGTACGAATTGAAAATCCGTGCTGGGGATATGCCAGCCAAGGACTTATACCAGATGTCCCCCAGTGAAGTGAAGCAGCTTCTGCTGGATATTCTTCAACCACAGCAGCAGGGGAGGTAATGAGATGCGTCCGTTTGTGGCACCTGTTTTCATTCATAATAGGCTGTTCAACTAATTGTCATTTCTGAACTACTTTGTATACATCTGAAATCGCCAGGCATCTGCCATCAGTAATATACTTATTAAGGAAAGGTAGCAAAAATGCAATTTTTTATTCTTTCACCTGTCTCCAGGTTCTACAATGGTTTCTTTTAATTTGCATCTTCCCTTTTCAGCTTTATCTTTGTGGAAGTCTTACTTTTGTAGCAGTAATCTCTATACTTTGGCAGTAATGTGAAGCATTATATTCTTTGAGGTGGGGAGAGGAGCCAAAAATTACTCAATACCATCTACTTAAGTGCCTTGTAAGAACAGTTTGTCTGCTGTTCACTGCCCTCTTTCTTCTAGCTTATTATATGAATTAAGAACAGTTTCCTCTCGAGTCCTCAAGAGATAACGGTGCTGCCTGAAACTTGTAATCTTTTCTCCAAGCTGTAACTAGCTGCCAAAAAGAGCATTCATTGTGATACAAAATCTGCAAGACAAATGTTAAATTACAGTATTTTCATTTAACTATGTTGATAAGAGTAAATTCAAAGTCCTCCTGTAGGTTTTACTTCCAGTTAAGTTAGATTGAACTTTGGCATATAATACTGCTGATGATTTCTGTAGTCCTTGACTGAATGGATGATGGCCTTTTCTCTCAACAAACAAATACACCATGTGTCATACTAGTTATGTTCCTGCTTAATTCAAAACACATTCTTTTTTTTCCCCCCCAATCTAAAATGCCTGAAAAACAAGCCCCTTAAATCAGTGTCTGCTCTCTCTTACCTAATTTGCGTGATGTAGAATCTCTCAGTCCAGCTGCATCGCCCACACGCTTCTCAGTGTCTTGGTTGTGGTTATTAATGCTTGCTGTTTAGTTACTGTCTCTACTCATGTTGATGTTGACGTTATTCCTCTAAAACCTTCGCACAACAACCCTAGGTTTCTCTTTGCAGCATTTTCCATTAAATATTATGCTATTTAGGAAACAATTTGGTCAATCGCAGTAAACAATTTAAGCACCATCCTTCATTAGAGATTTTACCTGAGTTGTCACAGTGCCTCCTGCTTTTGATTCCTGTAACACACGATAGCTGGGTCAGCAAAGAGCACTCTGTTGATTTTCTGAGGGTGAAGATTCTTTTTTAGGGGTTATCTGAGGACAAAAGCTAGCCAGCATATCCTTCAAAACTTCCTATCTTTAACTTCTTCCTGCGCAGCATTACTAGCTCGTTTTTCCTTACCCATTAGTGACTTGTTTTTAAAAGTTCTCTTCCTACCAGGAAATACAGAACAATGTCTCCTTGCATTTTCTTTCTGTGACAGTTTTTTCTACTGTTGTGATTTTTAGAAAAAAAATCTCTGCTACTGTGATGCCATGTATCACTGCCAATTAATTTGTCATACATGAAAGGGCTAGTGGTATATTTACCTCCGTAACAGTCTCTCCACAACTAACCTCTCTCCAAGTTTTCATGGAGGGTAAAATTTTTGCTATATTTCTACCTCTTACACTGGGCTCCAGGATATGATACCATATAGATAAATATGTATATCTCGCCAACAAAGTGCAGACTTCTACAGATACTCTCTTTGACCTATTTATGTAGGTCACAAGATTGCATGTAGCCTTTTTATAATGGAGCATTGTTCTTTTAATGGTCCGAACAGTTGTAAAACTCATTTTGCTCATACAGTTTACAGGACTGTCTTCCTTACCATCGTAATCTAGATAGGTCAGAGTATTTTTGACCATCTTCAAATGCTTCTTTCTTTGTATTAAGAAAACAACCTTCTATTTCTATCTTCAACTTGTCTTTTTGTTTTTATGAATATTTTTCTTGTCCTAGTCCAAGGACAGAGAGGTACAGAGAATGAGATGGAACTGCCATAATAGGCACAAGTTTTAGGCAGTTAAGTGTTCTATTGAGAAGTGATTTCTGATACTTTTTTTTTTAAATTTGTCATGTTAATCCAATACTGTTGTACAAGAAGAAAAACCCACTGCATATTGGCTTGATCCTGGCGGTGGTAAAGTAATTAGAAGTCAATCATCAGTCACTGACGGCTATTTTATCACAAGCGCGTTAAAGCCTTAACTTTAATTATCTCCTTTGTTCTCATAAAGCATATCCCAATCACCTAGAGCTCAAACCTGTTCAGAAGATGTACAATTTAGTGATATGTTTTTTTCCTCTTTTTTCTTTTAAAAAAACCCAAACAACCCACAACACACCATTTGCTTGGTCTTCTAGTGTAGTTGGAAGCTACACGAAGAAACTTAAGACAAGTGTAAGAACACACATGGAGTTAGTTAGCT
>VYZM01013562.1:0-54418 GCA_013398915.1 Dromas ardeola
TGTGATTCTGTGATTCTGTGCCCATGGATCAAGGACAAGATTACAATCTCTTAGCAGCATCCATGACAGAAGTATGTGAATTATGTGCTTTCCAGTAATGAATGTTTTCTACCTAATAAACAGATGTTTCATTCTAATAATGCAAGAAGTGGCATATTATCACTTTCCAGAACTTATTTCATATGTGTATATATGCATATATATGCACATATGTGATATATTTGTGTGCAATGTATATATTTCAAATGCACACACATAGTACATCTGTTGTGTTATAAGCACATTTCCCCATGATAAGAAGAGATTATTTTATTTGTATTTGGACTCAAATCATAAAAAAAATTTACTTCATGTATTTTGTTACTTTATAGAAGACTTGAGCAGTTTCAAATGTTTTTTTTTTCCTTTTCACTTATGGTAGATACAATAATATTTTTATTTTATTGTACAAAGTGTGATTATATCTTACTATATATTGTTATGTTGTATACAGTCACAACCCAATCATCTGCATGTCCCTTAAACTCAACTAAATCATTAGGGTTTTGTTCATTCTTTAGTAGCTTAAGTATAAAATTATGTTTGTGTATATATATGTAAAAATATTTTCTAAAATAGCACCTGTTAGGTTAATGTATAGAAAATGCAATTTTTACTTTAGTTCCCAGTTCTAAAACCTAACGACTGCATTGTACAGATGATTCATGATAGCCTAAAGAAAGACTTCAGACATACTAATAAAATTTGATTATCAGTTTATGTCTTCCTTAAATAGCAATCTTTAGTGTGTCCACCTTGTGTTAATGAGTTATCTCAAAAATTCCCTAATGACTGAGTAAAATCAATCACCATGCCCCTTTTGTTCCCCATCTGTGCTAAGTGTTTGAAAACTCCAGATTTTATAAATCAGCAGGGCCTACATAATGAGACATTCTTGACAAAGAATGAGCTTATATTGTGTCAAAGCCACTTCAGTGTAGCTGCTTCTCAGGCAGCAGAGACTGGGAGGTGCTGATTCAGAAATCAGATTTTGTTTTAGCTTTCCCTCTTGCAAAAACAGGTCTTGACCTTATCAATAAATGCAAACATTTTTGTCTTAAAGCTCCTGTTGTGTTCTTTTAGATTTCCCACCCAGGCTAATAGCAGTGGCTGGTATCCATTACTATTCCTGCATTAAAACTGTATAGAAAGACAGTTTAAAATGTTTACTTCCTTCTACTACCTGGAAGGAAAGAATTCTACCTCAGCATCTTTGCTGACTAAGAGTCTTGATCACTGCCAATCTAGTAAAATCTACAGCTCGAGCTAAAGGACTAAACCATGTTTGTGTAAGAGGTTGAGTCTGTAGTAGCCAGGAAGTTTGGGAATTTGAGGATCACTCATACACTAATTACACAGGAATGATACTTAGAAGAAAACTATGCATTAGCTGCCATTTTATTGTTGCTCTTTTTTTTTTTTTTTTTTCAATATAACCCTTGATTTCATTCTGTTTTTGAGCAGTGCATTGGAAGTTTTGTTGAAGAAGATGAAGGGAGGGAATATAACATGTAATATCATTTGAAACCAAAGGCTGTATGTTCCTCTTTGGTTTTGCCCAGCCAAGTACAAGAGATGCCAGGTGAGACAGTTATATGTAAGAGCTATAAGAACTGCATTATAAAAGAAAACTACATCTCCAAAGTCAAACAATGTGATGTTGTGAAGTACTAGAAATAAATGTATCTTTTCCCTCTTACTTACAACGCTGGGAGCTCATGGGAATTCAAAAGGGAAAAAAAACCTCTCCTGAGGCCTAAACAAGTATCTTACACAGAATAGGACTTTTATTTCTTCCCCTCTTATAGAATTTGCTGCTTGTACAACTACCGTGTCCTTGCAAAACTGTTAGTCTATGCTCATGCTGTTAAAAGGCATTGTCATAACGCATCCACAAGCAGAAGAGAGATGTCTGCACCAGTTTTAGAAAGCAGCCATGGGCACAACATACACAGTGTCCCTGCATCTCATATAGTTTCCTCTCAGACTCCCTGTACTCTACATGTGAAAAACTGATGCAAGCTGTTGTTGTTGCCTATGCAGATACTAGACATATTCAGCTATAAGGACTCCTATGTTTTCTAATGGGTCTTCTCCAACTGCTTGTGGTTATATGAACCGCAAACACGCGACTTATCTGGTCTTGAGCTCAGCCTGGGTGTAAATCTCAAGATGAAATGTATGCTTAGCTAGAGAAACCCTGGTCTGTAGCAACAAGGAGTACAGTTCTTCCATTTCCAATAGCCCCTTGGTACCCCTTTGGCAATGGAGAGGCCCTAAAAGAAGCAGTTTTATCTTAGAAGAGGGACACTGAGGAGGGAAGAATATCAGGGGATGGAGGAAACTGCTGTAAGCAGAAGGAAAGTGTGTCATCAGTTAGGAAAGCCACAGCAACCTCTGGAGCAATCCAGAAACTGGAAAGTATGGAAGTGTTTAGTCGTCTTCCCATTCTGACCACACGAAACATTGCACAAAATTTGACCCCTGCTCTGCCAGAAACGTCAACAATCTAATTGCAATATAAGCAAAATAATGCTTGCTTGCTTTCTAAAATAGCGAGATGTGGCTGTGCTCTGCAAGCTTTGTGAAACACATGCAGTTGAGGACTGAGGACTACTTAGATTCCTGCCAATGCCTTGAATCACATCATCTCAGCAGCCAAAGCTTGAATTCTGGGTCTCCAGTAATTCTCAGTTTGTCATGAGAGAATCAACATGCAGCAGTACTGAATTCACGGGGGGAAAACACTTGGATGTTTTAGCAGAGAGGCCCTCACAAATTCAAGTGATACATGTACTAAATTGTTCACATATAGCAGTGATGGGTTTTTACATCTTCATCCAATGGTATCTTTAAACCCTGGACCTCTGACCTAAGGCTCACATTCCTGAGATTAAATCTAAGGCGGAATTGTAACAACTTTTCTTCCAAAAATGTAATTTTCTGGAATGATTACGTTACTGTTCTTCACACACCTGGAATTTCAGCCTGATGCACCAGAAGTGCTAAGCAGTGTCAGCTGCAAATGACACTCCTATACACAATAAATTCCTACCTCAATAAATGAAACAAGCCTTTTCAAAGTTCCATTCCTGAAATTCATGCTTCCTGCCTCCCAAAATGACTGTCCAAAGCACCTCCCTAGAAAATGAAATTTCTTAAATACAAAATTACAATAATTTCTTTCCCTCCTCCTTCCCACCCAAATATGGGCCAAAATAAATCAGTTGCAGGTGTGGAATGAAAGTTCAAAAGTGTCAGATTGAATAATTCCACCTTTTTCACATCAAAATTACACATTTAGAAATAATTTGTCACAAGCTGGCACTTAGGAAAAATAAACATGATTCAAATACAAAAATCAACTTTTTTCTCCCCTGAGCAACCTGATCTAGTTGAAGATGTCCCTGCTCATTGCAGGGAGGCTGGACTAGATGACCTTTAAAGGTCCCTTCCAACCCAAACTATTCTATGATTCTATGAATTTCTGAGGGTTTTTAGTCTTTTGAAGGCACTGTTTTCAACACCAGAGATTTAAGAAACAGTTTTAATTTATTTTAATAAAAATACTTTCTGAACCAGTAAATTAACAGAAGAAGCATGTGAAAGTGTGTGATTGTGTGTGTGCAAGTATGCAACACTGATTAATCTGCAGAGCATGCTTTGGTTACAATGTCCCACAGTAAATTGCAGCAAAATCACCATAATCCACTGCCCTCCACCACTGGGAAAAAATCTTGAAAGTAAGGAAGATACATGTATTAAAAAAAGGAATTGCCCATGCATTCATAAGAATAAGAATGATATATATACGCCAAGGTTTACTAATGACTGTGGCTTTTGTCTAGAGGTTGGTATCAGCTAGATAAATCATCTGCATTCCATTTTATCAGGCTTTCAAATGTAATTGATATCATCCATCTAGACCACACAGGTCTATACTTCAGGTAAAAATCAAAACAAAGCTGTGTGGTCTAGTTTGTTAGCACTGTAAAGACAACTTATTGTTAACCTTAAGATAAGCCGCTGCATTTAAGTCTATTTATAGCCACCTTCTGTAAGTATGCCTAGATTCTTTTCTACTTTCCAGGTCAAAGTCACAAAGGCTGTCACGGGAAGGTGTAAATTACACGTCTTTGCATCAGCAAATCCCTTTGCATAAGGGATGGAGTACATTTCAGCTGAAAACAGTGAGCTATTTCACTGCTACCTTCTCTCAGGATTTCCACTACAGAATAGAGGAGTGGGCAATTTAATTTTGATAAAGCTGTCAGTGGAAGTCATTGAAGAATCACAGACCTTGACCAACCCACTTTTATGCCAGAATTGCCTACTATTAAAAGCTTGTACTAGCCCTTCATTCCAGGTAACAAAGAGAACTATAAAAGGAGATTGCAGCTAGTTTGTGATCTCATTCCCTGTAAGAAAGGCAATTAAAATAACTTCCATTCGCTTCCCATGGAAGAGAATCAGTAAAGGGAGAAGAGTACTGAACAAATCCAGCTATTGAACTGCTCTCATGAAACCAAACCCACCACCTTGCAAATAGAGAAATAATAATAATAATTAAAAAAATCTATCTCTTAAGTCCTATCGAGGTTTAACTCTCCACAACAATGTACATTTATTCTCTGCCCTGCCACCTAAATTCTTGGCATACTATTCCCTACCCCCACACACTCGCTGTCTGTGGAGCTAGGCCCAGGATAGCCGGTGTAACAACAGAGAGAATCAGGCTTCCCAATGCTTCAAAAAGTCAAAATAGTTTAAATTTAATCTATCTTGTTACAACAGGAAGAGCTTTTTCAAATCACTGAGAGGTATTGAATACATCTAAAATGATTGCTTGGGAAGAGAGAAGGGACCCAGCAATAGATCCATCCTGCAGAGCCTTCTCATAAAACAGAATGTGCCTAGCTGAATTTCCACATGCACGCTGGCGTGTTTCAGAAAGCCTGGACAGAGGCCCAAACACAGTTTACAATCCTTCTTTCACAATTACAATTGGTCAAGGAGGTTGACTTATGTCTGCTATTTATACCTTATGCCCCGTGGCTTCTTGTTAGAGAGAGGGCTGTGCTGCAAACCTGGTGATTGATAGCGAGTTAATGGTTCCATTGTCTGCAGTAATGCAGAAAGTACAATTCTCATGCATCAAATTGAACGGGAGCTTTATCACCAAGGCTCTGTGCTTTTAAGTGGTGCTGTCACTAATACTCTTGAAAGGAACAGTGAGCAGGACTGGAGGCACCAGGATGAGTCTTTTGATACCCATGTTACAAATACTTCTGTTAACTCCCCAAGGTACAAAAGTTACGGGAAGAGGGCCCATCAGAGCTGTTATGATGAACACATTAGGATAGACAGAAGAAAGGCAATTTTTCACCTTGCCTACAGTAGCGTCTTGGGATTTTCTTTTCACCAATGCAATTAAGTGCTTACAATTAGTTACGCAAAATAATTATTACAACTGTTTAAACTACTTTTTTTCAATGCAAGCATTGCCTTTTTTCCCCCTGCTTTACCAGGCCTACAACACTAGACTTCCTCCATGATACTCTCCCTCGCTGATGTGACTGGCAGCGTGCACACCAGTGAGAGTGGCTTAAAGTTCAATCATGTCTACTGAAGAGAAGGAGCACCCATCACTCTTCCTAGATCAGTTTCAGTTCTGTCTTTAGTATGCGAGGAACTTTAATTTCACTGTCATCAATCTGCATCCCCCCTCGAAACTATTCACTAACACCATGTCTTCTGGATTCTACAGTGTGCGTTAGGTACAAATGAGGAGCTGGAAACTGGTTGTTGCATTGGCGTCCACCTGTCTGCAGAGATTTCTTCACATAATGTGGCACTACTCCTCTTGGAACAATATTACAGCCACTCATATAGGGCCCGATGTGATGTCTGGAAATGTCACTGACTGTAACCCCAGAGGTGTAGAACTACCCATCTGTCCTACCAGTGGTGCGGTTTGGTGAAAAAGGCAAAAAGCCTCAGCACCCTATATTTTATTTTCTATGCTGAGACCTGGGATTCGTAGACCCTAGAAAATTCATAGATTTGTGTAAATATATGGCCCATCATTGTATTTTTTTAATATTTAACTCAGTGAATAAGATGCAAAACTTACTACTACCCTATATATGAATAGGATTTAAGTTCCAGTGCAAGTTTCACAATTTTGACCAAAATAAAATCAGTAAGCTACTGTACGCTACAGTCTTGCTCAAACTGATCTTCAGTTCTATTACCTTCTCCCTTAGGCTTCTTCTCTACAAAACTGCAAGGACTTTGAAGACCAAGTCCCAGAGAATTAGTTCACTGGCCAAACTGGAAAAAAAAAAAAAAAAAACAAAAAAACAAACAAACAAACAAAAAACCAACAGAAAAAAAAAGAGTCAACTATTGACTTCCAGGAGGACAAAACACTTCTGGTTCAGAACCTTCACTGGGAAAAGTAACAGCAGAGAACTCCTAGGAAAGACACAGCAAATATATAGAATTTGGATGATGAAGTAGTGTTGCCCTACTTCTGACAAGAAGTCCCAGAAATATTCTGCCCAGGACTTTTTGCACATAAGTATATGGTCCAGTGCTGTGTAGAGTGTTGGATCTGCACATGAAATTTCCTGTGTGTTCACTGGCTGCCTGTGAGTTCAGGCACAGGAGAGGTGTTAGATCCAGCCTGCATTCCCCACAGAAATATCCAACATTTTCAATTTCTGCCTAGAAACAAGTTTCAGACAGGCAGAGGGGAAATGTACAGGGAAACCTACATGGGTCATGTTCCTAATAAATATAAGTATCACAGTTTGTATTTCACTTTTATTTGACCATCAGAATTTTACATACAATTTCATCTCCCACTGTGAAGAAAGGCGGTCCTGAAATGATTCTATAGACAACATAATGTGCAATTGTGTGGGGCACGATAAAAGCTCCCAGTGTCGGCATTACTGGCACAGCCACATAACAGAGAATAGAATTTTTTGGAGCTAACACTGACATTTTCATACAAAGCTGGACAGAAGTTATGTCTGAATAAAAACCACAGGATGAGATCCTTTGTAGGTAAATCTTAATGTGTTCAGGGTGCTAATCTTCTTAAAACCATATACTTCTGGAGAAGGTGCTGACACAGATTCCCTCAAACAGTGCATTTCACATAATAATTTGCAATAGAGCAAAGTAGCTGGTAAATGCTAATTAAACTTAATGACACTGATTGCACTTTTCGTAAAAGTGTAAATGGCAGCACATCATACAGGAAGAAAAACAAACTGTCCCAGTTAAAATTTTTCAGTCATCACCAGTGGAAGAAAATCAAGCCCTTATTATATATCCTTGTTTAGCTAATTATTACCACTGTTTGTGATGGCAAAGAAAAGAAACCTCAACTTCCTACCAGAAGGGAGTTAGTGCATATATCAGTCAAAAGAAGAACTTGCAAAAGACTAAAATAGATGAGATGGTAGTAAAATAAACACTGACAATAATTTGTTCTACAAACTTCCTAACTCCTCCCTAAGTATTATTCATCTTTATAACTTTACCTGTCATGTCTGAAATGTTGTCTGGATTTTTCTGCTTTTTAAAGATTCTTACATTAGATCTGTTCACTTTACAGGAAAAGTATATCTGGAAGCAGTCTGAGATTTACTTGAACTATGTATAATTCTATAGGACTTCAAAATCTGGAATAGTTTCTTGAAATAAATACTGATTTTCTAGGTTGAACCTCTATCATTTATAAGGTTTTGATTAATAACTCATGCAGACAGAAACAAGACTGTAGGAAAAATTACAAAAGGTCTCTTTTCAGAACAGTTTATCCGGATAAAAAAGTTAATTAAGAAGTTTCTTTTACCATGGTCCACTATTAAAATGCTGGTTAGGAATTTAAGAATGTGGAAGCTTTTAGTTCATGTTCAGTGATAACATTAATAAAGTTAAATTCCTAGAGCAACAGTATTTCCTTTTACTAATTTGATCATCTGCTGCTTCTTTAGAATAATATGCAGATATATGCATATTGAGTTCTCATTTTGCTCCACCATCCAGTTAACAAGAACTGCGAGGAAGGCAAGACAACTTCAGTTTTGGACTAGCATTTCTGTAGCTCCCAAATAAAGGAAATAAAAGAGTGGAAGACTTTCTATCCTTTCACAGTAGCTTGCTTTTAAAAGTTAGAATAGAGACTTGCCTCTTGGCGGTGCTAGAAATGTTAGGACATCACCTTAGCATAACAACTTTAATTGTACAACCGTAACCCTTCACCCCAATTATGTTCAGTCTTGGTTTATTTATTACTGATGCCTGGTGCACTTTCGGTAATGGGCTTTCTACTTTTGCTTTGCATTTTTTCTAACAAAGTATTTTATACTCCACATATATTATCATTAAAGGTCCCTTGATTAAGGTTCTTTCTCTTTGACAAGTCTAAATGCAATTAAAGTGCAAGAAAGTCCTGAGAGAGCTATTTCTTATTTCACTTTTATTTGTCCATGATGGTTTTTCCTTCTCCCCCGGCTTTGTAATGTCACCTCCCATCTGTGAGGAAAAGCAGCCTAAAATGATCCAGTGAAGTCCTACAACTTGCTGCATAAAGTCATTTAATGTGGTATCAAATGACAAACAACCCAAAACAGAATAAGCTGAATATATTGTGTGCCCTAAACTGGGGCACATTAATTACAGATTTTAAACAAAACAAAACAAATCAAAACACCTTTTCTCAAAAACACTTGGTATCTTCATCTATTCACTAAGCCTAAACTTGATTTCCCTGTCTCCAGTATTACACTGACTTACTGCACTGAATTTTAATTATGCTGAGTTCAGTATAATTGCTGACTGTATTTATTCCTGAGTTATGGGAAGCCAATGCATGAGCTCAGAAACAGAGAGCATTTAGTTACTCCTTACCCTTCTTTCAAGGATGTTTTTGCTATAGCATTTCTAATCTTGTCTGGGGACTTCATTCAATCTCAGAATACAAGGGAGAGAGAACATACGTACTTTCCCATACTATAGGCACAATACATAAGATCAATCAGGAAGAAATCCTTTACTGTGAGGGCGGTGAGACACTGGAACAGGTTGCCCGGGGCAGCTGTGGCTGCCCCATCCCTGGAAGTGTTCAAGGCCAGGCTGGATGGGGCTTTGAGCAGCCTGGTCTAGTGGGAGGTGTCCCTGCCCAGGGCAGGGAGTTGGAACTAGATGCTCTTTAAGGTCCCTTCCAACCCGAACCATTCTGTGATTCTGTGAATCACTGTTTAATGAGACCCTGTTCCTGTCGTCCTACAATCTGCAGGTAAAAGCTGCACCAATGTGGAGCTTGATTTACCTCCGAGGGTTTCTGCCCATGCACAGCAATCCACTGCTGAGCTGTAAGTGAGGATATTCGGTCCCTAGATTTCAGTTAATCTAATGTCTGTGCCTATATGCGTCAGACCAAAGGCACAGATAATGCAACATCTCTAACCAGTGACAGAGAGACCTTTTACTGGATCGTCTGAGATGACTATTTTGTGCAAGCATCACTGATTTCAAAGGCAGAAAAAGAATACTGCCCCGAAGTTATGAAATTGCAGACGTAGTTAACATAATTTTTTTGGCACCAAGTTTAATTCAAAAGGATTAAATAAGTGTATTCATAGATTTTTAAACCAATCAAAACTACAAGCCATTTCCTGCATTAATTTTCCAGCTAACTTAATTATACAGCCCCAGGCTCTGGCTCGTGATCAATTAACAGAGCTGTAAAAATCTGGAGCCCAAGTCTACCACTTATTAATCACCACATCTGATGTAAGGAAAACAGCCTTTATTGTGGTTTCTGGATTTGAAATCAAACCAGTAACCACAGCTGATGTAGCTGTACTCCACTTTAAAAAAAATAAAGATTTTTTTTTTAATTAGTATTTCTCATGACTTAGTAATGTGTGGGAATGATAGATTGTCATATGCCAAACAGGTCTGAGGACTATTTAAAGCAGAATAATGTGTTCATTGTAAACTACTGAGAAAAACTATGCCTATCTGCATATCTAGAGGAAAAGAGTTCAATAGTGCTGCCCACCACACAGTATTTTCTGTCCGATACTGCAACTGCTTAAATGTTTTTCCTCTTCATGATGCAAAAACTGTCTAGTTCATGCTTTCCCAGCAAATTAATCATAACTGTACGATAAGCAACTTAGCCTCGGCTTACCAATTTGAACATGCATTCCCTTTCTGCCCCACATACATCTCGAGTTCAACAGTGGTTTGCTAGGACAGTGGGGCATGCAATTCTCATTCAGATTTTATTTATCTGTCTTAGCAAGAGAAGCAGCATACCAATATCAAAGCAGAGTCTGTGATGAATCACCCAACATCTGAGACAATCCTGTAAATTCACTGTAAATTCAGGTGGATTAAGACTTGCTCAGAAGGAAGATGCTAGCACTAAGGTACAAATGGACTCTTTCATAAATAGGTAACATATATAAATATCTTTGATATCATTTAGGAGGAAAAAAAAACCCAACATTTGTGCTGGCAGACCTTTTCTGTGGTCAACCTGACGCACACTGTGAATATGTAATAGCTTTACTGCGATAACCAAAGAAGAAAATTCACGGGAATGAGGGGGAATTAAATAGTTCCAGACAACGGTTCCAGTTACACTGAAGATTATTGAAATTTCCTTCAGGAGAATATTTTCAAAATGATATCTTCAAGGCTTGATTGACAAAACAGCAGTGCCTGCTAGACCGCCCTGATCCAAAAGTCCTTTGGAAAGGCTTCCAGGGTTTCCTCTGAAGAGTGGATCAGGCTCATAATTTCCATAAATTTAAATGCTATGTTGAACTGGGGACACAGACAACCTGTAGAGACCTAAGGTCAACCGTTATATTAGAATACACTGTTATGGTATAGTGTATTTCTGATTCACTTTGTTAAGATTGCTTTGAAATGTGTTGTGCCTTTCTGGAAGGTGAAGCAAAGTTATTCTTATATCGGAGGGCCAGGAAACAATTTATTAAGCTATATGTTAACTCAGTTCTATCCTGATCTCTCTAGCATTGACCATAAATGTTCACAAAAGGCTCACCCCCCTCTTCCACTTTTGCGGGTAATATCATTCAGGTAACAGTATCTGTGTCAACTATAGCACAATCAATATCTTCTTTCCAACAAACAGCAGTTTCCTACCTATGCTCTGCTCTGAAAAAGCAACTGTGTTAAACAAGGTGCAAAGATATCTATGCCAGGTATTAGAATCCTTTCTCCCCTTTTTACAACCAAATCATTATACTGCCACTGTTATTATGCTGTTCTTTCTACTAATCCACCCCCTGCATTAAAACCCATGTCCTGCTTTCATATCCCATCTCAGTTATAGCGATTTCCTGGTTACACATATACCAGGAATGCCTCCTTAAGACTTTACTGCTAAAATAGGGACTACCAGACCCTGTTAAGCTCCTCAGAGCTAGATGCCTTTATATTTAACTTTCCTTAGTCTTTCTTCAGAAGGGGTGAAAAAGGAAGCTAAATCCTGTATGTTAAGCAACTACAGTATATTAGGGTAATAAAGTGGGACCATGGCCTGAAGATAAAAACCTTAAAAAATGCCATGGTTTAGTTGTTTTCTAAATGACTGGTATAATATGTGAACTCCATAAGTTCCTGGGATAGCTGGAGGTTTATATCTGAGAGACCCCTTGCTCAGTTAATGTTACAGTTGCATAGTTAATAAATGTTATTACGCTCCAGTAGGGCACAGAGGATTTTAAGAAAACCTCAGTGAACACATATGTTTTAGGGCACTCTTCTGTTTAAATAGGCATGATTGCTTAGGAACAACAGTGCTAGTTTTCAGATGCTGTATGACATTTGAAAGCAATGCCTTTTTGATAAATAAAGACCTCAAGCACATCAACTCAAATGTTTTAATTTTTTTTGGGAGAGGAAGTAATATGCTATGGATCTCAGATGACTGAGAATTATGACATGGCCTCTTCACCTGAAGGAGATATTAATACAGCTTTAAAGAAAAATCATTTTGACAAAACTCACTTTAAACTGTCTAGAAAATCTTAGAGGTACATAGATAATTGAAAATGATGAGGAGGGACATAAGAAGGATTCCCAAAACACTTTTTCCAGTGCTCAGGAACATGACCTAACCATCAGGCTTGAAAAAATGAGATGTGAGGACACACTCCACCATTCCTACTGAAGCTAGACACTACATAAAAAGAACAGAAAACTAATGGAATTTTGCCCAGTTCATACCAGTAGCATGCTCAAGGAGCCTGCAGAAGAGACATTGGATCTGGGAGTCAGATTCTTGGCTCTGGCCCAAGGACTGCTACAAGTCTTGCGTCTGTCTCATAGCTAGGGCATTTTTCTTGGAAGTGAGGGTCTGATCTCCCTCTGGAAGATACATTTCACAGGCGAGCATTCAAACCAAGAGGCTATTATAACATGGTAAGTTTACAATCATTGGACACTACTACTACCATTATATTTTAGAGTGTATTAGTTACCCAACAGGACGAATCAGCACCTTAAATTATGTGAAGGTTTTAGGCTGTGAATTTCAGCTTCACAGGCACAGCGAAGAGCATAAAACTCAGGAGAAAAATGGATTGAAGGTTTGCTGGCATTTAGTGCTGGTTGCTGTGAATTCAGTTCCTTGGCACCTTACTATCCTATACATTGCTCTGGGACTATAAACACCTAGCTGGGGTTATGAATTCAACTCCACAAGGCAGACATGCCAAAATTCAGCTGAATTCCATTGGCAAGGACAGCCTTTGGTGAACATTTTCTCCATTCCAGTTACAGCTCCTCACTGAGAAGTGTAGGTTTACCAGATTAGGGCTCCGAAGGAAATGTCAACGTTGACCTGAAATCAGAGATCTCTCTGCTGTTTCAGCTTCAGAGATCTCTCTGCCATTTCAGCTTATAACATGTAATAGAGCAAGTAAAATAGAACGTTTTGTTCACTTGCCTTTTGGCAGAGGTGTAGGAGGAAAAAAAATTGGTAAGGACAGGCATCCTAACTCAATTATCCCACAAACCCAGGTATTCAACCCATTCTTATATTTAATTACTCTCCCTGTGAACCTTTCTCTATTACTTCATTCTTCCACCTATTTTTCATTATCAACCTTCTCAATGCTGTCTTTTCTCCACAATATAGTTAAAAACACAACTTGCTTTTCTAGTCTCTGTGCCCTCTGTGTCCCCTCTCTGTGCCCGAACCACTAAACCCTCCCCATCAAACACTTACATGTGCAATTCATTTCTTTTCAAAACAATCTGAGCAATTTCTGAATTATCTTCTTTACTCAGATTATAACCCTTCCCAAATTAACCCTGTGTTCACCCTCCAGCAGAAGGAAATCTTAAATGCATGCCTAAAGAAAACTCAGGTTTCTGCCGAAGAAGATTTTCAACCTAAACTGCTTGGATGGCACACATGGTCAGTGGTCACAACATAGCCTCCCAGAGCCCCCTCACTTCCCCTCCCTTCAGTTGTGCTAACGCTAGGTGTCAAGACAGTCTATTGGCTGGTGAATGCAAATGAGCATCACAAACCATCTCATGTGTGAGTGTTTGGCTTCACCCAATCCAGGAACCACACTCCTTTTTGGTGTTTCTTTTCAGTTGTATCTTTTCCTTGTGTTAGCTGGAAGTATGCACTAGATCAGAAAAAACATAAATGTTTAAAACCATAAGGGAGGTTGTGACCTGAGTCACCATGTCTGTGCAAAACATAAAAAATTAGAGCAATCATTGACTTCAAAACATACCAGTAGGCTACGCCTCAAGATTCCTTGGTTTAAAGAAGCCCCAAGGTAAACCATGAAGGCAAACAAGGAAAATACATGGATTTCACAACATGTAGAAAAATGAATCTTTAAAAAGAAAAAAGTGAATTCAACTTTAACTATGAAAGAGCCCATGATCTTCTATCATGAATTACACACCAAAAATATATAGACAAAGCTAATTCTCATTTTATGAGCACTGAAATTGCTTACAAGAATTTTTTGAAGATATTGCTATTTGGTAATATACAGCCTTCACTAAGCAAAAAAAACCCCATCTTTGCTACATATTTTTTTTCTTAGTTATTCTGATGTTAGTGTCCCTGTATTAGTGTCAGTTTGGAACACAGGAAAAAGGCTCTTCAAAAACCATTACAGTGTTAAATCCTACCAGTGCTGCTGCTACTGCAGGCCAGTTCTCCTCTACAGATTCTCCACTTCCAAGCAGGGATCACAATATTTATGTAAAATGCTATTCTCTGTTAAGTCTTTGTGTTCTTTAATGTGATGGAACATCACCATTTGCAGCAGACTTGATGGAAGGGCTTTATCTTTATCCCATGTAATTCACTTAGCATTTTGTCAACATCTAGATTTACGATTTGCTATTTCCACTTTCTTGGTTTTGTTCTTCAAGAAAACATCAGATCCTTGCCACAATAATGTGGTGGGTTGACCATAACTGGATGCCAGGTGCCCACCAAGCTGCTCTATCACTTCCCCTCCTTAGCTGGACAGGGGAGAGAAAATATAACAAAAGGCTCATGGGTCAATCTAAGGACAGGGATTTTCTCCTGATTTTCTCTACTTCCTCCCCCTGAGCAGTGCAGGGAGACGGGGAATGGGGGTTGTGGTCAGTTCATCATATGTTGTTTCTGCCACTCCTTCCTCCTCAGGGGGAGGACTCCTCACACTCTTCTCCTACTCCAGCACAGGGACCCTCCCACGGGAGGCAGTCCTCCATGAACTTCTCCAACATGAGTCCTTCCCACAGGCTGCAGCTTTTCATGAACTGCTCCAGCGTGGGACCCTTCCATGGGGCACAGTCCTCCAGGAACAGACTGCTCCAGTGTGGGTCCCTCACAGGGGAGTTTTTTGACAGCAAACCTGCTCCAGCACGGGCTCCTCTCTCCATGGGTCCACAGGTCCTAACAGGAGTCTGCTCCAGCGCAGGCTTTCCATGGGGTCGCAGCCTCCTTTGGGCATCCACCTGCTCCAGCGTGGGGTACTCCACAAGCTGCAGGTGGATATCTGCTCCACCNGACCTCCATGGGCTGCAGGGGGCAGCCTGCCTCACCATGGTCTTTACCATGGGCTGCAAGGGCAATCTCTGCTCCGGCACCTGGAGCACCTCCTCCCGGTCCTTCTTCACTGACCTTGGTGTCTGCAGAGTTGTTGCTCTCACACATTCTCACTCCACTTTCCTGGCTGCTGCTCCACAGCAGTTTGTTCCCCTTCTTAAATATGTTTTCACAGAGGTGCTACTATGGTCACTGATGGTCTCAGCCTTGGCCAGCAGCATGTCCATCTTGGAGCTGGCTGGCACCAGTTCTGTCAGACATGGGGGAAGCTTCTGGCATCTTCTTACAGAAGCCACCCCTGTAGTCCTCCTGCTACCAAAACCTTGCCATGCAAACCCAATACAGTCATTCAAGGCTAAGAATGTTGCCACCATGTCGCTACAGCAGCAACAATACCACCAACACTACTGACTTTGTCCTGTGGACATTCAGGAGCTTCCACAGCAGTGGCGTGAACATTCATAACACGAAGAAATATTTTTCTATCACAGTGTATTCCCAAAGGGGTAGAAATTTGGATGGTTTCTGTGGCCATGAATCTGTCATCTCTTAAATTTCAAGCATCTGACTTGCTGACCCCAGTAATATTCTTTTAATCTAGTTGATTATATAATGCATGTGAATTTCACGTACCTTAAATGTACCTCAATTTCTTCTCCTGTTATCTTTCCTATGCTGCTTTTTATCTGAGATCAAAAGGTTGTGAGATCTTAGCGTAAGCTTGGTGATGATAATGAAGAATGGATGCCAAAAAAATCATTTTGAGTGCATGAAAAGTGAAATAGAAGATGAATCCAAAATGTGTTGAAAACCTAATGCACTCTGTTTTGGTTTTGGTTTGCTTTTTTTTTTTTTTAAAGAAAACTGGCATGAGTTTGTTGCATTCCATTATCAGGCTTCAATTTACTGCATTCAGTTGGCAAGACAATATGGTCTCAGGTCTAAGTGTTGCAAAATGAATTTGCCTGACCTAAATACATGCTTTGAGATCAAGTAGAAATAATATGAGTTCAGAGTTGTACATATCTGATTTCAAAATCTATTAACTCCTCTTTTTTTATAAAAAAAAAAGAAAATGACCAGAGCAACAGGACTAGAACTTCAAATTAAAAGGTAGTACGCAATCTTACAAATAAATCCAGGCAGCAGTTCTTCCTTTCTTTGAAAGCGTAGAGCAGCTTATTAATAGAAAGGAACCATATTTCCAGAGGTTTCATGCTGGTAAAGTTAGATTGTTATGTTTTGTTTTGTTTTGTTTCATATTGTTTTGTTTTGTTTTGTTTTGTTTTGTTTTGTTCTTAACAGTACCTACGGCCAGCAGAAGTGATTGGTACAGAGCACAATGCTGCAAGCTGCACCAACCGCTCCGAACACAAGTAAAATGGTATTAATAGTATAGTAAGTCTGAATAATTTTTGTACAAAGGCACTATTTTAAAAAATAAGTTAAAATTAGCATCATTCTACTAGTAATATATTTTGGTTTCGTATGAATTATGTTTCCTTGTAATTTTTCTACTTCATGACAACATACAAAAACCTTTAGTTCAGCATAAAGGAAAAGGACTTTCTTTTGAGCTCAGCAGGAATAGCTTTCTGTATAGGACCATTTGAAGGATTTTTAAACAAGGAGTTATTTTTTTCTTCAAAGGTTTCTTTGTTTTTATTATATATATGTATATGTATGTACATATTTATATATTAATTTAAATTCTACAGATTTTCACTGAAGATTTCAACATGAAACAAACTGCTCATAGTTTGTTCAGTACAAACTGACTACTGCATTGTTAACCACAGCTATAAATAAAAAAAATACCTTCGGTGTGAAACAAATGAGAGAGTCTGAATGACCAATTATTCAAACTGTAATACATCAAGAGGAAACCTGCCTTAAGATTTGTAAAATTCCTTTTTTTTTTTTTTTTTTTCTTTAAAGCCATTAAAATCCTTTCAGGTTTAAGAGCATAGCTCTCCTCCAGACTTCTGTTTTTCCATTTCTGAGTAGAAGCTTGGGCTTTGTTTTGCCTTTTGTATTTACAGCCTTAAAACTGATAAAACATACTGTTCATGATAATAATGTTTCACATTCCTCTCAAGGGAATGAAAGACATCTTTAAGGGGTCTCCAAGATCCTGCAAGTGGATCAAAGGAAATCCAAGCAATTGAAACAGTCATTCTTGAGCACTCTGCCACTTGTTCCTGCTGAAAAGGCTATATATTTTTTCTACAGCAAACCCTTTACATATGTCGATCACTCTGCAGGTTATTGTGTTAACAAATAATGTGGTGTGCTTTTGGTGACACTATATCACTACCCCACATGAAAAGAATTTTGTAGTAGTGCAGCTGTGCCATATTTGCCCCCAAATTCACCTTTTGGAAATGGATTGCCTTTAACTACAAAGAATTAAGCTGTTGGAGATGGATCTCTAAGGGATCTCTCTAGACAGCAAGCCCACAACTGTTTGTGCCATCGCAGTTACCAGGCTGCTGGGTGGTACCTTGCTCAGCCCCACAATTTAAGAAAGGCACTGAAGAACAGTGGTGGTGGCAAAAGGAGGCTGGAGGGCCATTGGAGCAGGAGGGGAGGGGACACAGCAGAGTCAAAGAACACCTGCGTCCATCAGAAGCAGAGAACTTGTGTAATGCTGGTGCCTAGGAGTGAGGTTAGGGCTGCCTGGCACTGGTGGACATCAGAAATGAGGTGGGTACTGCAATAGTGAAAATTCCTATTCCAAGAGCGGACAGAACCTGATGAAAAATTGAACATCTGCTGAGGTGTCCAGTACAGCTCTTGAGGCACAACAGTAAAGTTAGACCTGTTTACTCCACAATAGGACAACATGGCAGGAGAAGGTTTCTCTGGCTGCTATTAGTCTTCAGGTCCTGCAGAAACAGACAGAAGACAGCATAATCTTAAATCATTCCTGTTTCCTAAAATCCACTGTTTCCAAATCATATGCATGTATCCTTCACTCTGCTCGAAGTTTGTCTGCCCAGTACTCTTGTTCTTTAGAGAACCTCCAAAGAAATTTCAGGACCCACGTGGGCTTCTTCCATCTTTCAGAAATGCACCATTCTTCATTTTAGCAAAACTCTTGCAAAAAATATCTTAATCTGACCTCTTCCATTTATGTCATACCTTTCTTCTCTCTTTCAAGCTCCTTCAAAATGTCCTTTAACTACATTATTTTTTGCCCTTTATTTCTTTAAATCTAGCCTGTAGTGCCTCCACTCACTTAAATGTCTTTCAGCATAGCTGGGGAGTCTCCTCTGACTTCTTTTTGGCCAAGTCCAAAACATGCTGGGGGAGAGATCTGACACCATCGCTATGTATCTTCTAAAAAAAAAAATGGGAAGAAGGAGTGTGGATTGCCCATTTTGCAAATCATGCAACAATCTTTGAAAGATGCATCCTGATCTTGAAGAACAGAGCCTACCTTCATCCTATTGCTGTTACCTAAAGAAATATATCAGAATATATATCCTGGCTCCTATGACAGACACTCTGCTGTAAATATTTTCAACACCTGAGGTTTACTAATTCAAGGATGAATTTGGCCCACTGTTTTTAGAATACAAAGCTTTCCCATGCAAACATTTGTATGGACATTAAACCATCATCAGACTTTGTTGCAGAAATAATTCTTTTAATTCACAATGTAATCTTTGCTACTCTTGCTAGCCTTTGCCTCTATGAAAAACATAGTGAAACAGATCGCATAAATCAGCCAGCTTAGTTTTTTTGGTCCTCACTGGATTTGTGACAGCAAGTTGGAAAAAGCTTTCTACGGTCTATTCCAACTACCACAAGTTCATGAAAAGACACAAAAATTAATAACTTACTGAAAACAAGTAGCTTTCTGTAGCTCCATTAAAAATTCTATTTAAGAATTAAGAATTCTATTTAAGATTATACTTGCATAAAAAATACTATTTAAAATATATTTTTCTTACTATGCCTCTGGTAAAGCAAAATCAAACAAATATTAAAGAACATTTTTATACATATTTAATGTGAGGAATTTTTTAATGCTGTCATTACTCATTTTGCAAAAATCTGTATTGATTTATAAATATAATAGATTCTTCAAGAACTCTGCAATTTTCAGCAATGAAAAATACACTTCATGTACCATATCTCTCTGTGAGGATCTAATGTTATTTATTAAGTCTTACCTTGTGTCTGAGCAAAGGACAATGTTAATCAGAGATTCTTACTCTGAGGCAGAAACCCAGTAAGACTTTCAACACAAAAGTTGACTTTTACCCTGTTCATTGCATTTGGTGCACTTTATGCATTAAAAACTTCAGAAAGGGCAACCCTCTATTTCAGTTTCTGGACACATTTTCAAAAATAATTCATATATGTCAGAAAAATACTGTTTAAATGCAGGTTACATTGAGACTAGAGGCTCTTGATTAAAGATCAAATCAGAACAAAAGTTCCAGTTTGATGATATCAAAATCTCACCACTTGCTCATGAGAGAGTTGGGCCAAAAATATTTTAAATGCCACAGCATTAACTCCATTTGATTTCTATCATCCTGACATTTGAGATCAGTTCTCCAGATGAACCTTTCACTGTCGTGAGCTGCAACATTATTAGATTCAGAAAACACATTCTTCTGGTTTTATATCTGATCTGGAACAAATCCTCAAGGGACTAACAGGATGAAAATGTGAGGATATGATTCATACAGAAGTCTATAAAAATACGATTTGATGAAAGCAGTATGAAGCATGATGAAAGGAAGCATCAATTACTGGTATTTCATGTATATATGTGACAAAAATCACACATTAGATAGAAAAAAAGAGTAAGTTACCCATTCAGATGCACCCATGCCACAATTTCAAAGGAAGCCAAGAATGCACAATCAGTATTTGAGACCCAAAATGGCATTTTCCCTCTTACTTATTTTCTTCATAGCCACACCACTCTTGGGACCATAATTGTTTCAAGGTGTGAAAACATATGTATAAATGAGTATTTTTCTAAAATGTATATAAAATAAATCACATTATGCATACTCTGTCTTTAAACTTAGGCAGATCAAAACCCCAATTCAGTGGGCTGATGGACAATGAGCAAGCTGTAAGCCTGGATTTCAATTGAGACCAGAAATAGTTTGCTTACAGAGCTAGTGATTCATATTTTTTCCTGGAGAGTTGCCCATTCTAGGATTTGCACACTTCTCTGGCCCCCACAGAGGATTAGCCAGATGTTCAACAGCACATGTGTAACACACCTGCTTCATGCCGAAGCATTTGGCTTTGTTAAGGCCAATGAATGGGAGGAGGTGGGGAGGAACAGTGGGAAGGAAATGAGGATTTTAGACGTTCCTCATTCAGGGCCAGGCACCCTCTCAGGAAACCCAGAGGCATCCAGAAGCAGGAGATAGTGGTTACTGGGTAGAAAACTGGCCCTGCACAGGGGAGCTTTGCTGTGGGATGGTCACACTGCCGGTTATCCCTAGAGAGGGGAGAGGCGAGGCTGAGGGTTAGTCAAAACAAGAGGAACAGCAGCCGTCAGGATTGAACCTGTGACTGCGGTTGCTACTGCACACAGGAACTCTGAGTTCCCTACCTCTGGCATTTGGGATGTATTTTTGTGCTTTGACAGCAGATCTGTCAACTGTTGAGTGAGGGGCTGAAATACTACTGGCTGTGGCGATCCCTAGACTGTTTCCTGAGGGGAGGAAAAAGTGCCATTCTTTGTCAATGATGGGAGGGCCAGGGTGGAGCATGCTATGTGTAATGGTCATGCTACAGAAACTGGAAATTCAGCCTTTAATAGAGGCTGGGAAGGCATATGCGTATTCGTTTGCTGAAGTTTGAAGTATAAGTTTAGTGTTCATATGTTTTAATTAAATATACATAACACCAGAGGGAAAGTCTGGATATAAAACAGCAGTTAATCTGCTGTAGCATTGTTTAGAAAAAAGTATTCTTAATATTTAAAATATTAATTATCTACACTATTTCCCACCCACACTAAACATTTATTTTAGCAAAAAGCATGACTGAATACCAAAGACTGTGATCATGTTGAAGTAGTTCAAACTGGAAAGGTTTGGTAGGGCTGATATTCATTAGGTCCCATTTGTTGCCCATGGAAGTGTATCTAAAATTTCTTGAGAGCTGAAAACCTGGTTGTTTTTCATATTCTAATTACCGGAGTGTTAAATTGAGATTTTAAGAAAAATTGCCCTTAACACATCTGAAAAAAATAAGCATGCTGGAACCCCTGTCGGTATTACATGACCTATAAAACAAGCACTAAGATTACACATTTTAATACTTTTCTTGTTTATATCACTGTAAATACCATACAAATTCAGTAATATTTTCAGAAACGGTCTTGTTTGTGGGTAGGAACAGAATCGTCTCTAGCCTGAGTCCTCAACGTCTCCTGTAAGTGATCAGATTCAGACTGATTAGCTCCTACCTGTACAAGAAGAAAGTATCTCTTCTACGGCACTTTGGGTGGCCTGTGATTCCCAGTACATTGACTGCCTGGCTCCCCACACAGTGTTACCAGTCAAGTCCCTGGACCAAATATGCTATTTAGAAATACATTTGCATTTTCTGTGCCTTTGCTAAGCAAGTACAGGGCACGATTTATAAACAAAATTACTCTGATCAAAGAAAGATCATGTTATGGACACTCGGAACAGGAATCACGAAGTTACCGGTCTGAGATACTGGCCAGGATATTGGTGCCAAATTCCTTTTCAAAGACTGAACAACCAAGTGCCTCATCGGTGCCAGAAGTTAGTGTTGCAGGGCGTTCCATGCAAAAGGAACATGGAAAATTTTTTAACCAAAAAAAAAAAAAAAAGGAAAAAAAATGCAGGCTTTGAAAGAGAGGCTGTATCTGGCTTTTTATTTATGCACTTACCTTGTAGTGTATGTATTTTTTTCAGTCTCTAAAAGTAATCCTGTCACTGTGACAAGATGATTTGCCAAACTAATGTTATACATGGAGCAAAGAAAATTGTCTTGTCCTGCCATTCCCTGTTTTTCCTTTTGTGTCTGCCTCTCTGTAGCTGGGCTCTTTCAGTTACCCAAATACTTCTGGTATTGTGGAAAAACAGCCAGGTGGGCTGTGCTGGCAATTAGCCTGGGGAAAGGCGAACTAATGGCCTAGTGATCATTACAAGGGCAGCTGAGGAAAATTGGGACTAGCAGCTATTTGGAAGGCAATGTGTAAAAAGTGGCTTTTCAGATTTTAGCGGGGTGGTTCAGTGTGAAAGAAAGCAAAGGGAAATGGATTGATATCTTGAGGACAAGGGAAACTATTCATATTAGGCTTTTGGGTGGTTTTTTGGTTATTTCTTTAACTATTTTAAGTTATGCTTGAAACAAAGCCAAATGTTGTTCTTTTGTGGAAAAAAAACACCCCATAATGTTTTAATTAAATTAGACCCACTGCTCATGTCAGTCTGATGACAGGGATGTAAATATTAAGTAGCAAATTGGGACAATCTGCTAGTATTAGTGTTTGTACTACAAGCAAACTGTAGAGCTTGGTGAAAGGCTGGCATGTTGATCTCCCCCAGTTAATATATAGGCTATGATAATTTAATACTTAAAAATGTTAGAGAAAGGCAGGAGAAAGGACTGAAGCCTTCTGATACTTCCAAAATTGTGTATCTGCAGTACCTCCAACCTAACCAGTGGTCTTCTACAGGAAATAAAAATAAATAGAACATAATTCATTTATTGAATGTAGAAGACCTGTATTTTCTGATTAGAGAGATATTTTCTTTAAAAAAGCCCAAACAATCTAATGATACAAATCAAGAATTTCTATTTCATTAAGTCACCTATTACCTTTCAAGAATAGTCCTTAGCCACTAGGAAAGATACTCATAGGTGCACATGGATAGGGTGCTCATTATTTTTATACATATCTACAGTTTTTACAGACCCTAAAGTGCCTTCTCACCAGAGACTTGGATAGTGCACCATCAGTTAAGCAATTTTTTTACGCCAAATTTTTTAGTCTCAGGATAAAACAAACATGCTTAAGCATTGTATTACAAAAAAAAAAAAAAAGTAGGATGTTGCATGTAAGTTAAAAATAGAAACTGGAATTCTAAATAGATCATGGATAATAGATCCATTTCTATGGTAGCCAGGATATCTATTCCCATACAGCACCATAAAGCTTGAGCCTTATAAAGCACTAAAATGGTAATTAGCAATCAAATATCTACTTCCAATGTTGCTCCCTCTTTAACGCTTACTGTACGGGTGGTTCCAGAACTACCTCACTGAAGACAAAATTAGGCTTTGAGATATTTTCTAACAAGATGAGGTTGAATTTAGGGACACTCACTAGTGAGGAACTCAACGGCTAACAAGTCAGATGGAAAGCATGCAGGAAAGACCTTGATGCCTAAGGCAGTCAACTGAAGCAGGGGAAACAAGGTTTATGACTAACAATATTTTTCTTTAGACCACTTCTATTTTATCCAGCAACAGTTTACTATAAAACAATTCTTCTCCTTTCCGAGTGCAATTAGATTTTCTCTTATTTCCTCAAGACCAGGAAAAACTCTACAGCTTCAGCTGCCGTATTCTTTTAAGAAGAGCTTCAGTCCTTTTCCACAGGGCTGGTGTTCTCAGCAGGAGGACAGATAGGCTCGATCTGTAGTGAAAGTAGCATCTTCTGTTTGTTTTCCAGGTACCAACAAGAAGAGCCAGGCTTGTATCACTGCAATAACAGATTCCTCTGTGAGTCTCTCAACACTGATTTTCTAAGGAATGTAGGCATTTTTCTCTGTGGAAGAGACTGTGAAAGGTGCAAAGACAAACTTTTGCACTTCAGAAGAAAATATAAGGAATGACTTATATGCCTGCATTAGGAATTCTTTAATAACCAGATAATGAAATACGAATCATATGAGAAACAAACCCAGGGAAAAACTTACTAAAATAAAAATATTACTAAAAACTTTACTAAAACTAAAGACTAAGGAATAGGAAAAGTATATGGGAACAAATAAAGAAAATATAACATGGAAAATGTGTTATAATTATAAAAGGCATGGAAAAACTTGTATAAAAGCTTTAGAAAGAAGAGAGAAACAGAAGCAAGTATAATGAGAAAACCAAGCGATTAATGGACAGTTGAAGGAAACATGAAATGTTTAAAGCTTTCTCTGGTTTAGTCTTCACAAAAAGGCTAACTGTGACCAGATGCTTAAGTTTATTATTATTAATGAGGAAATAGGAACACCAGCCTGAGACGGAACAATCAATTAAATAAGTTGAATATATTCCATTCATTAGGACTTGACAAGCATCACCCCAAAGTACTTACAGAGTTAGTCAAAGCAATTTGATACCTTTCATTTAGGGGTGCAGGAGAAATGAAGGAGGTTTGTGGAAGGTGAATAAGTTCTAGAAAGTCAGAGAACAAGCCTGTGAGTATAAGAGGGACACAGGGAACTACAGAATAGTCAGCTTTTCTTTGATAGAAAGATAACTGAAGCAAATTATTAAACAATCAATTTGTATTCACCTAAAGAGAAAACACAACCAACATGAATTTGTCGAGAATAACTCATGTCAATGTAATTCAATTTCTTTGACAGGATAACAAGATCTGGGAAAGTAATAGATGTCAGATTCACGTGACACTCATAAACCAACTGGGAAAATATGGTCTGAGTAAAGCTGCTGTAAAATCTTGCCCAGAAAACTTGTTAATAGCTTGTTGGAGAATGGATAGGATATATTGCATAATGCCCTTCACAAGTCTGACCTGATATTATTCAATATTTCAACCAAAAATTTAGGTCTACTTTGAAAGTTTGTGAATGACAACAACTTGTGAGGGATTTCATTTTGAAAGGCAGGATTGTAATGCAAGTAGATCTTGAGAAAACGGAGAAGCCACAAAGACAGATCTGAATACAGAAATACACATAGGATTAAACACGGGAAGGACAAATCAAATGCACAAGGAAAGGATACAAAATAATGTATTGGGCAGAGATATTTCAGAAAGATGAGATGCTGTGTCAAGAAAAGGACATATATTACCTCCATGAACATTGATTCTATATAGCCACTCGTAAGACTTGAGAGTTAATTATGTCATGTATTCTGTTATGGTACACTGAAATGGAGTCCACATCTAGTGTTGGTGCACAGAGTGTAAGATGGATTCAACGCATTGGGATGTAGAAGAGAACCCCAGACATCGACAAAGAAAGTCCAAAAATATTCCAAGATTTATGAAGAATGATTGAAGGAAAGGGGTCCATTAAAGAGGGAACTGAGGGCAGAATATAGTATTAAAGAGGAAAGTAATCAGTCTTACTCACATACACTGAATCAGGGACAAGAAATAACTGCTTTCCTTCCAAGCAAGGAAGATCTAAACTTCAGGTATAAAAATTTCTGTAAGAACAGTTATGCAATGGGACAAGTTACATTGGAATGTGTTGAAACCAACATCACAGGAGGATTTTGAAAGACATGCATATCAAGGACAATCAAAAATAATTGTTGATTCCCATGCTCTGGGACAGAGTGACTGCTAGATTTCTTGTATTTCTTTTACCATATCAGATGCTGCCCAGAATCTAAGTTTCTTAGCTTTTCAGTAATTATTTGTGATTTTATTGTCAGACAAGCAATGTAACCAATTAGTCAACTAGCTGCTAGTGTAACCGGAGGTTATTAATAACCATTCAGAAAACCTTGCCTTCTTTTCGGACAATAGTCGGTTAATATATATGGCTAAGAAATGTTTACCTACAGGTTAGGCAATGCTGTGTTTTAAAATTTATGAAGTGCCATAGATGTAGAAGTGACATATACTTTGCATTCCTGAAGAGACTGCAATTTAATAGCTCCATTGTACCGACAACAAACAGATTCTGAAGCTTGATTGAAGTGTATGCTTTGTCTTGAGTTCATAAAGAATTTCCCATTATATGCATGCAACAGGCCTCAAGTTCACTTATAACTGCACAAATTTTTAGGCAACAATAAAAAACTTAAATTTAGCAAAATAAAACAAAGATCTTAGCATAAGACAATAAAAAAGGAAATTAAACTGTCAAAACCTATAAAAAAGTACAGCCAAGATCAGCAAAAGCCAGTATATATAAAGTTAATGCTGAAACACCTTCCAATGGAGTAGCGCCTAATAATATTTTAAAAACATTTGTGTGTGGTTTAATATATTTCACGTTTTTGTCAGATTTATGTGGTCTAAAATGTCTCAGTTCAGGGTGGTCTGTAGATTTCAAGGAAATCAGTGTAGGAATAAGCACTACCCTACTTATAATTCTCCAAATCTGGATGGAGCTGCTGTTGCCCCAAATGCTGCTGGTCACTGTGCAGGGAAAGGAAAACATCTCAAAAAGGTGAATGCAGTCTCTCAGAAAGTTTTTGTCCCAGACCAATATCAACTCCATGAGTCACATCTGTCATGCCTGTAATTCAAATTTACACAGAAGTCAACCACAGGCTAAGTCAGACAGAAAGTCTCCAAATCAGGATTTTGTGGGGCTTCACTCTAAAGGCCCTGGGATGCACTTCCAAAGAAAACAGATGAATTTAACCTGGATGAATTCTGGGTGAACAGATGACTTTTACATGAAACCCTATGAAATGCACGACCTATCTAAAAATACTCCTTTTTCTCTTGTTTGTCAGGCTGCAGACTGTGCCCTCACAGTCGTGTGCAGAGGTGCCATACAAAATGATGCTGATCTGTTGCCATACACACTGCACGTTCAGGCCTCTTGGAAAAATGAAGTACTTCTGACTGGTAAGGAGCTATTTATGCAAGTGTAGATGAGATTTGCATTTTCACCGTTTGTGTGAGATTGCAAGGAACGCTGCGGGGAATAGAGAGTCAAATCCTGCTTCTGTAACAGGCAGAATTTATTTATTTCACCGGTGTTCACAGGCAAGACTTCACCCTACAAATTAGTGACTTCAGTGACCTGTATAAATTTAAGAGTGCCTTCAGGTCAGTAACCCTGCAAGTCGTAGACATATGTAAAGCACTGTTCATTCATGCCTAAAACTTGCAGTCTAAACCCGGATCCAATTAGTAATAGCTAAAAGGATTTACTTCTCCAGCTTGTAAAGAAACCGGAACAGAATTAAAAAAATTAAGAGTAACAGGGGTAGTGAAAACACAAAATAAAACCCTCAGTTAATACTGTTCTTCAGGGCGCAACACAAATAGGCAAAAAAAATCAGGAAATTAGAAACATTTGGTGCAAATTCAGTTCAGCCCCCATTTACATAAATCATGACTTATATACGGAGAGATTACTTTGCTCAAAGGATTGCTGCCTCAAACAGTGGACCAGACTGGGGATTCTCACTTAACAAGCACACATTTAATATTGTGTTTTACTCCAATGCTGACTTACGGCCTACGATCCTCTTCCTGTGTCCTATATAAAATATAGGACATATATCTATATATCTATATCTATATATATCTATATATATATAGAGATAGATATTTATATAAGCATTCAAGTATTTGTGTTGTATTTATTCCCCTGTATAGCTCATTTATGTAACAGCAAGTATCACTCTCTCCAGAAAGAAGGAATAGAGTGGATTCCCATTTACAACTATGTACATAAAGTACAGGGATAATCAGAAAATCTAGCATGCAGCACGTTGCTGACACTCTGGGTCACCAGGTTTAAAAACTTGCAGTCTACAGCAGCAGATTTCTGCAACTTAAATTGTTAACCCAAATGTACTAGGAAAATCAGCATGAAAGGTTACTCATATGTTGTCTGTTGGCTACAGAGGCTTAGGAATTTCAGGTCCTTTTCCAAATTTCTTGAGATCTTGACTTTCAGATTTCTACAAAGGAACACTAAGGATCCAGCCCCTTTGCTCTAGGGAAATCGTTGTAATCAAAACGGACCAGACTTTCCTCCATAGGAAGCTGCCCAACTCTTCTATCTGAATTTGTTGCTAGTGCTAATAATAATGAGGAAGAATAGCCGGAGGCGGACACCTGGTGTGGAAAATTCAAGTCTACATTCCAGTTTGAACAAAAAATCATAAGACATGAAAAAACAGGATTTTATTGTAGGAAGAATCAGACTCTTATAATAATTCTACCTTTAAATACAGCTAATGGAAAATAAGGTATTCAGTCTCCAGTTACTAGTGAACAAAATTAGGATCAGTTAGAAAAAAATCCCAGCTGAGTTTTCCTGTCTTTCTACACCAAAGATTTTTAAACTAAGAAGAGTGGATTCTATTTTAAATGTGAATGGGAGAAGTAGTTAGGTAAATATCTTTAAACCAAGGGATCACAAACTGATTCAGTTTAAACTGAAGGATAAATACAACTAGTTCTACAAGAAGTTTCACAATGTGAAGGGGGAAACTCTTAATAGGACATTGCTAAGGAATTAGGAATTTTGTTAGTAAAGTCAGCTAAAGATCTTAGGAGGAGACACTGTTATCTCTCAAAAACCAGGGTGCAAATGATCATGGTTTCTATGCTGATTAAAATTTTGCTGAAGGGTTCCAGGACTATGTGGATTAATTTCTACTCACAGCGTATTTTTGGAATAGGGGGAAATTGTAGGAGAAATGGTAAAAAGGGGTTAACCAGCAATGAAAGCTATATCTTGGGAGGCCAGAAAGTGAAAGGATAACGTGAGAATTTCCAAAAGTCAAGCTGAGTTAGACCTTGCAAAGGAAATGAAAACAAGCAGTAAAATGTTATTTAGCAATATAAATAAAACAAAAGAAGTTGAGCTAGTAAGAAGTGCAAATGGATTTGAGATTTAAGATTTAATAGGTACAGACTAGAAGCTAAATGAATATTTGACTTCAGGTTTCAGGAGGGTAACTATTACAAAAACTTCATGGATAATAGGTAGGAGAATTGGAAAAAGAAATTAACAAGATGAACTTGGAAGCAAAAATCAAATCAGAACATATGATTATTTCTGTCACTGAATATTGAATACTGAAAAACCTCAAATCTGAAAATGCGAATATGATAACAAAAGTACTGTCTTCAGTAATTTTCAGAAATTTTACTTTGTCCTACAGGAACTAAATTGAGGCATCAGTTTTCAATTTATTTAGTTCAGGTCTTCAAATAGCTGTTAAATCATAAGAACTTTTTTCCTAACAAAACTCAAATAACTCAGTGTGATGGAATGATATATTACAAATGTAGATTAGAAATTCTTTGTCTTTTTGTGCTTTACTGGACTGTATTATCCTTGAAATACAGCTTTAAGATGTGTTGGATTGAAATAAAATCAGATTTTTGTCTTGTTTTTTATTCATGGGAATTCTATTTTAATGTCACTGTCACTAGTAGTACTTGAAAAGAATTATAACAAGGAATTGAGCTGTCAAATATCAGTGTCAAATGTTTTATTTTTTGAAATTAGTTGCATTTGCAGTAGACATGAATTTGCCAAACTACTTGTAACACTACCAGTCATAATGTTTTGCTGGTGACCTTGGTACCACAGGGACACTAATTAAAGTAAGAAATTTGTGAAATGTGACAGCTAATGATTACTAATGGGTTTCATATTTAGAAGTGCAAAGAACAATTAGAACATTTCAATTCCTATTGGTGTTGCAATGAATGTTGGTGGTGAAAATCAAATGGTAGCAAAATGAATTTTCTACTGGAACCCAACAAAGATGGGACAGGCTGAGAAGTGAGCCATATTTCATGGAAAAGTAGCTGAACATCAGTGTGGTGAAGTATAAAAACCCAAACCAGAACTCCTTACAGCACAGATCTACAAACAAGAAAACATTGGATAATGTCACTAGAGTATTTTGTTTGAGAAATTTTCTCAGTTCTCCCTTCTTTTCTGCAATTCTTCATCTACAGAAGAAAATATTAAGTAAATTTTATAGCAAAACTAAAGTTTAAGTAGAAAAAATGAAAGTAACCCGTAAAATTGCAGCTACAGGGAATTGTCTTGCTATACAAAAGGATGTATTTAAAAGCTAGTGAAAGGCAAGTTAAGCAGATCTTGGTAGACAAACTAGGAATGTAAAGCTGCTTCCAGATGGAGACTTAATTGCATGAAAGGCACAGTTAATTCATTGAATTCCAACATCACACGTGATAAATGCTGCCTGCTTAGGAATATGTGCACTTTCTCAGAAAAAAATATAATCAAAAGTCTTCTGGGAAGACAGAGGAGTAATTACCATAGTTTTCATTGATGAAATATCTCAAGTTCTTACAATGAACTGTAAGAAAGACAACACAACACATTTCTGTTTATACTGGTATAAATAGAATGAAGTTACACTAGGCTAGAGTTGGAATAAGACTAATCTGTCCAGGAGTGTATCTCAGCCTTACTCCAGCCAACCACTTTGCAAAATCAGAAAACATGTGTATACACACACACACATAAAAATAAATAAAAGTGTTTGATAAAAGAGTTGAAGGCCCTATACTGTTCTGGAAGATATTTGAGTCATTTTCAGGATCCAGTTGGAGTCTCCTAGAATCAAAAATTTTATTTTTATCTCAAGCAAATCAGATATGACTGTACAAAACGGGGCACTGCATCTGCTGCTGTTTCAGATAAGAAAGATGCAGACACTAATTCTCCTGGAGACAAACTGTTGTAGATTGATTTCAGACTGCCCCAGCTCCTTGATATGAGGTGCATAAATGTTCATAGGATCAGTGCCTCAGATAATGAGGTGAAAGATGTACAATCATTGCAAAAGTCACAGTAAACATGAAGCCAGAGCTAAGCAAGCTCGTATGTTCCTCCATCAAACAGTATACGCTGGCTGTTGAGAATTCATTTATTTCAGAAATTTGGATTTAAACTCAGTAAAAGTGGTTTATTATTGTTGTTGTTAAATACAGACCTGTTAAACAGTGCATTTAATACAGAAGTAGTAACTCGGAAGCCAAGTACCTTTCTGTTACTAAGAAAGTAGTAAATACACCTAGACTGGCATAACTCTGTTGCCAACCAAGGCTGTCTTTAGTGCTGTGCCCAGGCTGAAAGAGCATCTACAGCCCCATATTTTGGCTTTCTTAAGACTTATCAGTATGGTGTGAGTTCCGGAGATAAAAAGTGAGACAGTGGTGTGAAGCCTCCCCAGAGAGCACAAGTTTTCAAAGTAAAATCCTAAGGCAAAGCTTTTAGGGTAATGTTATGTAAATAAGCAATAAGACTGATTGAGATTTCAGCTGTAGCGCTCTGTGATTTCACTTTGAAAGTTTTTGCTTTTTGGAGTTCACTGTAACCTCAGTATGTTTTGCTGGCACTTTCTTTAGGAGAAGCAACAGCTGCGTAACACTGATAAACCTTAGGAAGGCCGAAATACATGTCTGTGGTTGCTGCTCCAGTCTAAGTCGACCAATGTAAAAGCTCTCACCTGCCACCATTTGCTGTGGTTAAATCTCAAATTCTGTCTTGTGATGTAAAATGTAGTTGAATAAGAGTAATCCATAACAGTAAATCTAAAGAAAAACAATATTTTAAAATTCAGTGTATTATTCTTCAATTTGTCGTAACACTATCAACGTACACTTCTATCAATATTGACTGAATGTGAAATCATTGCAAGGAAGTTGGCAATCAAGTTCAGAAATGTCTTTATGCATTAATTATTATTTTTAGTAGCCACAGAAATAAACAGATGACACTTTTAAAACTCCTTTGAATATGTAGCAATATAAAAAAATCTATTCATAGAATCATAGAATTGCCTAGGTTAGGAAAGGACCTTTCAGATCATCGAGTCCAACCATCAACCTAACTCTGACAAAAATCATCACTAAACCATATCTTAAGCACTATGTCTACCTGTCTTTTAAATACCTCCAGGGATGGTGCCTCAACCACTTCCCTGGGCAGCCTGTTCCAATGCTTGATAACCTTTTCCGTGAATAAATTGTTCCTAATATCCAGTTTAAACCTCCCCTGGTGCAACTTGAGGCCATTTCCTCTTGTCCTATTGCCTCGTTTTTTAGGTTTCAGAACAAAATTTGCTATGCTTTACTGTATTTTTTATCACAATAGCTATTGAATTTCTAACTAAAGTGTACAATTCCAACCATCTTATTTTCTTCCTTTTTCTGTGAAACCTGCTTATACTGCATACTTTTTAGGACAGCTGTGTCTCCAGTCTTTCCTTCAGTCTTAGAGATCCAATGCAGTATGAATTAGCAATAGTGCTATTTTCATGGAAAATATGCATGTGCTCTAATTCTGATAAAAGAATAGACTTAAGATATGAAATATTGTCATCCATGGGAACAAAATTTCTAAAACAATAAGGAGGTAGGTGCTGGAAATTCTGAATCTCATTTCCCTCCAAGCAAATACCCCAGAAACATATGTCTCTTCTTCAATGTCCTTTGCTAGTCACAGAAATGGGCCCCTGCATGCTTACGTTGCTTTTGAGACACTGAGTTCGGATATATTACAGACTTTAGTTACTTAATGGTGCTAAAGTTTTCTGAAGATACAATTCTTTTACAAATTGCTAGCTTTGAACATGAAAGAGACTCAACCTAACCACAATGCGCAATGTGTGCACAATGAGATATCTACATACACAATGATCTTCAAAGGATAAAAATCCATCTCATGGAAAATCTGATTGAGAAGAGGTTTTGGGGCGAATAAAGTACATGAGGTTAATAAAGTATGCAGACATTCAAGTGGATTTGATTCAGCAGAAAACTTCTTCAGTGTTACTACATTTTTGGATGTAAATCTGCATAAAAAAGAATGTAACTTGGAAGGCAGACAAAGGTCATGTTTGCTAGATTTTTGACTGTAGTTGTTGAGATATTTTTGCTAGAGAAATGCACTCATACAGAGTCTGAGGGTGTTTACATGCTGCATTGTGCAGGTATCAGTGCTGGCTATAGGTCTGAAGCCTGCAGAACTGGAAGGAGCCTCCTGCTGTGTCCTGGATCTCTACATGGCACTGAATTATGTAGTACAGACACAGCTAAGAATACAATTAATGCACGTTTTTTTCTGTCTTTTCTAGCTTGGAAGACCAAGATGAGCCCAGGAAGACGTGATTAGGGGACTTTTGATATTTCTGGTCTAATTATAAAAAACAAGTTCCAAAGCATGTTGTAACTCTGAAATTCAGTACTAAATAAGACTAAAGTCTGCATGACACCAACGCTTAAGAGAACGCGGTAACCAGAAAATCAGGTTCTTGATGTATCTACTAGCTTTAACCCAATTTCCATCCAATTTCTTACAGATGGTATAAGGCACAGTTAGTTGTTTTGTTTAGTTGCAAAGAGGATAAGAAACACAGAAAGTGAGAGAGGAGAAACACACAGAGAAAAAAGAGCCTATTCTTAATGTACTGGGCAGAAAGATGTAAGCGTGGAAAGACAATGTCATGGTTCTGTTATGTTTTACAATCAGATGCATTTCAAAGTATTTTTGAGGGCAAAATAAAAGGTAACTACAGAAGAAATTAGAATAGGATCGCCCTCTTTTCAAAGGTGGAAAGACTGTAAAAAGAAAGAAAGCACATGTTCTCCATTACACCTTTAAAGCAAAGATTTTACTTTTCAGACTTGCAAGAGAGACGAACATGATACTCATGTTTAAGGCACATCAACTTAATGTGATCCACCCAAGACAGAAAATCATAAACTAAACCCCAAACTGTATTAGTCCATTGGTGTTTCTTTGGCACTGAGCTCAGCAAGGGCAGGATTCCATCCTTGGTTTCTGAGACGGATTGTAGATACACTGGCTACTAGCTTTAATCTCAGAGTACTGCTTCCTAGGCTCATTATAGTTAAAATACTATCACCCGAAGAAATTTTTTAAGGAACAAAAGTTGTTGTGATATTTTTATTTTATCATGGAATTCTCAACAAAATAAGTTGCAGTAAAAATATAAATTATTCAAAAATAAATTATTTACATAAATTGTCCTGAAAAAAAAGTAGCATAATTTGTCTACTGTTTATTTGTTCAAATAATATTGTATGGTCTTACCCCTTTATGGCATAAAAAACAACTTCTTAATCAAGTTCTAACCTTCTTACAGACATACATTAGTATTATTTCCTGATACGTTTAAACATCATCTGAATACAATAATCAATTTCCTAACAACAATTGAAAAGACAAGAACTGGGGAAATGAGGATATGTTTTTATCATTGCAGATTAAGAAAGTTATAGGTCTCCCTTCCACTTACATCATAAATGTTGGATTATAATTACAATGATGCATACGACAAAATAACTCCTTTCTATAAAATATTTTAAAGTCATACAATAAATTCTCACTTGGATAGAAACATTTATGGGTTTTAACACAAAAGAAGAAATGAAAGAGAAAAAAACACTCTTATTTAAGCACAGTTTAGCTAGATAGATAAGAATGTTCTCTCACAGTTGTCTGACAATAGCTGTTACCTCCTCTCGTTCAAGGACAAAAGAATTAGCCACAGATATTTTCTTCATTTTGAAAAGACCAGCAAGCAGTTTTAAGGTACCAAAGGCTGCTTTTTTTTTTGTATTGTAGCTAGACACACACACAGCTGAAAACTAAGGGTAAAAGTAATAATGAGTGAAGGAAAAAGCTTTTTTTTTTTAGCAGGGATTTTCAGTTCATTAGAAATTGGATAAATTTATTAAATCTGTGAACAGGTATGGAGAACAAAATTGTTTCAAGCAATTCTAGACTACGAATTACGTAAATAATATATCACAAATAATCACTGTCATTTCCTGGCAAGTGATTTATATGGGATGTGAGAGGCAGACAAAAAGGAGGCAAGATTAGTTATGTCATTTATTTAAAATGCTAAAACCACAAATTAGCATGCAAGCTCCTTCTATAATATGGAACAAATATGAAAATCTATGGTTTTTCACTTTTGAAACACAACGCAGCATCACAAAGTCAAGCTGAAGGCCAGTCAGTAGTGGTGTACCCCAGGGGCTGATACTGGGGCCAGAGCTGCTCAACATCTTCATTACCAATCTGGATGATGGGAGAAAGTACACCATAAACATGGCCTCCAGAGGGCCCTTCCAACTAATTTATTCTGCAATCCGGTGATTACAGTGGTGCAGAGTGCAGTAGTGCAGACCATTTCAAGAGGACGAGACATACCTGTGAGCTTGTGCGCCAGTGCCCTTTTGGTAACCGGAAACCTCACCACACCTAGCATCAAATATAGTCAGATTTGTTTGGTATGGCCCTGTAGAAATCATAATTTGATTTCATAGTAAAATGACTGTCAGGAATAAGACTGAATTACAAGATTAGTTCTTTAACAGTGTTGCTATGACTGCAGGTGGTCTTAGGGGATTTTACATGGAAGTGGCTGTAGTTACATAGAGCTGTAGCTACCTTCTCTCAAGCCTTCTCCATATCCAAGCTAACACTACATTAATTAATTTTGAGGCCAGTTTATTTAAACCACTGCAATGAAAACAGCCTAAGCTAAATCAACATACACCCCTTCTCCAGCTGCTTTAAGAATGTCTACACAAAAGATTAGAATGTCTACACGAAAGATTACTTATGTACCTGAGATATGTCCACTTTTTACAACTGTATCAGATAGCCTAATAAGAGATTTTATTTCTCCCTAAAAACCCTGCAGGTTACTTAGCAGCAGCTTATATATAAGTTGCTCCGTGACCAATGTAATTAATGAAGTATGTGTTTGATACAGTTTGGATTTCAGAGTGATCTCATATGTGGATTCTCTGATATCTAATAAAGGCTGAATTCAAGCTCTGTTTCATGTACCCAGCAGCCCACCTTTCTCAGCACTGCTGGAATTTAGCACATTTGAGACCTCTACCTCTTTCTCTAAATTTAGCTGCAATCTACAACAAGCACAAAAGCTGCTGGCATATACATACAGATATGTGTGACAAAAATGCTACTGAAATGATGTATGTACGGAAGGTGTCTGGTTTGAATCCAAGGCTTTTGGCAAGACAAACAGAACATGGCATCCACTGACAAGCTTTTGGTGATTGTAGTCAGTCCTTTCCCTGTGTATATTTCCCAAAGTGAGAGAATCTTTTTGAGTTCATGAGCAAGAATAACTGAAAATAAAATAAAATGCAGAGAAAGAAGCAAGGATGGAATATCTGGGGTGGGAAGGATTTATTTGTGCTGGCATCCTCCAGCATGTTTGGTGGTGTGGCTTAACCCCAGATGGCAACTAAGCACCATGCAACCACTTGCTCACTCCCCCTGAGCGGGGTGGGAGGAGAGAATCGGAAGGGTGAAAAAGAGAAAATTCATTTGGGTTGAGATAAAAAACGTTTAACAATTGAAAAAAATAATAATGATGATGTAATGAAAAGGGAAATAACAAAGCGAGAGAAATAAAACCCAAGAAAGAGAAGTGATGCAAATGAAAAGAATTGCTCACCACCAACCGACCAATACCCAGCCAGTCCTCAAGCAGCAGTGCCCCCACCCCGCCAACCTTCCCCCTACTTTATTGTTGAGCATGATGTCATATGGTGTGGCATATCCCTTTGGTCAGCTGGGGTCAGCTGTCCCGGCTGTGTCCCCTCCCAAACTCTTGGGCACTCGCTGGAGGGGTGGTGTAAGAAGCAGAAAAGACCTTGGTGATGTGTAAGCACTCCTCAGCAATAATGAAAACATTTCTGTGTTAATCAACTGAGGGACATTGTTTAGTGGTGGTTTTGTCAGTGTTAGGTTGATGGTTGGACTCAATGATCTGAAAGGTCCCTTCCAACCTAGACGATTCTATGATTCTATGATTCTGTCTTAAGTGATGGAAGACTATCTGTCACTGACAGATTCGCCTTTCCTCTTTTCCTTTGATGGGTAAAGAAGGGATGAGATACATTTGTCCTGACTAATGTGTCAAATCCTTCAAATGCTTTTAATTAAGCTGAACTTATCAGCACTGGTGATTTTCTAAGGTGATAATACAGAAATATTCTCCCAAATTCAGGACTGCACAAATCTCCTGGGCAACACCATGGAAGTCCCTATTTGGACACGCACAACAAAACTGCTCAGTTTTACTAAACACAGTGAAGTGTCATGAGGGCTGACCAGACCAGATCATTGCCCTCCACTCCCCTTTACAACTGGTGTCTGCTTAATACCCACAAGATAGATATATTTTTCTAACCACCTTGGGAGAGGATGCAATGGCATTTGCCTTAATCTATTGCCATTCCTTGAAAATTAATTATTGGTAATTCTTAGTCATAAGGTCCTTGTCAAAATACAATGTTCACAGCCCAGACTTTTGTGGGCTAAGGCCATATGACACTTACTAACCCTGAAAGTTGGAAATTTGATTCTGCAAAGTTACTGCAGCCCTTTTACATCCCAACACACTCAAATGATTCAACTTCTGATAAATTCATAAATTCAAATCTGTAATTTAACTACAATGAATATTTTTCAGTATTTCCTGTTTCAAAGAATCTCCTTTCTGGTAGGCTTACAAATTCACTTTGTGAAGTCCAAAAGGGCTCCAGTAAAAAAGCATTCAATTAAAAGCTCAGATATTTTAAAGCAGTTTTTGTGCCGCTTTATCATATGTTTTAGGAGCAGAGACAGGCAAGGAACTACCTGTGCAGCCACATTACAGACCATATAAAGTTTTGACAGAAATATGAAATTGGGACAAAGAATGATGGTCACACATACTGCAGGGAGAGGTGAAAGGAGTGGTGGTGAAGACGACGGAGAGTGGTGGTGAAGACGACGGAACGATTAACAGATTCCCAGCAGAGAGGTACAAGCAACAAACAAGATCACCCACGCCAATGTCATCCAGACAAGCTTCATTCTCATGGCTTAAAATTTCAAAATTGTTCTTTGAAAATGTCTTTGACCCTTAATTCACTTTCCTAAGTTGTTTTCATGCTTGACAAATACCTAGTTAATTTGTTTCTGAATAAACTAAAGATAAGCTATAGTCACATACTCACACATTCTGGATGCTATTTTACAATGAAAAAAATCTGATGAAAACATCTTCTTCCTGTTCCTCTGTTCCTTTCGCTTCTTCCCCTCCTGTCTGTTGTTTGGGTTACACTTTTACTTCTAATTTGTTATATAGTTATTTGTCATGATCATACACTGCTTTTCAGCAATGTATTTCAAGCAATACTGAAAATATTCACTCTATATGGTCAAAATGCTAGACAGAACGTTAAACAAGAGCAACCTGGACAGAAAAGATGGATTAGCCCACTTAAATTTGAGCACTAAATGCCAAGGGCTATGCTTACAGTGCATGTTATGCTGAGGTTTGTCCCTAGGCTTTTGCTGGGGACCAGCTACTGACCTACTGCTGTCACATCTGCACCTTAACTCAGATCTTAGCTGGAATCATAGAACCATAGAATGTGTTGAGTTGGAAGGGACCTTTAAAGGTCATCTAGTCCAACCCCCCTGCAGTAAGCAGGGACATCTTCAACTAGATCAGGTTGCTCAGAGCCTCATCAAGCCTGGCCTTGAATGTCTCCAGGGATGGGGCCTCCACCACCTCTCTGGGCAACCTGTGCCAGTGTTTCACCACCCTCATTGTAAAGAACTTCTTCCTAATGCCTAATCTAAACCTACCCTGCTCTAGTTTAAAACCATTGCCCCTCGTCCTATCCCTACACACACATCGCTACGCACATTAGCTCAGCATCAGCACTTTCCCAGTTTGAACCTCAGTTGAGTAAAGACACAATCCTGCCACTCACTACAGCATGACATGGTAGATAACACTTAAAATTAAGGATACCTATTTTCATGCATCACCCTTCCTCAGACAGCCCCTAAAATTGGTATATATGACCTTAGAAATGTTTTGAAAAAGGACCCAAAAAGGGGAACACCTGCAACAACTACTGATTTTATTCAGCAGATATCTGATGAAAAACGAGAAGAGTCCCAAAGAGGTAACACTTAAACAGCAGCTCTTAAACCTCCCAGGTGAAGGTCCTAAGAGAAAGGTGAAATATTTTGAACCTGTATCTTCCACTTTTTATATTATGTTGTCTACACTCCTCTATCTAGAGGGGCTTTTTCGTCATACAGCTTTCCCAGGTCACTCTGATTCCTTGTGGAAGTGTCTACCCACTGGGTAAACTACTTGGATAGTCTGAGTTAAACCTGGTGGAGCAGGCCCCACATTCTTAAAAGGGCAAAAAAGCATTTGGGACACTGTGCCTGGAGGTTTGAGTAGCCTGAAAGCGCCTACATAAGTAAAAATCTCAATCAGCCAGCACAAACAACAGAATCAATCACTCGATGGCCTCAAGAAATAAAACTGTATGCACAAGGAAAATAAGTCTCATATTGTACTTCAGATACACTTCAGAGTGTAGTATGATAGTATCATGATGGACTGCAGACCTCGTTACTGCAGACATTACATCTGTCACAATTACTTTATGCTTATTTGTAGATTTTAATCCCTTAGTCCATCTTTTATTCATAAGGGAATAAACTGCTATGGAATTAGTCAATCTATCTTGGCACTTATCTGGTAGAATTACTCAGTGTCAGGATTCTTTATTAGAATAGCTTCTCACAAGTCCCCATAACATCTGCATAAGTATGCAACTGCAGTTGTCCAACAGTGAAGGTTTTGAGGTAGTTTTTTAAAATTATTTATTTTTTCCCTGTCAATTCTGTTAAAAACTTCACAAACAAAATATATGTTTGTGAATGTCCTGAAAATATACCAAGTGAACACTGGTTCTCCGCAGGATACAACTCAAGAGCAATGCAGTGAGAAATATCTTAATATAAGACAAGAAGAGTTCTTTGCATTTGTACCCTCTAATGGCAAAAGGTTCAGGAGGGATTTGCTATGGATCTGTGCCATTATCAAACCCACAAAAGGTTCTCAGCAAGTTGTAGTGACCCCACCACCTGCTCAGTAACCTCTGCTCCTTCCTATAGTTGGGCCAAATTTACTAATAAAAGGTAACAGCAGAGAGGGTAGCAGTGAGTAACCCTTTGAAACAGCTACCAATAGGTGATTTCTCTCCATTGCAAATGTCTCCACAACCTGTTTTCCCAGTTTCACTGATCACAGAATCACGGAATTTCAGAGTTGGAAGGGACCTCTAGAGATCATCTAGTCCAACTCCCCTGCTACAGCAGGATTGCCTAGAGCACATTACTCAGGACTGCATCCAGGCGGGGCTTGAAAGTCTCCAGAGAAGGGGACTCCACAACCTCCCTGGGCAGCCTCTTCCAGTGCTCTGCCAATGGTATGTGCTATAAGACTAATAAGGAAGACGACTTGTATTAGAACTGAGAATCTCACTGAGGTCTGTTTTTGAGGTTGTTGAAGTCTTACAGGAAGTCATTTAAGTATTCCTAAACTTAAGGGCATTTAAATCAGAATGAACCTGACTTGAAGTCCCGATTTTTGTTCTGTTAGGTACTACTTATATCCATCCATCCATCCATCCATCCATCCATCCATCCATCCATCCATAAATATATATACATCTATGTACACAATATCCATATGTATAGATGCATAGGTGTGTATTTGTGTGTGAAGAGAAGAAAGAAAGAGTGAAAATTTTCAGTGATAACATCCATGAACCATTTACCTGAGATCTTTGCAACCATAGGGAATTATGAGTTCCATGCTAGAATAATATGGATTGAAACAATGAAATAAAAAAAAAGATAAGCAGACAGACCAATTACAGATAAAAAAAATCAAGATGACTGTACACTGTGCATGTAGCTTCTGCAAAATCATGTTCCCTATATGCAAAAAGTACCATTAAATGCTGATGTAATTAGGTAGTTGTTATAAATTCAGTAAAAGGAAATTTTGCTTTTTTCAGACTAAAGCATATACCCAGAAAGCTTCTTCAAAAGTCACAATGAGAAGAACAGTGCCAGACAAGCTGCGTGTGTGTGATAGCCACATGATGAGGACTGTGGTCAGAAATACAATTTATTACAGTGTATTTAGCATTTCAGTTAAAACTTTGCATGGAACTAGCTAGAATTTTTTTTTTTTTTTAAATAATGAAATTTTGTAATGTCATCAAAAATGTAAACCATAGTTACTTTAATAAAAAAAGAAAGTTAAAAGAATTAGAAATACTGTGTCATATATAACACCAAATTATTTCACCAGAAACATAGTACTTCAAAGATTTGCTGTAAATAAACAAAGACCAGGTAAAATGAATCTTTGTTTTCCCCTGATGATTTAGTGGAATAATCTCTGGCAGTTTTGTACTTCACCAAAAGAGGACAACTTCAGTACTATTTACTAACCTGGACCTGGATAATAATTAGTGAGCTTTTATTGTGTGTATTGTACTATTAGTTCAGAGTCCCTTTCACTGATCACTGCCCCATTAAGCAAATTGCTACTACTGAGTACAACAGCAAAATTAAATAGGTTTCCTGTCAAAAGTCATTTATCTATCACGCATGTTTCATAACTGGTTTTGCAATTGCTACAGCCATGAAGTCAAGGTTTCTTTTTCAATCTGGTATGTGCCCTTGATGCTGCTGTAATTAGAGTATTGATTTTACACCATTGAGGAATGTACCATGGCTCTTATTGATTTCAATGAGTAAATCAAAAAGACATTTCCTGTTGTAGTAGGTCTCCGAAATGACTAAAAATACAGCAAAATTCTTACTATAAAAACCATGTGGCAGCTATAAAGAGATATAAAATCAGTCAAACATATTAACTATTAATTTAAAGAGGCTAAAGGATTACCAGGATTTTTTTCTTGTTCCCTTTTCCTTTCCTCTAAAAACAGGTTTCTTATTTTAAATGTAGACAAGCACACATAGAAAAGGTGTAATCTAAAGAAAAAACATTAGACAAAAAAATCCCTTGCTTTCTCCCTTTATAATTCACTTTTTTTTTATTTTAAAAAAAAGTGCAATAACCTGGTAGAGAAGCAAACAGACATTAACACTAAAAAGGGAGAGCAATAAAGGTCTCTGAACTTCAGTTATCCCCTAGTAAGCCTCACAAAGCCCACAAAATACACACAGGTCTTTAAGTCAGTGCAGGAGCTCAAACTTTTTCCTCTGTAAGAAGTCACACTGGCTATTGATGGAAACAACTATCTACAGACCTCTGGACCCAAACCAGAAAGAAAGTATAATAAAACTAAATCAACACTAAATAGCAGACTTTGTGAAAAGACTCTCGGGCTGTCAAAACCACGTTAAACTATTAAACAGAAGGCAAAAGCTTTTCCTGGGAGCACGTCCTATTAAAGGGCCTTTATTGAATCTTTTTCTGGACTATAGGTTTCATCCTGTATAACAATTCCTGTAAAAAATACTGTAACACCTGGTTTTAAAATATATATCAATATGATTGAGTTGAAGAAGACACACCCAAGCTGAACTTCTTCATGTATAACAGTTGGTATTAGTACTTGAGAAGAAAAAGTGTGTGCTTTAATGGTTGTACAGGTACCACCAACATTATAATTCCTTATTTCTTCCTATTTCTAAGGAATTTCACCATATTGTTCAAGGTACTAATATTACTTTGTCTCCCGCAGTGAATGCTGGAAAGAAACTTCTTCGCTTATGAACCAAGCCTAGGATCAGACACTTCACAAACAGGCACTCTATATTCAGGAGTCCTAATGAATTCAGGAGTCCTAATAAAATCAGGAGTTATTCTGTATTCAGGAGTCCTGTTCAGGAACCTTAATGAAACAAATGAAGCTCTGTGTGTCTGTGTGCAGGAGCAGAGGGAACTGCTTATGTGGACATCTTTCATTCTTTCATCCATGCCAGCTGTGTACACACCAAACAATTCCAAATTCATTTATATTATTTCTTTTAATAGTCCTAGGAATATTCCAGATAAAATTGATTTCATAGTCAGTTCTTCATTAAAGTGGGCCGTCTGCTCCTCGTAAACAAACCTCACAAGAATAAATTTCCTCCAACTTTATGCCTTTCAGAATGTCAGGATCTTCTAGTTCTGGGAATGAATATAACGTGGTCTCTTTAGGAAGAAAACTACTGTAGGGTAGTTTTTAGGAAGAAAACTGCTTTGGGATAAAGAATTCAAGAACAACTACTGCTACTGAGGGCAATAACCTGAGTTCTTATAAGAATAAAAACAAATTTAGGGTTTAAATTTATTAATAACATGTAAATTTTTCCCTGAAAATATGCAAAAATGGTGCTATGGCATCTCTAGTGGACTCTGTGGCATCCTTCATCAACTTCAGTTTCAGAATGCCTTGCTGGTATGGTTGAATGAAAAGCACACCATAGCAGATAAATAAGCGTAAGCATAAACATGCAGATACACATACACATATACATAAACATAAGATTGAGTTCTGAGGTCAGAACTTGCTTTGCCTTTTAACCCTGTTTGAAAAAAAAGAGTATTTAATCACTGAATGTATCAGGTATCATTGGTAAATTAAACACTCCAAAACTGTCTCATGCAGCTTTTTCTATTACTTTCACATTTGCAGAAATACTGGCCTGTATTCCTCCTCCCTATGGGAGGAGAAGAGCTCCTCCCAGCTCTTCTCAGTAGTCTACCGCTTGATATATTAGCAGTAAAAAATCCTTTATTTATTTGCTATTCAATCTGGTTGTGAGTGTGATGACTGACAGATCGCCCTATTAGACTAGAAGACTTTTCTGGGTTGCTGCCTCAAAGAATGAATCTCAATCTTTCTCTTCAATTTTTTTTTTCCATTTGTCATTATACATTACTGCACTCCTGTTACTATTAAAAGGTTTGTATCTTATGTTAATGTGGTAGAAATAAAAAACTTGTGATTTCCTGCCTCCAGAACAACTTGCTATAATTATAGGCTTATAATTCATGGTTACTGATATATTATCTTTCCATTTTCATATTGTCTTCATGCATGCAGATTTGTATTTGGGAGACATATACTCACATTTTCAATAGCCATGGGGAGTTTTTGAAGCAGAAGGTGAATATCAATTTTACATAAATATAATTATTCCTCATATTATGTACTAAAACAAATTTCCAGCTGTTAGCTTTATGTGAGTTCTTGGATTCTCTCATGTGATTATATCATGCTGAGTTTCTTTTTTGAAAGTATTTCTAATTTAGGCTCTTCTTGGTGTACAAAAAGACTAAGAAATAATGCAAACAGGAATTTTGCTGTAGTGAAATATTTTGCCAAGTTGCAGGTAAAGAATATAATGTAGTTTGTAATGATAACCACAGTAATGAATGCATATAGTAGTCGGCTATTAGCAGCAGTAATTGGTGCACCTTTCATCTCCTGTCAAGCAGAGTGGTGCGGATTAGGACCAAAAGGCAGCTACCAGCTCTCTCATTTCCGGACTCAAACAAAAGGAAAAGAGGTGCCTGTCTGAGCTGATGGCTTTTGGCCCTTTGATCAGGCCCTATCAGAAGTCATCCAGACGTAGTAACCTGATTTCTCATCAATGGGCTACCGTCTTTGATGTAGGTAAAGTCCTACTGCAAATCGCATTTATGAAGGGAAAACACCAGGACATAATCAAGAAGGAGTATAGTTACTGATTGACATGGAAAAGTTGCTTTGGCATCCTAGTTTCTTTGAGGGAGGTAGTAAATAAGTTCTACTAAGATTATTGAAAAGATATTCCTATAAACAACCTACAACACAGTCCTTCGGAAGGTTGTGTTTGCACTTCCCAGTGGAACAGGAACTTAGGCATGGTTCAGTGTTAATAAAAGGTCCAAGCAAAATAACAGAAAATCAAATTTACTCTTGAAGGAGGGGGAAAAATTCCCTGCTTGGAAAGAAAGTGTATTTGGAAAATTTTACTTCTAAGTAGTTAGGCAAAGTACATTTCAGAGCAAGACTTTTCAAGTTTTACATTCTTCCACCATAAATCTAGGATATCAAGTACAGATATTTAAAATGTATATTAGTCATGTCTCATTATGTTAAAAGTTTTGCCAGGAATTATCCTTCAGTGTTGATATTACTGTTACAGTGGGCTACAGAAACAACTTCATCACACATTCAGGAAGAACTAAACAACATTTTAGATTATGTAAATAATAGTTGCAGTAAGTACAATGAACCCCCCTATGTACCACTATTATAAGGAGACTTTTGATATAAACCTTCCAAAGTCTCCCTCTCAATTTCACAGACATATATATTTAATTTATAAATTTAATCTATAAATTTAATATATTGCCCTCATGACAAACAGATACTCTGTATTTTCTGAAAAAAATCCTGTTTCAGAGTGGAAGAGTACTGCACTGTATTTCACTCTGTGCCCAGTGCTTTTTTTCTAATCCAACCTGAAAAGACCTTGGTTTGTGACATCATAAATAAAAACCTTTTTGAAGTGTCTAAATACTTAGAGAGGTAAATAATATCCAGCTCAGTCTAAACTGTTGAATAAAACATCTATCACAGTTGAGGAAATGTGATAGAGGTACTTTTGTAGTCTAGCATCCTAAATTTAATTATTATTTGTTAATTTTCACAGTTACATTACAGTGTGATGTATGGCAAGTTGAATAGAGCAGAACAACAGCCTTTGCAGCATTAAGAAAACATTTCTCTGCTAGGGAAAAAGTTAATCTGCACAAAATTCCTAAATTTTAAGTAATTATATAACCATTTAAATACAAACAATCTAAAGTAAAAGAGCAGAACTCCAACTCTATCAAAGGAGAACGGAATTTTGAATTCATTTTGAAAAGGCTAAGATTTCAGCTATGGTAGTAAAAGTGAAACTCACTTTTGGATTATTTTTAAAATGCATTAAAAGGTAATCTAAATTAATTGATTGAAATCTTCGTGAGTTCACTGAATACTCACGAATTGTTCAATTTTCCCACTTCAGATATTCATAAGTTAAAAACAGAAGACACCAAAGTCAAGTAATTTTTTTTTTTTTTTGTATTAGAGGCATTTTCTTAGTCCTCACCATTTTTTTCAAATCAGTGATAATGGAAAAAATGTTATGTTTGCGTTATTCTATTCAAGAGCAGATCATGTATTTGAATATGGTCCTAATTTGTTTGAAGAATTGTAAAGAGTTCACCACTAAACATCATGTGTGCCTGTTTTTCAGTCTTCTGCTCCTTGTGATACCCTCACCGTAACAGGTGGGAGATACATAGCTGAAGGGGAGGAGCACAGTTTCTCCAAATGCATCACCTGCACAGGGAAGACATTGGCAGAGGACACGTACAGCGAGCTCGGCATTTGGTATCGAGGGCTCCTGGCCCCCGTGAGTGGTATGACCTCTCGAAAACAACTTCTTGTATGTGCTGAGGCTTAGAAAGAGCTGAATACTGCCCTGAGTGATTTTCTTTAATTTGTTCCCACTAAAGAAAAAAGGAAGGGATGTAAATATAAATAATGGATGCTGAGAATCCAACTAACAGTGGCAAATGCAGTGATATTTAAGGTTAAGTGCATGATAATTATAACAGTATTTGAAATTGCTTTTAAAGTTGTTCATGTATGTATCTAGGTTTTTATAAAGGTAAAGTCATACAAGGCCAGATTTCCATCCTCTTCTTCCAAAACCCCAATTCTCTTCTCTGAATACGAGTCAAATATTTAAATCAATCTATTAAGATATGAGACATTTCTTTTCTAAAAGACAATAATATTCTACCCATTGAGCTCAGTGGACAAAATTATACTGACTTCAAGGTCCTATATAACTAAACTCATTTGCAATAAATAGTATGGCTAAGATTTAGCCAGGTTTGTCTCCCTCTGTATGTAGCTCTCCAATGGTGTCCCAGTAGTCTTTACACCGATTAACATCCAGACATGTAATTCATACCTTCACTTTCATGCTATAAAAACACGTGCTCCACAAAATCATCTTCATGTTATTGGAGATGACCTAAACTGAAAAATACTGCAGAAAGTCATATTTTTATCAAGGGGCCAAAAGGGTGCAACATGGAGCCCAGTAGGAACTTACAGACAGGTTCTGTGCTATGTGGTGTCTGCTTTAGGACAGGCTTTCCCTAAGCAGTGTGAACAGGAGCTGGTCAATAAATGTTAATGGTGTTGCAAGTGGTGTTCCTTTCATCTAGAAGAATTTTTGGATCACAGGATGCCTGTAAGTAAGAAACACCTAAGACATACAGCACTTGAATTTTGAAAAGATGCAGTCACATTCTTTTCCAGTAATGAGGACATTAACATGGTGATGGTGTATTACTTACTATCACAGTTTAAGAAATTGTATGGAAACAACAGAATGACAGGGACAATTTAGTTACACTTTTCGAAGATCCCAAACCACCTACATCCCCATATAACAAGTGACACATAGAATATTTTGTCACACAGTGTCTCACATGTTTTATTTTTTAAAAAGACAGAATTATTTTTCATGTGGAATGGACTGGAGATACCCATCAGTCCTTATCTGAGTTGCTCAGATCCCATTAGAGAATACAGGGCTGGAGAGTAAGAACAGCACACATTTGCCCAGGGTGATGCCATTTTGGGCATCTAAAGGGCTATCTTAGGTGTTTAACTGCTGTTTTGAGGATGGTGGGCTACCATTGAACACCTTGCCCTTATTTGCAAGAGAGGTTTAAAAATGTTTGCTATTTGTTTTAATTCTGATTTAAGAAGAATGCTAAACTATAAGAGGTATCTACAGCCTGATTAATATCATGAACTCTTTTGGGTAATGTTGATTTACTTGTTGAATTAGATATGCATTAGATACATATTTAATTGAAAATCTCAGTATATGTTAAGTGCTATTTTTTGCTGATATAAATTTCTTGCCGACTTTTCTTAAATACTTAAGTAAAAACTTTGACATAGCTTCAGCTTCTCATTTCCTGGGGTTTGCTGCAAGTTCATCTTCCCCAAAAGCCCAGCAAGGACATTGAGAAGGATGGGTTCATAGAATCATAGAATCACAGAATGGTAGGGTTTGGAAGGGACCTCTGGAGATCATCTAGTCCAACCCCTCTGCCAGAGCAGGGTCACCTTAGAGCAGGTTGCACAGGAACGCGTCCAGGCAGGTTTTGAATGTCTCCAGAGATGGAGACTCCACCACCTCTCTGGGCAGCCTGTTCCAGTGCTCTGCCACCCTCAAAGTAAAGAAGTTCCTCCTCATGTTGAGATGGAACTTCCTATACTCAAGTTTGTGCCCATTACCTCTTGTCCTGTCACTGAGCACCACTGAAAAGAGGCTGGCCCCATCCTCAAAGTTAAAAAGTTAAAGTGTAAGAATGGGATAAGCTAATCATGTTCTGATTTGTTCTACACAGAGAGAGAAAGGTGTTAGTTTTCCTTTTCATTTGCCTCCTACTATCCAGTTGTTCTGAAAGAGGAGGGAATGGGCTCAGGACCCAAAGCACTAGTGTGATTAATGTATAGAGTGGCCAAGTAGCTGGAGATTATTTTAAACTTCTGGCTTGTATTTTTTGTTTGAGGTGTCAGCACTGCAGCTGTATCCTATCCTCTTTCCAGTTAAGTAGGTAGGTTTTAAAATTCATGCCTGCTACAGTCAAAATCACCTAACTGGTGTATACACTTCATTAATTGAGTATAAGTATGTTTTTTCAAACAGATAGCATAATTTCAGGACCCTGAGTCTGTCAGAGTAAGGGCTAACTAAAGAGAAAAAAAAAAAAACAAAACAACAAATAAAGAGTCGTAACTATTGTCAGATATGCAAAATGGTCGAGAGATAAAGGGTTAGCATACTGGAGAAATGCCAGTGTAGAAGTCTGACTTTTTATAACATGTACTGACACACAAATTGTAAACAGACCATATAAAGAAGCAGACACCAACGGAGATGGGTACAGACCTTATGCATGGACTTTGTAGTCCCCCTGGGAAACAGTGTTGAGGTTTTCAGGAATAGGACATAGCCAGAATGTAGTCTCCTTGGAGTGTATCTATCAACTTCAATGAGCCAAGGCATTTCACAGCATGTATAACCAAGATAATTCTACAGTAAAGCCCCTTGTTTAAATTCCAGACCTCAAAGGAATCATCTATTGTGCAGATCTCATCAATTTCCTTCAGAACTAGTGCCAGTCTTTTTATTGTTTTCTACTAGGTCTAGATGACTGTGTCATCCCATATTCCTCTATTTTTCTCATCTAAAAACAGGTTGTCAGTAGAACTCAAGCAATTTGAAGTCTAGGCTTTAAAACCAGGAAAACTCATAGTAGGGATATGACCTATACCCAAATACCCTACCAACTTTCTGCTTTTTGTAGTAAGACCTGTTTTAAAGATATTTATTTTCCCAGTTACCAGGAGATGCGAAAAGGAGGAGCAGTGACTCTACTGTTTCCATCTGAAGTACTCAAAGACTCAAAGTGAACAGACCAAGGGGTTTGGTTTTTTTTTTAAAAAAAAGTAATTAAAAATAGCCTTCACTAAGTAATAGCAAACTTTGGTAGTGCTTGTAACCACAGCAGATTTCAAAAATGTTCTGCCAGATGTGATTTTGACAGAATGACACTTAGCTCTAACAGAACCCTCATGGCTTTAACCTTAAATCTGTATGTTAAATGTATAATGAGTCTATGAAAGGCCAGAGGAAGTTAAGAGTCTGTTTCTGATCTCACTTAACACCATTTGTATCCTGTATAACTGTTGACATTACTGGAATTGTTCCCAACTTGCAATTGTGTAAACAGAAGTACAATCTGACTCTTAATAGCTGGGCTTTGCAGAAGCATACAAGGTGTGTTTTATCTCTCCTCTATTAAATCTCCTGTGTTAGTTAAGTAACACATTCCCAGGGCCATGCCAGTCTCACTGATGATACTGGTACATAAACAAAGTAGATGTTTTGGCAGAAAACCTTAAAAACTGGAAAAAGAAAATTTTGAGTCTTATCCAGCCAAAAACATCCGTGGTCTCCAAGGTTATGCAAGGCCCTGAAGACTACAGATGTCGGCTGTTCAACAGGCCAAAATATTCACACACAGGTTGGCCTGTTGGCCTCCAGTATAAGGTCAAATAAAAGTGTCTCTGTGTGTGGTGGAGAAAGTTTAATAAATATGATGGAAAGAAATCTCAGAAAACTTCTATTTGTTGCCTGGTGACCTAGCTGAAATTAGTGACTCTTTGAGCTGGTCACTGTAAGACAGAGTATTACCATATCTCGGGTCATTATACAGTTAACATATATAGCAACATAGCCAAGAACTTCAAAACTTTTAAAAGTATTTATTCTCACAGTATCCCCATTAGGCACAGGAACCCAAATGAAGGCTCCAAAGCCCCAACTCATCACACCTACCTTGAGGCATTTGTCTGGGGTGATGAAGACAGCCACCTTAACACCCCATAAATAGTCTGTGGTTCAGCCCATCTAAATTCACTGGCACTGTGGAGGTGTTTTTTTTTTCTCTATTGACAATCCAGTCTTCCTTTAGGAAGATATTCCTTTAGGAAGATTATGCTAAACTTTTAAATTCAGGCTTATAACTGATGTGCCTAAATTTAATGGGAGGAATCCATACATTAAAGACTTTTCCCTGACTTAACCAGCTATAGAAGAGGTTAGAGCAGAGCAGAAGTGACAGTCAGATCTCTTAGGTCTCAGGCCTTAATTACTGAAATGTTTTACTATTCATCTTCCATCCAGACACAGTGGGGAGGCTCAAATAAGAATAGAAATGTTGAGCAACTATCCTAACATGACCCACATCCTGTATGTCTCATTCTGCTGTTTTTCCCATTTCCTAGCAGTGCCCCATACGTAAATTGGCATTTCTCGTATTTTGTCCAATGGTTGAAGCTTACTTGTTCTTTTTACTTCTTATTGACCAACCAAGGCCAAATAGTCTGGTGGGAGCAACAGTATCTCTGTCAGGAAGATGCTGGAATCTTCTTTCACAGGAGATCATTTTTGTCCAGAGTTTTCTTCAGGTCCTAAGAAGTCTCTCTGGCTTCTTGAAGCAGTAACACAAATGTGAAATACTCCCATGACTCTTTCTGTGGGATGAGTGTTTTGATGCCTGTAATAAAACAGCTTTATAACTGTTAATGTAAGAGCATAAGTGCCATGGATAGCGAAGAAATGCATTTTAAGTGTAAGAAGCATAGAAAGGAGTTTGGCGTCAACACTTATTCTCTGTGCTCCCAACTCCCATGCTGGTAGCCTCCTAGTTATAGCAGAACGGAATTTGCAAAGGGAGCATTTGTTCTTTCATTCCAGGTTGCCATGAGCTCTCTATTCATTGTAGAGATAGCTTACATTACTTCCTTATATTTTTCCAGATAAATGGTATTTATCTCATCTAACTTGGGCTTCTAAAATTCAGCTCATTAAGTCTAAATTAGTCACTCTGTGTGCTCTACTAACTGGCCAGGAATGGACATTTGTAGGTGGTGATGCATCATTGCCTTGTCTTTAAATCCATGTTGGGATGTTGTCTGCAAATGTCTGTATCTTTTTAGGTCTATACAGGGAGTCCCAGGGTAGAGTGCAATCTACCCCAGTACATCAGAATCTGGACCACAGGCATCTGTACAAAGCAGAGGAGACATATGGAAACATAAGCAGAGCACCACAGATCATTGTTATTTGGATAATTGACCTAGTTGAGCCACCTCATCTGTACTTGCAGAGGACTTACAGACTGTCTCAAGTGTCTAGCTGAACAAACCTGGACAGGAAAAAAGGCAACACAGGACTGACCAGAGTATACTGTCAGATACGTCAGGTATTTTGATATTTCAAATGTACTGAGACCTTTTTCCTTGGAAAAATATAAATAGCACATTGAATCTCGCAACCCAAGATGCAGGAGTCAGGAAGTAAAGGAAGGATGCCAATCCTTTCACCAGATTTTTGTCCACTGACTTGAACAAAATGAAGATCTGTGTTGATTCCAAATGCATTTCTAATACTCACATTTCTTTGGAAGGAAAATATGCTGGGCAACTGCATGTTATATAAGACACACACATCACAACTAAAGATTTGTTTGTCCTAAAAGCAGGATCTGGATCATCTGAGAACTGAAAAGTGTAAAAGCCGTCAATAGTTTTCTAATTAACATATTTATGGGATTACTGGAGCCCAGAAAAACTACTGGGAATTTGAATAGTACAGATTTGATCAGGGAAATAAAGTTTCATTGTTTGTGTGTCTGTAGTTGTTTACAAAAACTTTTAAAGGCACATTTCTCTGTTTCTTCTGAAGCTGCCTATCCTCATAATATTTTTAACCACTTTCACGTCTACTTGTTCATTTGATATTGTACTTCTGATTACTCAGGACAGAATTCTTAACTGTCCTAAAACATCTTACTGTCAATCAAAGTTCAGTGATTTCTTCTAGCAAATCTTTTTCTATAAAGCTATGTTTACTACAGCTAGAAGTGTTAGAAAAGTAGTTATGCTTAACAGTCATTTATTTGCTACTATAAAGAGTCATTGTATTTTAAATATTACTGTCATCAATTTCAAAGTAAGCATCTTGAATCACAGAACTTGAAGCATTTTACCTACTACTCTCCATTTATGGAATACTGTCAACTTATATTCAGCCATACAATCAAAACACTAGAGTTCTTGGTTTATTATTCAGCTGTAGAAATATAGAGAGGCTGAACAGTTCAGTCATAGGATGGGAACTCACTTCTCTAGAAATCTAATCTGTGCCGAAAACATAGGAATATCATGCCAAAACTCAGAAAAAAGTGTTTTATATTTACATGTGGATACTTAAAGAGCCTTAATATTCTCCTGAAGCAATGTTATAATGCAGATTGAGTTTCTGAAAGGGATTCAAGTTCTGTACTTCACTTCTGATTCAACAAAGCAAGTCAAAATGCTTTCATGCAAAACAAAAAAGGAATGGAAGGTCAGACTTCTGAATTAACATAATTTTTAACATTATGATTAACATAATGATTATTAATATGAAGGGGAATACAGTATAATTCTTTTTGAAGTCAACAGTTCCTGTAATGTTTTTACTGAAATGGTATCTGTACCACTGAGAAGCTATGAAAGTGTATGGTGATACTCAAATTAAAAAAAAAAAAAAATTCTCTCAAATCTTCTGCTAAAACACAACTTTGAAGGTCATTGAAGGAAATAGTTCTTTTGCCAAGATGGAGAGAGAGAAAACCTGGATTATGATCTCTTCTCTTGGATCTTGGAGACTCCTTGAGTATTTTCTGTTTAACAGACACTGGTAAAACACATAAAGAGCTTTTGGAACTGGGACAGAGGCTAGAATTCCTCCACCACTTCAGCACAGACAGATTTAAACTCGGGTGTGGGAGGAGTGTCACTTGAATTTTATAATCTCTTCTTTATAATGGCCCAAATTCAGTAAGAATGATGGAAACATCAAAGAGGATGCTTTAATCTTCTGTTTAGAGAAGGTTTTGGAAGACTGGACACCATGTTCAAACCACTTTGGGGGAAAAAAATGAGGAAAGACTAAAACCCAGATCTTCTCTTTCCAAAGCATTGTTCTAACTTTTTATATTTGCACTTCCATGATTTCTGAGAAAATGAATGGGTATTCTGGAAGCTAAGAGAACAAATGTTTATTACATCTCAGTTCTAACAGTTTTCACAAGCTGCATGTAGGGTGTCTGATCCCCAGGAGCTCTGCAAAAGATACATAACGCTAAGGAAGCCCTCATTTGATCTAGGTCCTCTGACTTCAGAGGCACTTGCTTTTTTCCATGGATCACTGTTGACCACAAAGACCGACTGAAAGTTAATAAGAAAGTCCCTGTATTGTTACATCATAGTAGATTCCACAAATAAAACATGACAGAAAAGAACACAAATGCTTCAAATAAATAACAACAAAATGGGAAAATATCACCAACTGGCCTTCAGTACTCATCAGATTAAAAGAAAAACAGTTGTTTATCCCACAAAACATTTTTTTCCAAAAGTGTATTTCTGAAATAACTCTCTTACTACTTTGATACCAGCTCCTCTGGAAGCTGCACAACAGAGAAAGAGGTGATTTGCATGTCAAGGCAGACGTTGGATCTGTTTTGCAGTGGGTCAGATATTATGTTTACAGAGATATTTAAGCCCTTCTGTATATATGCTGGAAAGCCAGTTTACAGCAGTAGAAAACGCTATCCTCCTACAATTTCCCAACACTAGTTGGGAAAAAATATTTTTTATGGAATCTTTTTACTGTTACTTGAGAACAAAAGATATATAGCTTTACTTAGTATTTCTTGTAACTCGGAGTCTTCAACCCAGAGAACTGA
>VYZM01013565.1:382-39186 GCA_013398915.1 Dromas ardeola
GGTACCTGAGGTAGATAATTTAAAGCTACACTGAGTACATCAGCAGCGACACCAGTGATGACTTCCACGCTGCTGGTAAATGTACTTGGGTCAGATATGACCAGTTAGAGAGATGCAGTCTCATTTCCCTGCTATCTTCGGAGTAGTTGGACTGTTTCATTACTCTTGGGGCTGAGAATCCTATCCCGTGTAAAGTATCAAGGAAAGAAATCTGATCCTAAACTGTCAACAAGATGGAGCAGTAACTTCAGAAGGAGAAAGATCACAGGAAGGTTCAGAGCACATCATCATACTTCACAGCTCCCTTTCCTTCAGACTGATTGCAGAGAAAATTGTAATTTCTCGGAGCACTTACCCCTAAGTCCTCATTGGCTAGGAAAGCCTCTTTGCTGCTGAGCCAGCTCTCAGTCTGTTCCACGTAGCCATACACTTTCTGTATTGGGAAAAAAAAGCAGTCATAGACATGGTGTAAAACAGAGACAAACCTGACTTTGGCAGATTATGCTGAAAAAAACAAACTTCCAGGGCTATTCAAAAAATGAACTGCATAGCACTGGATGGCAATAAGCACTGGATGCTACAAAAACCACATGTGTAAAAATTATTATTGTAAATTTTTCCTTTATAATATGATTATTTCTTTTTGTCTAAGACATAGGATACAATACAAGTACTTGTAGCTTGTTTGCTAATAGTGTAGAGAGTGCTGTGTAAGGTAACTGGCCAATAAAAAGGACGGTAACATGGCCTGAAATAAGTAGAATGTACTGCATAAATAAGCATGAAATCAGCCCTTTCCATATGGATTCAGTTCTCAATATATGAAGCTTTTTAGATGGGACTAGTAGCGCCAGCTGTTATTTAAGGTACTTGACATTCCCCATTGTAAAATCTCCATTTCAGTTATTTCTAACTTTTGCCAACAAGCCATTTGAGCAGAAATTTCATGAGATGACGGTTACAGGGAAGTATTTCTGGAAAACTAAAGCCAAAACAGTTATTTTCTTAGAAAAGCACAGGGAAAAATACAGTATTTTGTCCATGTTAAACATTTCTTCAGATTTTTTTTTTTTTAATACTTGCCTGGTTTTTGGGGGGAAGTTATAGAATTTAGTAAAGTAGTGATGTTCCATTCTAAGTATGTGCCTTTTGCCAGCTGTATGAGAGTTTGACCAAACTTTTCTAAGTTTTATAGCCTTTGAAAGACATCTGAGCACATATTCAACAAAAATTTCTTTGATTTGTAAAGGTACAAATTCTAAAAGTCTTGCCACCACTGAATGTGCTTGGCCCTCAGCGTGCCTTCTGAAAACTGGTGAAAAATACATTAAGCACTGAGTATTATTAGCATATCTTTCATTGTACGATCTTATAAATTTGCTGTTTCTATTGAGGGAAGTTGTTAGTGGCATGTGCATTCTCTGTCATTGAATGTCTTTTTACTCACCTGTAAATCTTGTGCCTGAAACAATTTTGTATATTGGTCCTGCCATGCTTGGATCAATTCAGACCAGGCTTGCTGTAGTCTGGAGAGGGACTGGTGAATCTCAGGGACTGCATAGTGACCAGAATTGGCAAGTTCTTGACCATAGTTACTGAGAGAGTTGAATCTTTCCACTCGTGCTTCAATCTCCTCCTAAAATATATTACTAAGGTTGATGTCAAGTGTTTACGGAATGCCAGTTATTCAGAATACAAGCCTTAAGGGGAAGAATATGGCCTGTAACTTTCCGACACTAATATTTGTATGGAAAATCATTCATCTTTGTGCAATGTTACTGAAAGAGCATAGAATTGCCTAAGAGAAAATAAATGTGGACAATAAATTACTTTATTGCTCTAGGAACAATTTGTCTCCTACAAATCAAAATTGGGACTAAATTAGAAACAGATTAGAAAATGCTTAGATATAAATGAACACAGTTTTGAACTGTAATACCGCATCGCGCGAAAGTCTTCCTACATAAAGGTGGTTCTTATGAGGAACAGTGCCTAGAATTTTTCCTCTCCTGCCAAATAACTTGGCATTAGATTATTGCATTAAAGACAAGGTTTTACTTTACTTTGTAGTGTTAAAATTTTACTTCTTCACTTTACATTTGACTTTTTCACCTGGTCTGAGAAATGAGTTGTGCCTGTTTTGTGAAGGTGAAAGCATTATAAGCAACTATGGACCCTGGAAACTGAACATGGAATTCCTAACGTAAACAATTTGAAAAAAAAACCAAAACATGCGCTGAAATAATACCATGTATTAACTCACAAACCATCTTAAAAACTATGACATGTACTATTAAATGTCTGAAATTAGAACTGCTGTTTTTAGGGCTTTTTTTGAGGGGTGGTGGTGATGCCCAATCATAGATAATAGCCATGGAAATGTAAAATGCAATGTAAAATAGCCATTCTATTTTTTTAATTCAGATTAGCACCTTGTGTTCAACTCTAATGTCTCCTACGGACTTTGGTTTGAGACACTAATCTGAATGAAAAAACCCCCTCCATTTTTCTTGTCTATAATTTTAGTTTAGTCAACCCAATACAAAAGAACATATTGCCTGGATTCCTCCTTTTCTGTGTGACTATCTACTTAGAACATTTGGGTTCCTTTACTAATAGACATTAAAAACTTCGATCTTGCTATCACCTAAATTTGGAGGACATTACATCAGTGGTTTGGGTTATTACTATTGTGACAATGAATTATTAGCAAAAATATTGTTAAGTCTGTGACATGAGAGAGCATTGTTAAAATGGAAGGCTCTGAAAACAGAGAGGACTCAGCTATTTCATACTAAATTCAAGTCTAGAAAAAGTATCAGGATATTCAAACTATTTGTGCTAATAATGGGCACCACAAAGCACTGGATATTAGTCATGATTCTGGGAACAATATTTTTAGAAAAGGTAACGTAACTGCAAAGAAAAGGTAACACGACAGCTAAAAGATAGCTATGACACTTGGGAAAAAAAGTAAAATATTAACTTTTTTTCTAAGGTTAATTAATAATATCACTCCTTTCAGAAAATTCACCAAAAACGTTAGCCAAATTAGCCACCAAAAGATTGTGTGGTAATTAGTACTGGGATATGAAGTGTTTCAGAACTGGATGTGTAGTACCATCCAATGGTAATTTACTGCCCTGTGTGAGACGAACTGCTGCTTTTATTTTCCACTCAGGCAAATGGAGTTTGCACGACAAAATCTAAATCAAAGCTAGAATTAACTGGCATTAACTTTTTGGCAATCCAAATAAAGAGATCGGCAGTGAGCATGTTTTGATACCGAACCAGCTTTTTACCTACAGGGTTGGACAGCAGTACAGGTGAGAGCTAATGGGGCTTTCTGAGACTTTTGCAGGGACAGGAGCTACCAAACAGCCCATGGGATAGATTTCTGTCAATACGCAGGTGACTTCTGTCCCTAGCCTGTTACTGAAAACGTGTTCTCACCATGTTATTGACAGACGCACGCAGCAAAATTCTGCTGTGTCTGCAGCAATTAATTCCCATGGGAAAGATTCCCAGTGTGTTCAACTGGAAGCAATGATGATACTTGCCTTTCTCTGCTGATGCTCCTCAATCATGCTTTCTGCTTCATTTGCGCTTTTAGGAAGTCCCCCTGCTTCCATTAAGCCTCTGATGTTTTGTGTCCAATCTAGGATCTCCTTCATCTCCAAGTTAAATTTCTGCAACTGATACGAGGCCGCCAGCTTCTCTTTCCTGCCACACAATGTGCAGTTCAGCATTATCCAACACAGAATTATCTAGTTGCCTCTCCCTCCCCATTTGCAGAGGAAGTTATCCTAGAAGCCAAACGAAGTGAATTCAAGCCTCATAGCTTTCCCATGCAGCTCCTAACAGTCCTCACGTTAAACCAAAATCATAGGAGACGCACACTGCCTTGGAGATAACATGCTTATCTTATTTTCTATATCAGTTCATTAGGACAAGAAAGGTGAAAAAGCCTTCATAGCTGTTGCTTCCAGCAATGATTACAACTCAGGCCTAAGCTTTTCTAGTTTTGGAAAGATTCAAGGGAAAAATAATCTTCTAGAACTATCCAAAAATAAGTCTTTCACAAAGGCTTTATGATAGATTTAATTTGATAGTCTGGAGGCATTTTAGTAGCATTATTTAGTGAGATAAGTTTTCCCAAAGTCACATCAGTGGAACTTTTCTTGTACCAACTCACACTTGTTCCAATGCAGGTGTCTTAGCTGCCTGTATAAACTTTGTAAAGGATCCTCAAAAACTTTTAAAAAGCCCCTGGCAAGTAGATTTGAGACTCCAGGGAGCAGCTTTGCTCCTGATGAGAGATATTCAGACCACTAGAAGTCTTTACCTTTGTTTGGCCTGTCCCTGGAGTCGTAGCCAGTTGTTTTTCATCTCCTTTTGCTTCATAGTCAGTTTGTCATTTATGGATGGATTCCTTGTGGAAAGGCGGAAAGATTCCAATTGCAATGGCTGGGAAGAGATTTATAGTGGGGTGAATTTATGCCAAATGCTTATATTCATTCCTGAGTCTCCCTTTCAGGAAAAGTAGTTCATTTTGAGATACCAGTTTTCAAAAGCAGGTACTTAAATTACAATAACAAAATATACGAAGGGACTTACATGCACAAAAAATACATATGCATTTGTGAGCAATCATCCACGTGAAGAAAGAGATGTGTGTGCTGCTTCACATGCACAAATGTTAATTTACAATTAAGAAAGTAGTTTTGAAGAATAGGGACAAACATACAGGAAAATGAAGTGCTAATTGTAACCTCTATTAGCTTAGTCTAACTAAGATGGGTAACAAAAGACATGAAAATATGGCAGAACACAGAAGCAATCAGATTTGCCTTTCAGCAGAAGACTCAAAAATCATTTGGATCTATTTCATCTAACAGCAGCATCAAAACACTACTTTCAGTGTAGAATTCTAGTTGATGCTGTTTTCCTTAACACAGCCTGATAAACAGTGATGAACGCTCACTAACCCAGATTTAAAGTTGGTATCTTTCTTGTAAAACTCCATCAAATCAATGAAAATAAAGAATTTTAGTTATGCAGAAAGGAGAATATGCCAGGCTGGTTTTAATCCATAAGAAAAGTACAGATGATATACTTTGTACATGGTATTTGTGGCAGCACCAAAAAAAACCCAGACCTAAACCTAAACCTTGCTCATCTTTCTGTTTCCGTGCAGCACTCCCCCATACAGCCTTTCTAACACTATCCGTGGAATGCTGACTAGTAATCACCCACGTTTCATATGAGAATTAGCTAACAAAATCACAATGTGTGAAGGTATCACACATATTGTCTCCATTTGCATACTATTGTGAAAAAAAATGTTTAGAGAAAGTTTGCAAAAATATTTTCTATACGAAAAGGCTTAAAACTCTGGCCAACAGTGAAAACTGTGAGAGGTTGTCACAGGATTTCTACTACTGCAGTTCAGTTGAAAACATTTCATTAAAAATATGCAATTATATAGAAGCTTAGACCCATATTTAATGTTCGAGATCAGTTCTAAATGATGCAAACTAGACATTTTACAAAAGCCAGAGCTGATCAGGCAGACAATTATAAACTAAGATTTCTGGTTTTGATGTCTGTGTCAGAAAATTACACGCACTGTGGGTTTTGCATTTCAGTACTAAACAGAACTAGAGTCGTGATTTTGCTACAAGTCAGTACAGAAACTGGGGGAAAGATGGAGAGCTAAATTTGTGTTCCAACTTTCCGAAAAATATAGGACAGTCTAATCTGGCTTGTAGGCAAGGGCCAGAGAATCAGCTAACGTGTTAAAAAGGGACTTCTCTTCTTAGATTTGGTGCATCAGGAAAAATAACATTTGGCACAACAAAGTAGGATTAAGTGGCACAGTATTTTACTGAGAAGAAATCTGTGCTGCTTTTGCATTGCAGTGCAATTCATACTAATGAATCTGAAGAGTCACATCGATCTTTGCACCATGTTTCCAAGAAGCAAAAATGAAATTTTTTACAGTATCCTCTGTACTTCCACACTTCTTACCTCCATTTTGGACTTAATAACACTGATTTCTCTCTCCATCTCTTCATGTCTTCGAATCAGGTTTTCCACACTTTCCACATCTTTCCCATAATCCAATGCTTGTATCAGTACACTCTGGAGGGGGCAGTAGGATGTGCAAATGGTAAAGATGACAAAAAGCAAAAGGATCATATCTTAATTCTTTCAAATAGTCTCCTCCTTCCCTTCTTTGTATTGCCATGTGATTGTTCTTATTGTCTTTGTAAATATCAGCAGGGCACCTTGTCTGCACTCCTTACAGAGATGGAACAAGAATTCACAACTCTCTGAACAGTCACAAACCTACTTAAGGTGCCTCTGGCCATTCACATATAAAACAAAGACAGGAATGCTTCACTGCATTTCTCAACCTTTCTTTTGCTTTTTTTTCCATATACCAAACCAGCCAAATACATCCCATGAAATTGTGGCACAGAAATTTTCAAGTGTGTTTTATGAAAATATGGAAAATAAAATTGACCCTCAGAATCCTACCAGAAAAGAAATCCCAAACAATGAAGAAATACATTAGTAAAAGTTGTTATGAAAACTTCAAATCAACAGCCTTGATAACTTAGGTAGTACCACTATGTATCTGCCTACTGACTTATACTTAAATGAATATCATTAGTTATGTGGATGAAGTAATTCATGTTTATATAGCCTTTTTCTTCTATTAATCTCACAATTATAATCCAGGATAGGCATTTTTACCTCCATTTTCTGAATGAATAAGATTATTATACAACTTTTCAAAGTTGCGTATTTAGTATGCCTGCATTGCACATGAGGGAGAGATATGCAAGCTAGTGCTGAATGAACTAGCTTTGAATTTGGAACACTAGAAGTTGCTATATTCAAGGAAGTTGCTATATTCAAGGTAAGTAAATAATTCAGAAAAAGCTTTATGATAACTCAGCTAACTGGCTTTTGGTATTCAGAACTGACTTGCCTCAACACTGTCTGAAGGAGATGCAAACTCGATACACAGACAACTACCAAAGTTCACTGCTGGATACTCAGTATCTCTATAGCAAGGGTCATGCCTGGGTTTATCACTGTTAGCAAAATAGAACATTTTCCCATGTCAATTAATCAAAATCTGAGAACTTACCTTCTCAGTAATTCTCTCTGTGATGTCATCAATTTCTCTGATTAAGGCATGAATCTCTAGAGCTCCCTCTAACTTCTTCCTGTATGCATTCAGGTTACCATGGAAACTGTTCCACCTTTTATTGAAAAGAATATTTTAGAGGTGTAGTTCAGAGGTATTTCCATAATTGAGTTTCATGATGCTCAGATCTAAGTTAAAAGACAGGATTTCTGAGCTACCTTGTGTATTGATCCCCACTTCTCCACGACAGGGGGGCAAGACTACCTGGTTATATTTATTCCAAGTTTTCAGGGTGGCATGGGGGTTAAAAGCTAAAAAATACCAATCCAATTTACTTAAACCCTCAATAACCTCACAGTCCCTATCTTCATGCTTTTGGTTCTTAGCTAGTGGCCCGTGAAGTAGCAAAAGCAATATGCACTTCACCTGGACAACTATGCGAACAGATGGAAGTGTCTTATCTTCATGGATCTAGTGTGTAAAGTGCTGTGAAATAGCTTATTTGCCTCCAAGCCTGGAAACATGAGTTTGGCCCTGCTAGATTAGAAATCCTTCTGGCTAATTGCTCTGAAAGTCTTGAAAGACAACTCCAGTGTGTGATGTTTGGTAGTCATGATGTTATAGAAGAAAATATATATCATGATTCCTCCATTTATCCCAGCCCAAGACACATAATATTCCCTTCTTGGTTTTTCTTTATACAGAAGCTTTAAAAGCATACTCACTTCTCATTGAGCTGCTTCCGGCGTGTATATATTGTCTTTGTTTCTTCCTTGTTCTGTCTCTCCAGTTTCATGGCCAGGGCATTGATAGCCCTGATGTGAGCATCATCCACTGTCGTCTCCTGTAAAGTGAGAAAAGGAACAAAGGTATGTGTTCAATATGCTTGTGACTGATTTTTCCGCTGAGACAGGAAAAACAGCAATAACAGCAACAAGCAAGAGTTCTACCTCACTATCAAACATTTCAGGCACATGGGGTTTGCTCTGCTACAACTGCTGGTGTTATAAGGCCCTGATGAGAAGACAGTAAAGGCAAGAAAGGACATTAATGACTATAGATACAAGAATGATCTAGCTCTAGACGGGAACCCTCAGAGCTTCATTTCTAAGGCAGGCACTCCATCAGGGGCTCATTTGTTGAAAAAACATAGGTGCGGTTGCTGGTTACATAGGTGGCTGCTGTGGAACAGCTGGTGTGTGGCAGATTGTTCCTCTGTCAAGCCGGTAGTGACTATTGGCTCCTAGGCCTACTCACTGTTTTTTCAAGATAGGCCTCTGTCCAGCTGTGCCTTCTGTACTGTGGACAAGAGACTTAAAATCCATACAACCTTGAGAAATGCAGACAACCCATGCCATTGCGTTTTCGTCTAAAGCAACATCACTGCATTTTAAAAGGTATGCTAAGTCTTCAAGGCAACTTGCTTCCTATGTACGTACCCTAGAAAGTATAATATTTGCACATTGCACATATGATCTGGACTATAGTGGAATAATTTTTCTTTGTGAGCATGACAAATGGCCAACACTGAACGCTGCTCCAAGATTAAAAAACATGCTCTGTTTTTCTAAGACTAGTAAATCACAAGCTTAGCGGGGAGACATTAATCTCTGATGTAGCAGAAGCACAGCTGCAAGATGCCAGCACACTGTTAATAGAAGTATTGACTCCATTTGTATTTTTTTAATGCTACATCCATACCAAAATGCATGCTTCCATGTGTGCTTTACTATTATACACAGCCATAAAGTAAACAAGAGAAATGTGCAGCCAGCCACATATTCTTCAGAAACCCTGCAGTCTCCTCTCCTGGGAAATAATAGCAGCACAATGTGACAGAACATGAGTAGAAAATCTGGTGGCCATCAATGCAAGATGATTGCTTCCCTACCCTGATCTCAGATTTCTCTAGTGGGGAAACCTAGAATGGATGGATGAACACACTGTGCCAGGACCGGCCTGCTTCTGTTTGTATCACCCTATGAAGTGCTGTGTAACTAAGCATCAGCTCTGAGGGTATCACTGTCCCAGCCTTTTTCTGTAGGAGTCATGTTCAGAGTGGTACAGGAACAGTAGCTACAAGCTGACAGTATCTAATGCCAAGAGTTTCCTGTGGCACATAAAATCTACCTTATGCTGACTGGGACACTGAGTTGTTTCTGTCTCTTTCACCATCCTCCTTTTGGCTGGTTCAACCTGTAGCAGAGCCTTTGCTCCATCCCTTAGCTCACAGTTTACCTGGTGAGGACTGAAGGGCCAATGAAGGCCTCTTCACTAATTCTCTGGTGCTGAAGCTTGAGTGTTTCAGCTCTCTACCCAAATCCAATACAAATGCACTGTCACAGGAAATTCTGCTGGCCTCTGGAAAGGGGAGCTCAGGGTTTTCTCCCAGGTGTCGGGCATATCTGTCCTGTTACTTTGCATAGAAGAGGACTGCCTCCTTCTGCTATTAGGCAACAGAAATAGATGGGAGCTGTCCTCACAGGAATTGGCAACAAAAAAAACAGGCAAACAAAGGACAAAGAATATCAGGAGAGAACATTAGATTAAGCCTCACTCATGAAGTCCTAATACACCTCTTTCCAGACTTCCTCACAGCTTCCAGACTAGCAAATCAGCACAGTAATCTTTCCTGCGTGACACTCAGACCTGTTGTTAGTCCACATCTGTAGCAGTTCACAGGAACAAAGAGAACAAGAGGCTGCTGCAAAGGCATCCCCTCAATGTATGGCCTCACAGCTCTCACGGTGGGAGCTGAAGCACATCACAAGGAGGCCCTTGTTGTGGCAGGGCCTGTTCCCCAGCATTCCCAAGTTTTGGTGCCCAAGTTAGCACATCTCACTGGGGGCAAGAGAGGCAGCTGGCATGACTCAGCACCACACAAGAGGGTCAGAGATCTCAGCACGGAAAGGCGAACTGTGCAGCTGTCTTGTCACATGGCTGCTATCCCAAGTGTAAACCATTGCTCTGTTTTACTAAATGTCTGATTATTAACATTACGATTCATGACCTACCATATGTGCTGTATAAACAAAGTCCCCCACGTATATGTACTTCATTTGGATGAAGGAATATGAGAAACTTGACTGTTCCTCAGGAGGAGGGGAAGGGAGGGAAAAGAGGGAAATGGAGAAGTGTTCCATTTGTTTTTATGGGCTTGTTCACGGAAGGTCTGTATCATCTTTTAGATTCAAACAAACATGGCTGAAACAGCCATTTTTAATCCACTTTTGGGTGGAACTCACCATGACTTGCAGACTGCATGAACCATACTGGAAATTTGTTCAATTTCACACAGCTAGCTTTTCAATCATGTAATGCAATCAAAGATTTTAGGTTGTGTCAAGAGTGCCTGAGAGCTCTGTTTAGACATCATCAAAGCAGAAGGCACAATGAGGGAAAATTCTAACTATTTTAATGGCTTATAAAGTGGTAATGCTTCCTACCTCCCTGATCTTTCACCTCCTCAGGGTACTGGAACTGTATTTGCTATCTGGATATATTGCTGGACTGAAAAGGTAACTGCTGCTTCCAGCCACATAGTGATTGTGCATGGAAAACACCTCTTACCCCTGATGCTGCTCCATGGAACTCATTCAGCTTTTTCATGAGCTGCAGGCAGTGTTCATAGTCGTTTCCCACATCACCTACATTAATCATGACTTCCTGGGGAAATAAGCAACAGACAGGCAAACATTCAGGCTGAGTACAAGAATACAGCATGTCCCAATGCTCATGCTGATGCGATCGGTTCTGTGATGTGTCTGTAAATCACTGACCTACAGCTTCTGAAATAGTCTCTTCTGTTCTTTAGATAATTACGAGACTTAGTCCCAATTCCCCCTCTAATCTATTATTGATTATGGAAGCAAGTTCTGAATGAAAACTTAGGGGATCAAATGACTCTTCCTTCACTCTTACAAAAAGAAACTTTCAGATTTGATACCCAATGAGAGTGCGTGCCAGTTGCCAAAGGCTTCAAGTCTCTTCCGTTCCAGTCTGCTTCCATTTTTCTGTCTCAATAGAGACACACAAGACGACCAGCAATAATCACAATCTCTTCATGTGCATGTTTTACATAAGAACATGGGCTAATACTGTCCTACTGATTCTGGAATGGAAACACTCCAGAAATTTTTAGAATTTGTTGAATAATTCCTTCCATATTGTTTGTAGAACATGTCATGATTCTTCCGGGCAAAAGCTACTAAGAAAATTTCCTGGAAGATGACACATTTATTAGAAGTTGACTGCTAAATAGCAAGTCTCCAGTGTGCTGCTTGGGCTAAATACTAGAATCCATTTACCTTCTCCCTGATCCAGGCTTCCACCTGGTCTACCTTCTGGAGAAATTCCAGGAAGTCCCGGCTGTCCTCCAGCATCTTTCCACGGGCAGCAACAGCTCTCTTCAACTTCTCCCAAAGCTCTTGAAGCATGCGGACTCGGCGATGGATCTCTCCTGATTTTGGGTGGCCTTTCGATACCAGGGCTTCTCCTTTCTTCACATTCAAAAGAAGAAATTAGAAATTAAGGTTGCCACTACATTTTAATGTGATTACCATGTTACATGACCTCTCTAGAAGGACGCTTTCACTTTCCTAACCTGGGCTGCTATACAATAGATTACTAATATAAATTCTTACTGCCCAAATGATACTGCTCAGCTGAAAACCTTTTACATCTGGAGGGAATCAAGAACACTAGAATTTTAATATTTCCCTGCCAAGAATGACATTCATGGAGTGGGAGCACCCAGAGATTACCATTACAGATGATTGCGCCCTTCAGCTGTGTGATTCACCCACTTTCAACAAGAATGTTCACAAATTGGGCATGAAATCCTATTTACCTTTTGTAGGAGTAATCACCCCAGGCACGGAAGAAGTCAATGATGTCTTTCTATTTAGGCAATAAGGAAAGATGGAAGTTCTCTGGACAAAGCAATTAACAAATCTCTCTGTCATAAATTAACATTTCCATGGCATAGCAACTGCGTTCTTGCCACACATGTAAGATAATTGATATAGACGTGGTGAACAAGCTACCCTTCCTTTTCATTCCATCTGTCCTTCTTTGGATAACCAGCAATAATCTGTAAAAACACTAGCAGAGCGAGAAAGTTACCTTATTAACAGCTGTGATGATTTCTTCATTTGCTAGAATCTCTGCCTCAAAGACCTGATGTTTCTGCAGCAGCTTCATTTTGTCCTGCAGATTGCTGGGGTCTTGTATGGAAGGATCCTCTAGCTTCTGCATGCGCTCACTGATCCAGTCTTCTGCCTGCAGCAGTGTGAGGTATCAGTTAGCATGACATGCCATCCTGGGGCTTCCTCCCAAGACATGTCATTGTTCTGTGCAACTGCCTATGTCTGGGCTCGGCAGACTGAGCTGGGAGCTGACAGCAGAGGTGGCTCTGCAGTTTCTGAACTATTCTACTTGCTGGGAAATAAAAGTAGGTAGGAATGAAAATAATTTTTATCTGATGACGTGAATAATGAAAAATTCCTTGAATACCTCAAGTTTTATCACAAGCTATAAACAGATTATACAATCTTCTAGATTAGAAAATCCTTGAGCAGATATGCAGCCTTGACATGGCAGACACATTTAAAATGAGATGAGCCTTAGATTTAGGCTCTGAGTTTCATCTCCTATCTCTGTCATTGACCTACCTGAAAGTTAAGTTAAAATTCTTAAGAACTCTGTGCCTCACCTATAAAACAGCACTAACATTTCCTGATCTCAGTGATGCTGTGAGACCTAAATGAAAAATGCAAAGCAAATAAAGCCTTACTGATGTGGCCAAGCACTAGTCAGATTATTTGAAAGCAAATACGACTCTATTTGCTTTTACTCTTCATAAAAATTCAAAAATGTCTAGTCAGGAACATCAGATTCAGACAAGCAGGTGAACCATGAGGACCTACAAAGCAAAGTTATGTGTTTCTCTCAAGAAATTATTTCTTTTTTAGGGAATTTAAATGTATGCAGAATAAAATGGACAATAGGAGAGTGAATTTTCCACAATTTTCTTTAAAGTCTGCTAAACTTTAGCCTTTAGCACTGAAGGAGATATTTTCTATCCATCAGAACACTGAGAACTGAACACTTGACATACATCGTAACTGATCCCGTTGTCCTCAGGCCGCTGAAGTAACCTAATGTTTTGACAACACAAGAACAGAAATTGAAGCCAGATTCATCAGTTTCAAAGCATCTTGGCTGTCCTTGTGGAACTGTGCTACATGCACACAAGACTTGACAACTGGAGGATTTTCTCAGTTAATTAATGATTTGAAGTGTTGTTTCAGCTGCTGAAATTCTATAAACAATAACAGAAATAGCTTTCACTAGCAGCGCGCTCTCCAGAAACTGTTCCCCTCCAAAGCACAGTTACAGACTTAAACAAGCCTTAAGTCAAGGTTGCCCAGGACAGCACACTGTCATCTGCTGTTTTCATTTCTGACACCCTCCTCAGAAACTAGGGCCTTCTCCCATTACCCAGCCACACATTAACGCTTTAACATCACTTAACTGACTTCTTGTTTGTATGGGAGAGGCTCATCCATATAGTTAGGATGAGAAACAAATGAATCCCCTGTATATAGCCCCAAAAGGGCGGTCTCTCCTACGTTTCAATAATAAGCAACGGTTTAATAACAGACTGAACATAGCCATTAAAAAAAAAAAATCACATCTATATACTTAGTGGCTTGTTTTTATTTTAAGGCTTACTTAGGATGGCTCTAGAGAGGGAGGGATCCTTCTCCTAGCCCCATGTCCACATTCAGATGTGAAGCAAGGCTGATATGTTGTCCCAAGATCTTTCTATGGAAAGACTTACTGTTTTCTGGGCACGCATTTTCACTTTACTGAAGACAACAGCGAGACTACTGTTATGTTCAGTGTAGGCAAATGGGACTAGTTTTATTTCCATGGGACTCATAAAAAATAAATATCAATTTAGAAGCATACATTTTCAAAATATCAGTTACTGTAACCTCAAGAGCACAAACTTTTTGTAAATTACCTTGATTTTTAATAACATTTATGTTATTAAAGCAAATTTTAAGCATATAAAGGCATGTGCCTGTTGTAGACATTAAGAGAGAATAACTCATTCTCTCACTCCATTGAGATAAAGTAGTAAGTGGGTTTTGTTCTCTTGTACAGAGGGTGAAAGGGAAAGGAAGTTAAGTAGCACTAATATGATGAGCGAGTTTCAGAGTCAGCATTAAAACTCAGAGCTAGCTTTAGAAGTCAAAACTTTCAACTTTATGATTTTTCCTCTGCAATAACTTAAATAAATACACATATTTCTAAGTAGCAACCTGCTCATTTGCCTTCCATGTCAATACTGGGGTACGGACTTTGTAACAATAGGATAGTCTATAAGTCTCTCTCACTTCTTTAGGACTATAAAAGCACCCTATTTCTACTGTAGGAAAGTGTGCCCTATATGGGAGCTACATGTGATCTCTTGCGCTAGTCATTGTGGCTTTTGTGCAGAAAAAACAAAGTCCTGTGTTCTAAAAAGGGTAGAAACTGCAGCAGCTAGCCTTTTAAGCAGACCATATGATGCTGAGCTCCCCATCCTCTCATCAGTAATCACAGACTGTGTTGTCTTTGTACTGATGTGTGTAATTGCTTCTCTGTAATTGCTTCTAGAGAGTAACTAGGAGACTTTTAACAATGACAGCTATCACTATTTTCTGCTGACACAAAAAAATCTGTTTGGTCAATAGAAATGATGTAAGATGATTGCAGGAGGGAGAGTTTTTAGGGGAGTGGGACCCAAGCTATGGGACTTGTTCTCCTAATAAATAAAATTAAGCAATGACCTCATTGATTTCACAGCTAGACTCCAAACTCATCTTTGCAAATTAACATCCCTTTAGGGACTATTCTATGATATGAACTCATACACACCCAGAACATCATTAAAATCAAATTAAACTTTCCATTCTACCCAACAAAGAGGAAGAGAGATATTAAAGTAAGATTATTTTTTTTTAACTCCTTTGTGGCATTCACATTCTACAGCAGTAGGCAATTAATTTAGATTGGCGAGGTAAATGAGCAGGTAGTTTGAGTGCAAAAACTCCCTATAGAACTCTTGGCTGAATTTATGTGTAGAAAATGGATGAGAAAAGGGAAATGTTCCTTGCTACACATGGCTAGATCCTCTGCTATAAGTGTGTGATTCAAGAATGAAGGGGGACCCCATCCCAAGCAGTGATTTGACAATTACAGAGAGATGGGAAGGAATGCAGAAGTATTCCTACCTAATGGGTTGATTGTATCTCTAGGAGGGCATTGCCAGTTGCTCTACCAAAGAGGATATTGGCAGTTCTGTGAGCAATTGCTCACATTGCTCTTTTGAAAATGTTAGCACTGTGCAATGCACTGTCCACTCCATTCACTCCCCTCTGCTAGTCCATGAGGTGGACTGGCCATTACTAGTGGACTGGTTCATGTGGTAGAAAAAGTATAGCCAAATAATACGAGTTAATATTTGTCTGTGTAAATAATTCCTGATAAAGTTTATTTAAAAAAAACCAAACCAAACAGCATGCAGCTCTGGCTCTTTAGTGTAGCCAAAGAAGAAGGTGTTTAAATGTTTGATTATTTTGGGAGGGAGGGGGAGGAGTTCTAAATATATTGTGCTGTAAATGGAATTTTAGCAGCCATTTAAACACGTGGAGGATGTTCCACGGGATGCAGCAGCAGAAGTGGTGCATACCAGACCAGCAAGAGTGTTTGCAAGTGTCCCTCTGGGCCTGTGTGCTGTTGTTTATGCCAACACACCGGATGCTGGCACATTTTTCGGTCACACACATTGTGCTGCCCTTTGAAAGACTGACCTAGTATGCCTTTCCAACAGTAGTGCCAGGAGCAGAGCTACTCTGTTACAGGATTAAGGCCAGAACAGGAGACAGAGCCGAACATATTACGCAGAGACTAGTCTACAGTAGCTGAAGAGCTATACTAAGTTACAACACTGTTTTGGAGGCCTTCAGTGGGCACTAGTAAAGCTTGGTGCCCTTGCCATAATGCTTTCCACTTTCTATTTGCCCTGATTTGGAGTATCTTTTCTTTCCCATTAAAGGAAATATAAGGTAGTAGCTGGCAGTTTTCCTTTTATTCATTTTTTTTTAGCAGAGCTCCTGATGTGTAAAGCAGCTGTAATGAGCTCAAGGCCACAACAATGGTATAGTAACAGCAATGGCATTGGAGCACCTACCCCTTTGTGTGAGTGTGGCAGAACAGGAGTTGCCATACCAGAGCAGATTACCAAACCACCTAATCTCTGGCAAGGGCAAGCACTTCATCCAAAAGAGGTAGGCAGCTCCTCTGCCTCCCACCCCCATCCCAGTCTAAAACCCTCTTACCTCTTCCAAGTTCTGGTAGAAAAGTGCCAGAAGAAGGGCAGTCTGCAGCTTCTCTCTCCTACTCTGGGATAGATCCTTGATCTGCTGCTTCCTCTCACGAATGGCATTCAGTTTGTGCTGGATCTTTAGACCTTCCAGTCCACCAACTTTTTCTAGCCTGTTTGCCTGTTCTTGAAGAGACATCATCTGAGGCGGCAACAAACCTGAAATTACTTTTATGCTTCCAAATGGTGCGAAAGAAACAAAACCCAGACTCCTTTCCATACCTAGAAGATTCCCTTTTTTTCTGCCATGAACCAAGAATAGCAGGGACAAGTTAACCAGCACTCCCCACACCCACACCCTCTACTGTGTTGTTATCTATGACATCCTTGTCATTGGTCTCTGTAGTGCACCCTGGCTGCTTAAATGAATTAAGGCTGTAACCCCAGGAGTCTCTATGCCACTGATCATACAGTGCAAGGAATCACGGAGCAAGCCTGATACACATCAGTACTCAGGTTTTATTGCTTTGTGAAAATCAGGTATTGGAAGGTAGCTCTCAACATGAGCAATCAGTCTGGCAGGGAGCTGGCACGGGTTCTGGGAGCTCATTCCTTCTTGGGAAACAAGGCACAGGCCCAGGTTTGAATTTAGCCCTAGCTTGGGTGAATTACAGCAGTGGCCACCAGCCAGGCAGATTCCTTTACATGCAGGTGAGCGATTCAGCATCTGTTCCAAAGGTGCAAAGAGGCTAGCCAATTGGGTACAGACATTGTATACCAAATATGTATTTAAATAATTAGACAAGTCATCCCCTCTGACTTACTGTATTTTACTTGCTTTAAAAGCCACTGATTTTTTTTTTTTGAAAAAGCATAAACTTCTGACACCCATAACACACAATATGGCCTGCTTTAAATATTTCTTCTGGTAAGTCCCACTATGCAACTTACTAAGTGGTTTTCCTGTCTACTGCAAAACAATACAGGCAGGACTTGGCCATGGAGTGTCTAACACTTGTTCTGCCTGTTCTAACACTGCTCTGCCTATTATTTGACTGTTTCCCCATTTTCTCTTTGGTTCAAGCATATCAGGCATACCTCACCTGTCAGAAATTTAATGTGTTGCCATGTTAAAAAAAAAAAAAAGAAAGATAAAAATCATTCTGGCTCATGGATTGGTAGAATATTTGTAGATTTTTGTACCTTCTCATTCTGTGATGCCAGAAGCTTCTCAAAAGCCTCATGTTTCCTTATCAGTTGCTCTACTTCATCCACAGAGCTTCCGAGGTCACTGCTTTTCAAATAAATCTATAAAAAAAAAGTTTAATATTTTTCTCAGTGGATTAATTATCACATAAACCTGATTCATAAATGTGGGAAGAGGTATTAACTCTGTAATTGAGAGTATGCTTGAAAGGAAAAAAAAAGAACAGAAGGTAACTGAAATTGGAAATTAAATAGTGAAGCTCCGTGGTCTTGAGCAAGAAAGAGAAGCATTAACAGGTCCAGCTAAGGAAAGTGACCTATCACTGCTTATCGCAATCACTAAGTCACAAGGCTGGCAGTGAATTCCAGAGGTCTAAGCCACCCTTGTAATCCAAAGCAAGATCAACACTGTCATGTCTGACAGATGTCTGTATGATTCCTTCTTACCAGACTTCCAATATCAGAGACCATGCAGCCTCCCTGGGCAATTTATTCCAGTGCTTCTTTACCTTTACCATTACCAAGATTTTCCAAATATCTATCCTGAAAATGCATGCTAACACTTTACCTCATTACGTACTGCCCTCTTCATCATAGAAAGGTGATAATTCCTTTTACGCTTTCCTCAGCCTTGTACATGTTTGCAGGCTTTTTGCGTACTGGGGTTTCTATCCTCTCTAGGCTAAAACTACCTTGATCTGATCAATCGTTCCACAAAGGCTGTGTCTTCTTGACTCTGATTATTCTTATTGCGCTCCTCTGGTTTTTCTCCATTTCCACGTATTTTGAAACGGGGTCCTAATACTTGATGCAATAGGTGGCAATAAGCAATAAAGCTGCCAGAGTGAAGGTAGTGACGACAGCAGAGAGCTTGTGTGTGCTTTCCAAGCTGTAATCTTCCACATGTATCTGTGTATGGCTTATCTTTTACACAATACCATGAACTCAAGTTCACCTTGCAATCTACTATAAGCTTCCAGAAACTTTTCAGAAGAACTGCTATCAGACCAGCTTGTCCCCATCCTGTATTTATGCAGCTGATTATTCCTGAAAAATGTCATCGCTTGCATCTGTACCAAGTGCATTACATCTGTTATTTTTCTCAGGCCATATTTCCAACTTGCCTGCATTAATTTTATTAATTAATTAATAAAAATAATGAATTAAGGTCTGTCCTGTCAGTCTCTGATGCAGAAAGACCTTAGTCTAAAATAACAAATGCAGTTTTAAGGAAACTGACCTCTGCACTATTCACTTTTAACACTGCGAGGATCTTTTCTAACCAATCCACATACACCTCTAAGGCACGACAGTGTTCTCGACTCTTTTCTGATGCTAAGAAAACTGATTGCCCAATTACTTCTCCCATGCATTCTGTTACATTCAGTTTTGTCAAATGCAAAAGAATAAAAACTGTAGTTATATATTATCATGAAAAAAATTAGCTTTTCTGCAGGCCAGTATGAATTTATTCTTTTCCAGTGGATTTAATTGCCCACAGTTTCTGCCCTGATGCAATGAGACAACCGCAGGACAAAAACCCAAATCAGAGGCTCTGATAGGACATGAGCAAAAATTACCTGTGGACAAGGTTCACACTGAAGTGAATATGACTGCATGGACTTTTGGAGTCCAGGCTGCTACGAGGGACTCCATTTATTGGTTGGGACATAGCACTGTGCAACCCATTCTGTGAGCTCATGGAATTATAAGTATTTAGATGAGAAATTCCAACCAGTAATTCTACCTGGGTAAAGTGCAATTAGCAGAGATGGAAGAAGAATTTGAGATCAGTGATATAGTGGGAAAGAATTAAGAGGCAGGAAAGAAACAGAATAAATCAGTGAAACAACACAACTGCTAATAGTTTCAGAAGAGGGCTGCTAAAGAACATAGGTGAATCTATGCCTTAAAACCATAGACGTGCACAGGAAAAATAACACCTAGAGAGATCTCTCTTGCTTTGCAAAACATTATAGTTCTGTAGCAGTCTGACAGAGTGTTTTTTACAGGAGAGAAAAGGTATTCTTCAGTAGCTACTTCAGAAAACCAGTAATGATATTCCTTGTCTGGACAGAAGTATTGGATGACTGTTTAACTCCACAGCACATCTTAAGAAGGAGAGGTTTCCCAGGCATGTGTTATGCGCAGGGGAATCCACGCATACTTGTCAGGGTCTGAGTGCACCAACAGGCTTTGGCGGCCCTGACTGTTCCCTGGACGGCCCCCGTGCACCCACCTGAGGGTCCCTCTGAGGTTCAGCCCGGGCCCCCAGCCCTGCCGGACCTGCATTGAGGGGAGGCCTGAGCCCTGCCCCAGTCCCCCTGTACAGACCCCAGATTTCAGGCATTGCCTCGCTTTGTCGCCTTGATCTCCAGCTGGTCGACGGACCTTGTTACTGCTGCCGCCCCTCGGCCATCCTTGGCAGCTGTGGCTAAAACGACTAACAGCCAGACTTGGCCTGATTTTCTGGTTCATTTTTTGGGACTTAATGAGAGGAATATTTTGCACATACAGAAAAATGCACAGAACAATATCATGCCCAGGCCAGGTGTTCAAACTGCTCTACACTATTCCATGCTGAGTATCAGAAGAGAGGTGAATAAATCCCGATACAGTAGTCAAGAAGATGGGAAGGCCAAATGTACAACAGGGTTACATTTTTAATAAGTCTGGCCCATAAATCACCAGGATGTCTAAAAGCAATACATTAACGCCTCTGTTATGCCTCTGTATGTTAAATACAACCCTCACCAGAAGTCAGATACTCTGTCATTCAAACTTTAATTCTTTGATCTATTCTACTCATCAAGTGTATGAAATTATGACGGGTTTGTTTTGTTTTTGGGGTTTTTTTTTAGAGTGTTTTTGGATTTGGTTTGCTCTTGTGGAGGAAGATCTCCACATGTGTGGGCTCCAGGTCTGTCTACTGTAAAGCTTTGTTAAACCACTTATAATTACCATCCGTATTTATACTGCTGTTCCTAACACTGAAATAAAAAGTTATCAGCTGAATCTAACTCGCTCCTGTTTGGGGTACACAAACATACAGCCACATGCTGCACCTCTGTTCTGGTGTTTTAAATGCTGCTTTAAAAGCATTGTAGATTCTCTGTCATATTTTGTGGATTATCCACCACTTTTGTTCAAAAAAGTTATACCTGAGGAAACAGAAAATTCCCATAATTTTCCATATATCACTCCAGGACCTTTATTTAGTAACTGTTAGCAGTGAAATTGCAAAGAAATGGACAGTCATTTAGTTTTCCTGCTCATATATCTGTGGTGCAAGGAAAAGGCAAGGGACATCTACCAGTAAAGATGGTTACTTTCTTTGGAAAAAGAGAACAGAGACATCTGAGAGCAGGGGTGCGGGATGGTGAGTCATAAGCAGCTGCCACTGGAGTGCCCAATGCCTTGCTCCCACTGAAAATCACGACACACAAATAACACTGAGCATTCAAAGCCCCATCCCTTCAGCTGTTACAGCACTGAGAAAAAGTCCTCCTGACTTCTGAAAGCTTTGGACCAGGTCCTCCAAGTAGAAGGCCATGCAAATGGTCTTGGGAACTCAGGTTTTAATACTGAGAAAGAAAACTGGTGCACAAAAAGAAAACTGGTGCGATGGAAAACTAGTTGCATACATAACAGGAGAGGCGATGGCAATAAGCTTAGAAGAAAGCAGGCCCAGTAGCACTAACATTGTTACTTGGAGAGCTGGTGAGGTAAAAACCTTCCATTCGTCTTTTAAACAGAAAGCTTATGACAGCAATTGCTAGAATCAGAACCGCAACATTTTTTTCATTTAAGCATTTGTTACACCAATCTGAAAGCAGAATGGAAACTGGCTGCCACACCGCAATGCTGGCCTGTGGCCAATTACATCACTTTTTGGCATATTTTTAGACAGGTCCCTGAACTCCTGCTTTGAATGAGACGTGTTGATTTCAAATACAAAACACTGCATAGCTCTCCTCAGGTAACCTACCGGGTCTCCCACAGCACACAGCAGGTATAAACTTTCTTTCAAGTTTTTTTCTGTTATGAATCGTGGCCCATCATCAGGAATTTAATGCTCAGCCACAAAAAGCACCAAAGACTTGACAACTCACTATATAATGGACTCATTTTTAAGTGAAGACTTGCAAAGACACTGAAAACCACAAAATGAACTTGGCCCTTTTTGAGATTTGAAATGCAGCATGTAACAAATAGCCAAGTTATGAACAATGCAAAGCACAGAAATGGAGTTATTAACCCTACTTAACTGGAGTTTTTTCAATATTTCTGAGCTCATTACATAGATATAGCCTCACTGTCATAGGACCTCTTACATACAAGTTAATGCAGAACTAATTGCAAAGTTCAATTAAAAAAAAAATGTTCATTTTAAATAAAACAGTACTATATACGCACTTATGTGACAGTGCAGGCCAGCTCTAGCTTTGGGAGAAATACTGAACGAAACATTTTAGTCATTAGGATAACTATGCTCTCTGGATGCCACAACTCCACATTTATACACACTGGAAGCTGACATAGGCCCAAAAGAAATCTGTCTTCTAAGAAGTGTAATTTTTATTTCTCTAGAAGAAAAACTATTTTGAGTATTTGTGCAAATCCACTCCCTTCTCCTGCTTCTGCTCTTCACAGTGTAACAAGCTCCACAGATTTTCCTTCCCACTGCCTGCCCTGGGCTTGCTGCTGAGATTGCTGGAACTCCACTGAAAATCTTTCAGATCTAAGCATGTACTAAAAGCCAGAATTACTCTCAGTTATAAGTGCCCTCACTTAAAGCATGTGATCAAGTCCAAACTCTCTGCCCAGATAGATAACAAGGTTTGATTTGACTTACATCTGATAAAAGTAAATACAAGAAAGAATTAACAAAAAAAAATTAGATTTGTTTTAGCAAAGTAAATAAATGTGCTTAATACCACGATTATATATGGTTCACAAATATGTTGTACTATGTTTCATTTCAGTAAAAGTTATAACAAGGTATCATACTATAACCAACAGTGGAATAAAACACACTGAAATTGTTTATAAAGAAAATACATACACCTTTTTTATCATACTGACATCACTGTATTTTTGGCCTCTGACCTCACAATCTAGATGTGAAATTCTAATTTAAAATGTATTTAAAATTTCCTTCCCCTTTGCCACTGCATGCTGTCTCACTGGCATAAAATATAATTATCTGATATTAGAAATGTGTATGGGAAAAACACAGTGTCTGTTTTCCCATAACTGCTACGATCCCTTCCTCTCACCTATTCCCTCCTTCAAAATTCACAAGCTCAAACCCTATCTTGTAAATAGTAGGTGTTAGACCAGAATCCTATGCCCATACAACATCATTATTAAAATATTTACTTATGAAACATTTGTCTGAAGGCAGACTAAACTCCTCCTAAAGTCCCCATAGTTTCACCGCTAGAAACTTTGCTGGGATACCCAAATTTGAGATGCTGCAGAGACTAAATTCCCTTCATTTCCCTCAGGAAAGGGTGGTACCTCTCTTTGTCTAAGGAGGAAAATAAAAGTGATTACTTCCTACATGCTTCAATAGTTTGGGTTTTGAAAACAAGTATTACTTTTAAAAGTTACAAAACCAGGAATCAGCCATTTAGAAATATAGCATAATCTGACAAGTAAGAAAATGAAAACAGTGAAAGAGAAAAATCTAAGAAAAACTACACTGCGGATTTGTCCCAGGTCCCAGACCAACTAGCAGAGAAGAAAACCAGTTCTTGGCCCTGAAGTCTTGAACCTTCAAAGTGCCGAGAACTATGGCCCAATTATGCAAAATCTGTAAGCACATGCATAGAACTGAGCATGTCATGTTGACAATAGTACTCTAATGGTTAAAATGAAACACTTGTTGAGTGCTTGATCATATCAGCTTCATTTAGGATGGATCAAGCTGTAGCTGCAGCCTCGGTGATGGCAGAGCAGAAGTAGCTTTCTGATTGTCCCATAAGTCACCTGTAGGGAGTGGGAACGTGGCAGGAAGCATACAAAAAGAAATCCACGTGGCTTGATTAACACTACTTAAAACTTCTGTTCACAAATGTTCCTAGAATGGAATGGAAATCTTCACCACTCTCCTCCCAGATCCAAAGGATGCAATGTTGACAGCGATAGATGGACACCATGCACCCTCTGTGTCTCTGTGAGTTGACGACGTGGTGTCAGCTGGTATGTTTGTCAAAAGGTTGTCACGGCATACAGTTTTTAGAGTGTATGTTTCCTGGGAAGGTCTCAGACCAGACCTTGCCCAATGGCTCGGAAGCAATCCTGAGCAGCAAACTGGATTCACTGATAAAGAGAGGCCAGCCCCAATCTCCACAGGGTGAAATGGTGGACCAGCTATGTCTGAATCATGTGTTTTGATGAAGATTGTTGGACTTGGGCTTCTTCTAAATTCTCTTACCACCTGGATAGGCATGGCAGTCCAAGGGGTTGCAAGTATGAGGGTGATTTTGGAAACCTTGTGGTGAGCAGGTATTAGACCATCACGTGGAGTCTTCCTAAACTCTGGCCTAGATGAAGCATGGTTCTGAAAGACAATCAGCTCTGGATTTAAATCCTTGCTTGCCACCTCATTCCCACTAGATGAATTTTCTCTTCCAGTCAGCACGGCTGGGGACAGCCATATATCTCTGGAGACAGTTTGTTGGGGAAGGCCAGGATACTTAGAGGAAGTCACATGAAATCTTGTGATTTGAAGGGCTGGAGACCCACCTGAAGGGAAGCCTTGTTTTGGTTTCTGGGATCCTGTTGGAAGACCAGTCGGAGTTTCAGGCACCTTCTCTAATTGTGGCACGATAAGAGTTGAATGAGCATGACTACTTCCATGGGAATCTGTTTGAAAAGGCTTTATCGTCAAGCTGCAAGTTGAAATGTAAAGCTTCACTGAAGCATGGAGATCTGGCACTTGGACATTGCACTGGCTACAGCCTTGTTGGGGTGGGAGAGAATCACAAGGTTCCAGGTATGTGTGCAGATTTTTGCTGCGGAGCGTAGAAACAGCTGGAATAGCAGAAAGATCAATGTCTAGGCGTGAGGTCCAGCTCGAAGCTTTGCAGGAAAGGACATCAGAGGGCAAAGGTACAGCAAGCTTCAAGGGATTGGTTTTTTCAGGAGAAATACGATGAACGCTTTTTTCTCTTTCTGAATATTGTCTGTAAGATGCAGATGTTGACCAAGTGCCAGAACCCCCATACCCATGGCCACGAGGGTCCCTGGGAGGACTGGAACAACTGGATGTCTCATCAGAAGGACTGACACAGCGACTAGCACTCCTGAAACATTTCCTGTGGTCTGTGTGTGCCAGGACGACATCTAGCCTTGAACAGTAAGCTCCAGAAGACATGCTGCTTGGTGATGAGCTGGCATTTCCTGAAGCAAACTCTGCAACTGATTGACCAGTGGGAGGGTGCCATGCTGATGCTGGCATCTTTTGAAAAGGCCTGTCCCGCACGGCAGATTCAAAAGGAGGAGGTGGGGTCATTCTGCTGGAAGACAGCATCACTTCCGCAGTGGAGACATAGGTTGCAGATGAAAGTTTGCGGCGATGGTCCCTGCATGACATTCTGAAGCTTAGTCCTAAACGATGCAAAAATCAAAGCCACAGAAGCTTGCCTTTCCCCCTGTTTTTAAAACCAACTCCTAATCCTTTTTCCTTTGGCACTGGAAATTTCCATTCTTCCTCTGAAGCAAAGGAATGAGAGATGAATAAACATTCTCCAGGAAAAAAATCATAAACTAAAAAAATCCACATTCAAAAGGAAAACGCGCAGCTCTTCTAATAGTGCTACCACTGCCTGTCACATCTGCAAAGTGATATGAGAGTGGGATGGGCAGAAAGATAAATTACGGAGCATGAGGCTCTGCTCCCTGAGTGTTCTGACAGTGAGACTGCAGACAGAGTAGGAGGGAGCCAAAAACGCCTGCCAGAGACAGCCTGCGAACCCGCTGTTATTTCATCTGTGAAAAAAAGGAAAGCAGCTAACCTGAGCAATGCATCTGCTGCCATGAAAAGTTTAGAACAGAGCAGAGCGTACTGGACGCCGCTTCTGCTCAAAGCAAAAGTGATTGTTTTCTTCTTCCTTCTCTTTTTCAGCTGTTTCTTGTCTGCACTCCGAATGGCAAGATTTCAGTTCACAGGTCTTAGGAGAGTTTCCTACAACAGTTCCATGCAATGGCACAACTGAATTCATAACAAAAAAATTTTTAAAAGATAGATGTTTTCCTAATTTTCTCCACATGTGCTCTATTTGCTTTAGCGTAGAACAATCCTAGACTAAATTCTGCAGAAATCCTTCGAAGGTTTAAATAACTTGGATGTAATATAAGATGCTGGCATAAAGTCAAACCTGTCACACTGGCACAGACAGCGAATGAGAGCAGTTCTCAGTAGTAGTTCTTAGTTTAAAACACTCTGTTGCCTTCTTCCTTCCCTTGTTCCTTGCTGCTGGGGGAGAGACTTGGTTTAAGGCATATGAAGTACTGGGAAAATAGGATCCAAAAATTACGGGATGACAGAAGCTGCTTTCTTACACGCATATTTTGCAGATCTGCAAAGTGAAATACACGTGACTGAGCTTTGCCTCAAACACAAAAGTCAGAAGAAGCACAAGGGGTGGAACGATTGCTTATACTTGTTTGTCTGATAGGAATCTTTTTTGAAAGTGCGTTTGCTTTTGTCCTTTCTGAAAGCAGCAAATGACAATGTTCCCATTGGGAAAGTGGTTTGGGAGTCTTCAGTTGATGTCTTGGCTGAATATTTTTTGAGACGTGTTTGAAAGGATTGCTTTCCTACCCGCCTGCCTGTCTCCCTAGGGAGCAGTCTCGTGTTACTATGCAGCCACATTTTAACTCCATATAGTAGTAACAGAGCTCCATCCAAAAGGAACAGATTCCTCTACCAATAGTTCTTCAAATGCAGAGAAGTAAAATATAAATAGTGACTCAGAAACCTCAGTTCACTGTCAAATTGTATATACCGATCCATAAGGCAAAAGACAGCTTTGCAGTTCTTGCTATTTCTCCCTCACTTAGATGGGAGTCCTGCAGCAGAGGAATAACCTGTTTGAAGAATGACCACACTTAGAGGCAAGAGAACAAAAGAAATGGGGGATATTCTGGGAATACAGGAAATCTAGCTGTAGAGGAATCAGAACAATGTTGCCATTTCTTCTGCCCCCTACTCCGCTCTTGTGAGACCCCACCTGGTGTACTGCATCCAGCTCTGAAGCCCCCAACATAAGAAGGTCATGGACCTGTTGGAGTGGGTCCAGAGGAGGGCCATGAAGATGATCAGAGGACTGGAGCATCTCTCCTATGAAGACAGGCTGAGAGATAGGGTTGTTCAGTCTGGAGAAGAAAAGGCTCCAGGGATACCCTATAGCGGCCTTCCAGTATCTGAAGGGGGCCTACAAGAAAGCTGGAGAGGGACTTTCTACAAGGGCATGTTGCAAAAGGATGTGGGGTAATGACTTCAAACTGGAAGAGGGTAGATTTAGATTGGAAATCGGGAAGAAATTTTTCACTATGAGGGTAGTGAGGCACTGGAACAGGTTGCCCAGAGAAACTGTGGATGCCCCATCCCTGGGAGTGTTCAAGGCCAGGCTGGATGGGGCTTTGAGCAACCTGGTCTAGTGGGAGGCGTCCCTGCCCATGGCAGGGGGATTGGAACTAGATGATCTTTAAGGTCCCTTCCAACCTAAACCATTCCAAGATTCTATGATTTCTATTCAGGGCCAGGCAGCACATGTTAAGGAAGGACTAGAAACCAGCAGAAGGTAAATTCCTTCTTGTTCTTCCATAAAGAGCAGCAAATGAGCCTCTTCTTGCAATGATTTGCTTTCTTTGTTGATTTCATCCCATAAATTCTCCAAAGATACAGCTTATTTTGTATGTAAACACACGTAGTTTCTATCTTCTCAGCAGCATAATAGCCTAAACTTGCATCCCTCTGTATCTATACTCACTGTGGCCAGATACTGCTCTGGACGCTGAGGTTATCACCAACATTGCCAGGTCTCAAATCAGTAAAATTGACTTAAAGACAGCAAAATATGATTTAAAATTAGCAGGTAGCAGTGCAATTTGTGAAATACAGCTGAGATGTGCTTTCATTGATACTCTTTAGCTCTGAGGCAAGCTGATGTTCCTTGGGCAGCTGCCTTTTTTCATGGTAGTTTTACTCAGGTCAGCTGTGGGTTAAAAACAAGATGACAAGAACGGACAACACAGGGATGAGTCACCATGATGGAGGAAAGATAGTAATTCCTGAAAGGAAAGCTATGCACAGTATCGGCCTGATTGGTGCATCCAGAGTAGTGAAAGTTGAAACTCATCCTGAATGCTCAGAGCTTACTGAGGATCTGTTTGTTTGCATCCTTAGATATGAACAAAATCAGTGTCTCTTCTTCGACCTAACAGCACTTATATGTTTCCTGGATTAAATTTGGGCACTAATCCATAACAGTCTCCTCTACGCATTGTGGTAGCTCAGTGATGATAGGGACTGTGTCAGTGAAGGAGGAGACATATGTCTGACTGACATCCGGACACCAATTTAGAAGTCCATGGTGTTCTGTAATTTCTCCGGTAGACTGCAGGTAGATACTTGGTCATTGACTACAATATCAGAGACATTTGTCTATAGGGTGACACCACAGTAACCTACTTTTCCATTTTATAACAGTAACTCTGTGAACATGCAACTGCAATTCTTTACACGAACAGACCTCTCACAAAAACAACAGTTCTTCAAACAGTTGTAATCTTCTGAAGATTAAATATAAGCAAAAATGAGAAATAAAAATGTTTATAAATCTTCTTTACATAGCTAGAGTGTTCTTTTCTACTTGAGTGCTTTTTAAAAAAAAAAAAACAACAAAACCAGATGCAGTGGGTGGTGGAAGTAACATAAGAGCATATGATGACTGTGGGTCCCTCATTCTCTATACCTATATGGACAAGACCAGCTTGTCATTACACCCCTCTGCTTATTTTCTTGTCATTCTCCCTGACCATAAAATACCACCTGTATGAAGGGGTGCTTGGAGGGACAGCCAAGTACCCACGCTTTACTGTTTCACCTTCTGAACCCTTACAGTGAGAACAACTGAGTACGAGGCTCCTTGGAAGTTCATAGAGAAAATGCTACAGGAGAAAGACTCTGATAACAGAACTGCTCTTCATGGTCCTCAAGGTCACAGCCTGCATTCTCAGGCTTTGCCTTGGCTGAAGAAACTTGTCGTAGAGGCAGGCACTGTGGTTGATCCTACCAAGAGAATTTAGCCAGTCTGTGATGAACACTCATCCCTTTTGTGGCATCTACCTCACAGCATAGGGCAATGGTAAATGCATCTAAATAAAGACGTAATGTGAAGTACAGTTTACCTGTACAGAATGTGTTGGGGGCATACTGAAATTGCCAGGTGCAACCCTTTTAATGTAAGACTAATATAGTCTTTTGCAACCAGGACTCAAGACTGAAGGGCAAGAAGGAACACTAAGCCATAGTACATCCATATGTATTTACCTCTGAGGAACATACAGCCAAACAGATGCCAGTCACCGTACCTCTGCACGTTGGCTGATCTCCATTTCATGAAAAGAGAATGAATACAGTGGCCAGAATTTTGTGGAGTTTACATTTTCCCTGAGGACACTCCCCATGCAGGAGCTTAGCAATGATGTATCACTGCTTGGTAGGGACTTGAGACAGATAAAATGCAAATTGTGCCATTTGCTAATTAAGCAACAAATAAATATTTATAACAGGCAGAGCTACGTAATATTTTATTCCAGAAACTTAAGCCTAGCTGAAATTCTCTTGGTTTCATGTTTTGGCACAAACTCAGAATGCAGGCCATACTTGTCAAGGGTGCCAATTGTAGGGAATTATGAAGATATGCATTTCCTTCACAGAATGAATAGCAGAAGGCTTCAAGCCCATGTGTCCCAAAAGGTTAAGTATCACTGCAAGGCACAGCTCAGGGTCAGTTTTCCAGAAGATTTAGTGCCAGTGGCAAAGCACTGGTGGAAAACAGAGCTCAGCACAAACCAAGAGACATTATATTATGCTGCCAGTGGTCTTGGAGAATTAAGAATTATTTTTCCTTAATATGAAATGACACAGAGGTACAAACTCCTTCAACTTTGCTTCAAGCCTGCCGTTTGGCAACCTTCAACCGATCGATGTGGTTTGCATGTCAAGTCTCAGCACAGTTACAGCAATCTATCAACTCATTAATTTGCACAGTGCAGGTGATTTTCCACTAGTTGCATTTCCTCAGCACTAGCCCTCAGCCTGGGGTGAGGTTTCCAGCAACACCTGCAAAGTAATCTCCCTGTCCTCCTTGAAACCCTCTTTACAATTTCCCTTCTCTCTGAAGTCTACAAAACAATTTGCCAGTGGTTAGCAGTTGGTATGCTGCGATCTGTTTGTAAAGCTGACTAATACTGGACCGTTGTCTCCCTCTTCTGTTGTGACTCTCATCTGTTAGCTTATATGTTTATTTGCAAAAATGACCTTTCAGGCAAGAACCATCTTTTTGTTTCTGGTTCCATACCCAAGCCCCATAAGAAAGGGGGGGTCTTGTGCACTGCTACAGTCTCCAAGTGATACCACAATGCAAATAATAATGATAAAAAGAGTGTCTTGTCTATACACAGGCCCAAGGGTTTTATGTTGTTGGTGACAGTAGTGTCCCCTTTAATTTGGAAGAGTTCAAATGCTTGAAAAGTGTAACTGCTTATTTCAAGTTTATAATTCACGTACCTCCTGTGAATTCAGGAGCATGTCCAGGTGATCCCAATCCTTGTAGAACATTTGTTCTTGGTGTATTTTCTCCAGCCACTCCTTCTTCTGTTTCCATTCATTGTATACATTTTCCTTCTCTTCCAACAGAGCCTGTAGCTTCTGCTGAATCTGGACACAATTTCCAATGAAAAACTCGTGTTGGTCTTTATACCCCATGGACCAGGGTAAGGTGGGAGGAGAAAGGATTAAGTGGAGTGGTGCGTAAGCCCCTTAAATTGCAACAAAATTATCAAACAGGAAAAAGTAAAACAAGTTCTAACACTTATATTTGGTCAGAGAGATAACCAAAGGTACCTCTTCAGGAATGGAGGAACACTTCTCAGAGCGTATATAGCAGTCCAAGCTAAGAGCAAAGGTAGGTAACTGTTTCTCAAATGTACCTTCTAGAATCAAATCCTAATTCTCCATTATCTTTAATTACAACAGTGCAATTATAGCACTTCAAATTGGGATAGGACAGATACTTAAATAAGTTACCAACATAGCATATTCTCCTAATCAGTTAATACATGCCTCGATGTTAGACTTCATGTAATTTCAGCTTCCAAACTCTATATATCCATAGGTCTCCTATAAATAATTTTTTCTTACATTTTTCTACAGGCAAAGGACTTTACAGACACGAAGATCTCTAGTTACTATAGTAATACGTTGCAATATTTAACAAATTTTCAGTCAGATGGGAGAGTAATTTGCACAAACTCTGCAGTTTTCTGAAAATCGTCAAGAGACATGGTAATGAATTGTCAGGGGAGAAGTAAACTAGTAGGTACTGGAGAAAAAAAAATGCTGTGAGAATCTTAGAAGCTATTTGTCTTGAGTAAACCGACATTTTGATTTCCATCTTTCATTTCCAGTGATTTAATATACCAGCATAATTCATTACTACAGAAAATGTTTCAATTAATCTTTAAAGTCTCTCATATGTTTGAGTGTTTTCATTCTTTGGTTGACAGGTATTTGTCCAGCCTGGTCTGGTATGGATATAACACTGTAATGTGAAGATTAGTATTTGTGTGGAAACCCAGTTTGGGAAGTGGGTAGAATTATCTCCATTGCTCAGAACATAGCAAACTTCTCGAATAAGCCCAGTTTTGCTGCAGCAGGCCCTCAGGAGACGCCAGCACTCTTCTACTGTTGAGGTAGGAAATGGAGTAGATGTTTTTGTGCCCAAGCTAGATAACACACTGAGGCAAATGCAGGTCATGCATATGGATATGTGTGAGTGTACATGCGCATTTGTATGTTTATGGTGCGATACAGTACAGAATGATAGTTATACTGGTGTTGAGTAGCTGAATGTGTGTGGCTGAACTCAAATGAGTTTCAATTACCTCTTCTGATCCTGTTTCCTCATCTTGCAAGAGTGATTGTCCTAGCTGTACAACATGATTATACTTCTCTTCTCGTGCTTCAATCTCTGCCAGTAGCTGTTGATGCTGAGTAAGTCTAAGGCTGCTAGTAGATATGTCCCGAATAGTCTCCTTGGCTCTCATTTCCCTTATTATTTCTGCTGTCCATGAGAAATAGTCCCAAACCTGGAACCCAAGAAAATGTGAAAGTTGAGGTTAGAGCTCAAGCTTGGGTTATCAGACAGGAAAACCACAGGCTGACTGTTCAACTTTAAGGGAATAATAGGTAATAGAATCACAGATAAGGAAGGAAATATTTCATTAGGGCTTAGAGTACTTCTATGAATTTTAATAAGGGTGGATAACATGACTGTAGGAATTTCTACATACTGTGTTAAATCTTACATGTTTTGTAATACCATAATCAAACTGTGTTATATCATATCAATGACAACATGATATAATTTATTGCCCTTTACTCCATCACTCTTTAAATGTTTTCTGGTGTTATTCCTTCACAGATGATAAAACAATATCACCCTATTTTTCTGTGACTTATCTTTGGCTAATACAAGTCTATTTGAAACTTAAGTTGTACACATATTCTAAAATGAGAGTGAGAATTTTCAGGTGAAAAACAAATAAGCTCACTCTAATAGATGTGGAATAAAGGCAAATCACAGGTAAGAAAAAATTGCTTAAGCATATCAGGTATGTAAGATTAATCTCCTGGTTTTGTGGAACTATGACTGAGATTGGAACAGAAACACAGTTCTGGAAGGAACAAGGATGTAATGCTAGTTTACTTCAAAATCTGATGTACCGATGAACGCATTTACAATATCTTAAAAAGTACGCAGCATGTAGCTGAGGCAATCATGAGCAAGAAAAATCTTAAACAAATCTCAGAATTATTTTCTGATTGTGACTGAAGAGACTTGAACAAGCAAAAATAATTCAACATTTTCTATGTGTCTTTCTCTGCACTTGATTCTGCACCTTCACCAGTCCACTTACTTTAGGCATCTCATTTGAAGCTTTAATAGGTGGTGTCCTCTTACATGTCAGTTGGTAAAAACTAGGACTGCAAGGGACTGTACCAGTGATTATACAGGATGATTAATTGATTTTTGTTACAGTTTAATTTTGTTTGGATTAGTTGATTAAATTCTGAGATGGTAAATGGTCTTTTAGTTTTTTAAAAGCGTATTTTAAAAGACTGTTATGTATAGTAAGAGCTGAAGAAAAATGCTCTTTTACTGCAGAGAACTAAAAATTTTCTCTTGTGAATGGTTGCTGGCTTTTCCACTGGAGGAAACTATGTAATGGAAATAGCTTCTTGCCTGTTCCATTTTACCCATGGATTTTTATCCGTATCATCAAAGTTTTGTACAGCTCAAAGCCGGCTTGTGAACCATCCCGCCAGGAAAAAATAGTTTCAGAAAAGCACCACAAAGCTAAAAATGGCCCATCTGCAGACCTAAGAGTTTAGGCTTTAAAGCCAAGACACTCTTTTCTTAAAGCCAGTGAACACAGCTACTAAATGACTCTTTAAAAGGACTGTGGTCCTTTTAAAGGGCCCCACGTAGTGCACACGTGTTGGCATCACTTTGATTTGCAGAACTAATTCACACACAGCTGGGATGTCACTATAGACACTGACATTGCATTTGGCACTGCAAATGCCTAAGACTCCCTGAGATTTTAGGCTAAGCATTAGGAAAAAATCCATAAATCTCAGGATATTTAATGCAATGGAACAATTCAAGAGCCAATAATAGGTTATTGGACTGCTACTGCCAGCAATGTTTAAGAATAGACTAGGCATCAGTCTGCAGGAAACTCCTAAGTAGAGCCTCACTGAGACCATGCAGATCCTAGCACAAACTTCAGAACAAGAACCTCAAAACATTCAGAAACACTTTGAGTCTATGTCTCGATTACTCTTCCTTGGCAGAGTTTCTTGGAAGATTTGGAGCCCTCTGCTGTCACTGCGTATTGTCAGTTAGGGTCAGCTCTGCTATTTAATCAGACTAAAATCATACTTGATGGGATGCAAGGAGATGCGCTAGATGATTGTGCAGAATTCTCATTTCATGGAAGGGACGATTTGTTTTTTTTTCACTTCTGCGTACAGTTTCATAATGAAAAAGCCCCATGGACACCACATGAACAATACTAATGAAAACAGTACACTAAACAGCTGAGACTAACATTAAGTTTGTAGATCTCTTGGCATGGCTGAATGAGGAAAGGGAGCAAAGTTGCCTCTTTGCATTTTGCAATTTGGGGGATATTCTGCAGTAAAGCTGCTCTAACCTACCCTAGAGCTACCAAGATTCTTACAGTCATTAAGACTTGTCCCATCTGGGCAGAAAGACAAGCTTACCGAATTTGTGGAACCAGATCTTCACTTTTTCAGGAATTATTGTCAGGAAAGGATGTGAAAATTGAAAGGATCAGGGATACTTCTTGCCAGCAGACTGACATCAAAGGGACAGGGAGATGCCTGAGGCATTATCCCATCTAAGCATGTCACCGAGAATACAGTCACCTGGCTTTGTCATTTTGTTTTATGATGTTAAGAAAGCACATTAATGACTGTGTAGCCTTCTCTATTAAGCACAGACAGATTTATATATTTTTAAGGTTTTCATTGCTTGTAAGTTTACCAATGCAGATGAAAGGGCACACTGCCAGAGTAAGAAATGGGCTATAGATGTGCCATTCAGATCACAGGATGCATCACAGATTTCAGACAGAACTCAAAACAAAGGTATTTTGTATGGTTCCAGCAATAAAAAGAAAAAAGCACCCCCACCAATAGGACATTTTCTATCTGAAGTCAACATCTAAATTTATGACATAAGTTATGAAAGAAATCAATAACCAAGTGAACTCTGAGTGACTATGTTTTAAGAGATAAATCCATCAAGATCCATCTCCTGATGAAGATTCCCCCAGGTTGAAGACTTCCAGAATCTAATATATGTTAGAAGACTACACAATTGAAGAGGACTGTGTTGTTCTTACTATCAACCTTAGATGACTGTCAGAAAGACAGTGGACAAATGAACCTTTCACCTGCATCAGTAGAACGACTCTAATTTTCCTTAAGTCAAATTCTAATTCATTTTATTTCCCCATCAACAGTTCTGCACAAGATAATGGATTCTTAACAGTTAAAAACCAAACCAAACAAACTCTCAAAAAACCCAAGGTGCCATAAACATCCTACATCTCTAACCGTACAACTGTACAATATATTTCTGGATTAAATATAACAGGTAATGCTGGTTTGAACACTTTTAAGAGACTTAAAGTGGATTACCCTAATGTGCAGAAGCGTCTCATGCTAACAGAAAAGCATGATGTACACTCTATTGTGGTCTTGATCCCAGCTCACAACCTGAAGACAATCTTGTGGGAAGGTTTTTTTCCAGGTGAGCATATCCTGGATATTCTCTGGTTCCCAGCAAACATGGAAACAGAATGTGAACTACTTTCTTAAACTATCTTTAGTTGATACTGAAGTTACACCTGGAACAATTCAAGAATTCAAAGAATGTAAAGGTATTCTAGAAATCTACATTAGCAACTTCCTTCATGATAAAAGGGGGCGCCCTTGCTCATTTACTACCTGCTAATGCAGTACTTGCAGCAATAATCTACTCATTTGCAGTGGTGTAGCTCAAGTGCCTTCACTGAGACTTCTGACATTTGCAAAATATTCTGTGGCAAATCATAGCTCAGTGACCTACTGAGTTCTTTGGAGAAAAAACTACTGTGCATTGCAGATGATGATATTATGCTGATATATGCATGTCACTGTGTTTAAGCAACTTGAGAGGTTACTGCAAAGACCAGAGTTGTATTTGATATGTTCCATGAAGTAAGTTAACTGAGGGATATTGCATGCACTGAGAGAGAGAGAGAGCACAAACTTTTAGCCAGTATAAATGGGAGTCTAATACCTATTTTTATTACTCTTACTCGGTGGGAATTGCAGAGTCTTTTGACTACTGCTACTCATGCAAAGTGATGACCAATTCTGAAAACTATCAATTATCCCATACACACTTGGATACAATCTTCCCTTCCCACAGAAGGATCCTTATTCTCTAACACCTTTCTAAATAGCTACAAGCACTTAAATATTTGATTAATAACACAGATAGCACCTGTAGCCTTTTACATTAACCTCTGCAGCTTGGAAGTACACCTATGATTCACACACACTGAAGGCAGCCTTCCCCTGTGTACCAACGGACAGAAGCCAGAAGTGCTTACATGTGCCTGAAACTGGTAAAGCTTGTATGCTTGTTCCAGAAATTTCTTGCGCAGTTCCACTTTAGACTTCAGGGCCTTCCAGTTGGTCACTATTGCCTGCTGCTTTGCTTTCAGGTCTTCCACCTGCTTCTTTGAGCAATGGGTCAGCACATGATCTGCAGAGTGGATCAGCTCCTGCAGCTATACACAGGGATGAAAGAAGAGAGAGTCACAGAGATTCAGCTAATATCAGAAAAGTTATGATAAGGGCTATGTTAAATTGTATATGGAACTACAGTTTAAGCAACATTTTCTGACCTAACTTTTCTCATGCTAAACAAAACCTTCCCTAATTTCAGTTCTACGGAATAACAGTGACATCCAGTGTTCGCTAAGGCTCATCACAATGGTGTTTTTCCAAATAGGAAGGCAGATTTTGTTTCTCCTTTTCACTGTACCATTTATTACATATAATAAATGTATAAACACGTACCATTTATTTACGATTTATTTATTAATGCAAATAATAGCTAACCACACCTTGTTTTCCCCAGTGACCATATAGATTAACTGTGACTACATTCTCCTCATGCATGTCTTTAAAAGTTACAAGCAGCTGGTGGGATCAGTTCAAGCGATACCTCCCACAAGGCCAAGATGTGAGGCCACTCATAAATGATACTGGGATAACTACTTCAGTAATCTTAATATTACACATGCTGTTTTCACTTTACCGTTACATTTACTAAACAAAGGAACGAAGAGAAAACTCATACTATTTTTATTGGTCTAGTTGAAGCTAAGCAAATCTCCTATATACAAGGAAGCTTTCTAAACAACAGCTGTTCTCATGAGCTGAAACTTTTTGCAAGTTTGTATAATGAGACCTTTCTTCTCACAGTCTAACTCCTACCCCTCTAAACTTGTTGAAAATTCCAAACTGCTGCCCCATCCTTCCTTCTATAATTCTCTATACTTAGTCAATGCATTTTGTGTTCAATGAATATTCCATTTATCTGCACCGAAAACAGATTCTGGATTTTTCCTTGTAATCACCCTTAACATTTTGAAGAAGGGGGTAAATGCATCATAAAGCCCGGCATAATCATGTATTTCAAACAGTGATCAAAAATATCCCTGTGAATCACTTAAATAGTCGATGCTCATTATAGTATGTCCCTTATTTGTAAGGTTTTAAATGATGTACTTTACCATTACCATCAAACCTTGAACATATTAAAAAAGCAGAAGACTAAAGAAGATCCTTAGAGATTTCCAGGTTCTCAGAGAGAGCCTGTAATAATTTGGTTCACAATACCAAATTATTACTATGATTGTCTTGGAAACGTGAATTTTGGCCACACATTAAAGACCACAAATGACTTTCATTACCTGCTGCTCATTCCCAGAGAGCTCGTGCTCCAGGGCCACATGGTTCCGCAGCTGTGTCTGCACACCTCTCATGTCCTTAGCAACATCATCTGGAATACTTTTGGACTTCTCCTGGAAGGAAGAATTCAGAGAAAGCTTTGTTACTTTCTACTTCCAAGCAAAACACACCACAAGCCTACTTCAGTCATTTTGTGTAGTGCAACTCATATTGCACAGTTAAGGACATCCTGGGTTACCCAAGTATGATAGGTAAAAGGAAGCTGGAAAAATCTGTCATAGTACATCTATCCTAGCAATTCACTTGTAAGCGTCTTAGTGATTAAGCTACCCAACTGGACTGAGAGCGATATTGATCAGACAGTACAGGAGAATGTCTTCCAGGCTTTGAACTGAGAATCAATCTTGAATAGCTCCTGCAGTGACATATAGTGAAGTCTTAGAGTAGCATTAACAACCAACAGTTTCAGGCCATTCTTTGGAATACAGGTGGTCTACCTGAGAACCCCCTTTAGATAAAAAATTAGTTACATACGCATAGGAAAGATGAGTTAAAAATGGCATATATGCAAAGAAAGATTACTGTAAAGATGAGAGAAACAGAGAAACCATCACATAAAAGGAGACTTAAACATTTATTTAGCTCAGCAAAGGTTCTGAGTGGATTAGGTTGTTACACAGGCATGCACTGGGAAACAGCAAGCAAAAAGAAAAGGCATTTCAGCAGGAGGACAACGCTGTTGCTAGAATAAAATGATTAGAAATTTGTTCCAGGTCAATTTAGGTGAAAATTAGAAGAACATTTCTAACCACTGGAGAAGTGCATTTCTGTAACAGATTCACAGGCTGGTTTGGGGTACCCACAATGCATCTTGGTAAGGTGCTGTAAAAGGAGATGCATGCTGTAGTTGCCTGTGATGTGATGGCACTGGAACTGGTGACTTAAGCAAGATCTTCTAGTACTATGTTCCTATAAGAAATGGCTTTCCCTGGTAGACATCTGACCAGCGGGTACATAGGAAGGGACAGGCAAGATGACTGAATTGTCCTCCCACTCAGTAGAGAAGCTTATTAACAAGATGCTATGCAAGAGATGAGTATTTGTTTTGCTGGGCCAAACTCAGCATGGTCAGTGAAGTGTTTCTGAACTATCACTTGTCACTGCTACAGAGTTAACTACTTCATCATTGAAGTTAAATA
>VYZM01013565.1:39218-66943 GCA_013398915.1 Dromas ardeola
AATATTATGACGTTTGATTTTTCATTCACGACAGGGAAAGAAAACAGGAATAACCTAGTTGAATAAGGCAGCCTCTGCCAGCACAAGCAAGTAGAAAATCTACTGCATGTAACTTAACAAAGCCCTGTTGCCTTGCAAACAGTGCAAGCTCTGTTGGATTGCCTCCTCCTGTACGCATTTGCATTAGGGAAACCACACCTCTCATTACAGCAAGGATGTGGTTTCTCTGTGAAATTCTTCAGGATGCTCAGATAGAACAGAAGCCTGAAGATTTTCATTGGGACTTCTCCCCGCAGTTTTCACACTGGGACTGTTTGAAATTATTGCCAGTAGTGGGCACTGAAATGAGAAGAAAAGATTTTTGGCTCAGCTTTTCTCATCAGGTCACACAATTGCCTGACAATTTCCAGGCTAATGGTCACTGTAATCCAGACAAATGCCTTTTTCACAAAACAGGTCTTTCTTCAGCACATAAAGCTACAATAGAGTACAAAGAAGAACCACAACGAGGCAGTAAACAGTTTCTTAGTCAGGCCTGATGACTGCAAACAACATTACTATATGCGTTGCACTGTGAGACAACTTAGTTCAAGCCCTGGTCTTCTCAGCTTATCCCACAGATCAGCAACTCTATCTGCACTTGGTCTCACCCATGGTTCTCATAAACTGACCAGTCAGGCGTCTAAGGATTACCCAGGATTTCTTTTTTCTTTTTTAACACTGTGAGTAATCACACAGGTTTCTTAGTGATTTTTTTTTTTAGAAGTCAGCAGTAAGCATGCTGAGAATCATAAGAATACTCCACAAATTAAGCTGAAATGAAGTTCTCATTATATGAGACTTTCCCATTATTTTTTACCTCAATATGGGCCAGAGCATCTGTCAAATCTTGGTAACACTTGTGAATCGCCTCAGCATCTGTCAGCCGCTCACCTCGTAATCTGGTAATTTCCAACAGCTCCTCCCAGGAGTTCCTACAAGGGAAAAACATGTAAAACATCCAAACTAGGAGTAAAGGAGATTAACAGTCTGAAGAAAGACTGAAAACAAGACCTCCTCTTACTGTGTTTTTCATTCCTCACATTAAATTCTATCTGAGTGATTCTCTGAGGGGCAGCATGTCTCTCACTCTACCCTGTTCATATCCTCCTGCCTGCTCCAGGCACTTAAATAGATGGTCCTATATAAGGGCGCACCCCTCCAATATGCTTTTCAAGTTTTATATGCAGGACTTGGAGGACTGAGTAAGACCCTACTATTCCTTCATGCTTCTCTTTTGGGCTAGTTTGGACTGATGCCAGACATAAGAAGCTCAGAACATCTTAATGTTGTTCTGCAGAGCAGTCATGGGATTCAAACTCAAAAATCAGAAGCACTAAAGAAGCAACTAAACTTCTAGCCTTTCAGTTAGGTGATCCTGTTTCAAAGGGCAAAGGAAGTTCATTCACCCCTTACTTGTAAAACACCTCTGATGCAATTTACAAGAAGCCAAGTCAGCAAGCAGATAATGTCTGCATTATAGTCTTCTATTTTTAAATAAGGCATGGCAGCAGCTCTGTTCCAATGAGCAAACCACATATTTTGCAATTAGAGAACTGGGACGACGTGCCTTATCCTTTTCTAATTCCTTCTCACTTCCTCGTCCTCAAGAGAGAATTGAAAGGACAAAGCATTATAGGGCTAACACAAGTCTCCTACCTTAGATCTTTCTGCTTCTGCCGAATTTCCCGGGACTCAGAATGCCCACAGTTCAGCAAGTTGTCTGCCAGCTGCTGGCAAGCCACAACTCTCTTCCCAGCTGCTTCCAACTGGTGGCGGAACGTGTCATATTTGGCACAAAGTTGCTTTTGAAGGAAAAACAACAACAACAGAAAAAGCATTTTGAGTGCTCTCTTTTCCCAAATGTACCTGCTCAGCTACCAGAGCACAGCCAAAAGACAGCTGATCATACTTGGAGATGGAGAAACTGCAGAGAATGACTGGATTTTACCTCCAAAGGCCATAAGGAGCTACAAACTATTAGCAAAACATAAGGATCGTGATGCAGATGGGAGACAGAAACACTATTACTGGGTATAGAAACAAACATCCAATGCACAATGAATTTCAATTATTAAGTGATAGGTTTTCACTTCATGAATGCAAATGTGTATTCAGTACTACAACTGAATAATGCAGTCCAATTTTAAGATTTAGGACGCATGATATTTTGAAATAAATTATAAAAATGAGGATTCTGAATGGCTATTAATTTCTAATGCACTGACATTAGATTAGTTTCTGTGCCGTGTGAAGAGGTATAGCTGTAGATGTCCATACACACTGCAATATCTGGTTGTTAAAAATAGAAAGGAGTTGCTCTCTGAAGGCGTAGACATTTTAGCATACAGTTGTTTCACACAGCTCAGCCCCCATAGTAACAGGATGTAAGTGTTAGGCAATGCTGCCTGCCTGTCATAATGAATCAATCCTCCCACCCACTCTTTACCCTTTCTCCTCCCGTCTCCCAGTTATTTATACTTATTTCTTATTCGGTCCTATAAGATTTCAAGGACAACCTTAGAATCTTGTTACAGTCTCACTGCATACAGTTTAGTTGATTTTTGATCTGTTACTCAAAAAACTGACCAAGACATGTTCATAATCATTTCCATAGTCTTCAGAGCTGGCTGTTTGTTTCTGCCGAGTGATCCAGTCTTGCAGATCTTCACATTCTCGTAGAAACTCATGCAAGACAAGAGTCTCCTCCAGCTTCTTCCCTCTGTTAGGGGAAGGAGACAAGACAATACAATTAGACGAAAGGAATACAAGAGGAAGCAATCAGTAATTTTCTTCCTATTAATCGCCAAAATGTTTGTTTGTATTTTATGTTTTTGTTTGTTTGGTTGTTGTTTGTTTGNTTTTTTTTCCAGATCTGTCCTGATCTGTCTTTCTAAAAATATTTGTAGTACTTATGGAAGTGAGAAGGAAATCTTTCTGAGGATGGTGCACCAGGAAGGCAAGTGCTATGAAAGCCATTTTATGCAATTCTGTTCATATTGCCTGTTCAGCAAAATTGCTGCAACCTGATTCATATTTCTGATCATCTAGATTATTTTATAATACAGACTGACATATTACAGGCCTTTCACAGTAAAGAAAACACCAGTTTTCCAGCTGCTAACAGTGCCTGGTCATTGTGCAAATATTACAGGAAAGATGAACCTGGCTTCACTGTTTGAATCAAAAGTGCTCACCACAAGAGATGTAGCCTGCTGAGAAAGTCCGGCCCGCCAAGGGAAATGCAGACCAGAGGTACAAACCAGAGCACCAATGAGGCACCATGAGACCCAGGTTAACATCAAGCATGAACAAACACAAAACATTTCTGTGTTCAACACACACAAGCACTTTGATACTTCTAGATTGAGTATTTCTTTTTCTGAACTTTTCATTCACAGGATTTTCTATTTATGCTTTTACTTTTATAATTGTAAACAAGAATAAAAACAAAAGAAAAAATACCAGCATTTCTTCTAGGCTTAATTATTCTAGTATTCAGACTTATTTATTTGTTACTCTATTTGCTGAGCCCCATTCCTTTTCTGAGTGAAATTTTTGTGGGGGAAAAACCTAAACTGTTCAGACATTTGTTCCTTTCTGACAACAAACCAGAAGTGTTTAAAAGCCCTGTGTACAAGCAAATGGTCCTATTGTAAACATCTTACTGTAACAATAACAGAAAGGAAGTGAAATGAAAAGTAAATGACTTATTTAAGAATAAACCCCTTCCTATACTAGCACAGCCACTGGGCATAAAGGTAAGTGTAACTGTAATTATCTGCCTTCTGCTATGTAATGAATTAAGTAATTTTCAAGCAACATTAAGGAAATCTTTTAAAAACTTTTCCTTTTGATAGTAGACTCCAAATACCACAAAGGCAAGTCAGAATCTGGCATCTCAAGTCACTTTACAGGAGGATGATGAAGGGTAAAGAGGAAAGCTGGGGGCTTCAAATCCTTAATATGTAGCAAAATTCTCTGAATAAAATGTAGAGTTCTCACTCAGCAATAATGAAAAGCACATAGGTGCGCAGAATTCTAATATAGAAACAAGCAATTTCCTAAATACAACTGAAAACAGAGGAGATAATGGATACGATCTAAATTCCAGTGAGGTAACTGGAGATAAACTTTATTGACTTCAGTGGGCTTTGAATCAAACCTAGGATCCAAGGGGCAGTTCTAGTTTATACCTTGCTGCTGCTAGTTCCTGCAGCTCCTGGAGTCTTGAATGAACTTGATCCTTTGGTGCATCAACCTCAACGTACTGGATGGAACCCACAAGAGGAAGAGTTTGGGCACTTTCACTCAGTTCTTTCATCAGATTTTCGTAAATGGCAATCTCATGCTCCAGTGCCTGGCAGAGAAAAGAGTTGATTGAGAGCCAGTTTTCCAAGATACTCACTGTTTGAACTTTTGCACCAGCCTGTGATGTAGGCATTGAGGTATTAAAACAGGAGAAAAACTTTCTGGAAGCATGGGATGTTTACATGATTTGATCAATTTTAGATAATTTTCTAGTAATATTTTGAAAAAAAAGTCTGAAAAAAAGTGTACATAAATTCAAACAAATTAGGTGAATAAAGACAATTAGAAATTCCTAGTGCATTATTAGGCAGATAAAAGTATTCCTGGAATAATACACCATCTGTATCTTTGATTCTAGGAAAAATAAATAAATACAGCTTCTGCATGCGCCTGTTGAGACTGAAAAGCAGGTATCACATCATAGTCAGTTTAGGCCTCAGAAAAATAAGATGAGAATATTCACCATTCGCCTTTTTCCCCAAATTACATTTTTTCCAACCATATTAGTAAGCTGCATTGATCTCTTCTATCAGTCCATTCACGCATAGACACACATCAATGTGAAATATCTTGTAGACGGCTGGACACTTAAATACCAATGAGACAAAAAATTTTACAACTACAGACAGACCAGAAGATCAGGCCAGCATACAGCATTTAAGCAGAGAAATACCTTATGTTTCTTGAGGAGTTTCAGTGTTCCATCTTCATCCTTACCATAGTCCTTGCTTGTCACAAGTGGACGCTTTTCTGCTATCCAAGCCTCCAGGTCTGAAGTATTCATTAAAAACTACCAGTTAAAGAGAAAACAAATTAATTTCCACCTCAACTTTCAAAATACTCATGTCATTTTTTTGACCTAATAAATTCTAAATGGAGGGTGCACTGTAGGATTTATTGTGATGTTTTATTAAATAACGAATAAAGAATATTTAATCCCAAGAATTCCACACTGTTGTTCTGTCAAATCATATGAAAGTGAAGAAGGACACAGATGGAAGACTTCAGTGCAGGATAACTAAGGTCTTCTCCAGGCATCAACGCAGTAAGTTTCAAGTTGTCTCACTTCTCTTTCTTCACATCGCTATCCTTACTTGACTTTTCCTTTACATTATTTATTAAGGATAGGGGCTAACTGTGTAGTATCAGTGTGATATTTCTCCTTCCCCTTCCTGAGAAGGTCAAGTCGCCTATAAAAATCAGGCTTCATAAAGCCGATAGTATTGATAGCTGTTTTTATAGATGGAGTAAATAAGAGCCAGATGACCAAATTCCCCAGGGAACATACTTTAGGTGGGCCTGTGCAAATTCTGTTTATGTCTACAAAACTGCATGTATTATCTGAAGAACTGCGCTTCTGCATGACCGACTGATGACAGAAAATGTGGATTATCAAGATAAATATTTGCATGCAATTTTTTTTTTTTTTTAAACAGGCTAACATAATGGGCCAGTACCCTGTTGAAAATAATAGGGCCCAAAGTCCTAACTCTCTCTGAGAGTGAAAGAGCGTTACTGGTCTCTCAGTATCATTTTGTTACCTGGACCATTGTTGCCTGGATCAGGCAAAGACTGGATGGCACTAGAGATCCCATCTTTTCTGATTTCCTTGTCATAAGTCTCCAGTATGAAAGGCCAATTCAAGAACCATTGCATTGCTTAAGTCAAAGCCTCAGGCTGTATAAAGATATTGAGGAAGGAGCTACGACTAGGAGAAATGTGTGTTCTACACACAACCATAAAGCATGGGTACAGAGTCCAAGGCAAACCTCTACAGTAGCAGTTCTAGACTGGGGGCTGCATTCAGCTATGCAACCCAGCCCTCCATTCCCATGAGTCTGGCCTCAAGCAACAGAAGTGAATACCAGTCCCAGCAAAGCTGTTTTGTTATTCACTTCAAAACTTTGGTCCTCTTGTTTGTCTGAAGAAGCTACTGTGTAAGGACTTTGCTGTAATTTGTACCTCCTGGAAGCCAACTGTGTGCTGCAGCTGCTTCATCCTTTCCTCACAGGCCTTCTCCAAGCCCTGCCAGGCAGCCACAAGCTCCTGGCATTTCTCACTTATTTTCTGAGCTGATGGATGCTGGCCTACAACCATTGTCTTTCCTTTATCCAGGACCCGCTGGACTTGCTGTTTGTGGGCATTCACTTCTGCCTGCAGTTCCTGGGAATGAGATAAAAGAAAATATAAGAATAAGGGAAGGGTATGTGAGGACAAAGAAATTCTATGTGCTCCTAGTCCTAAGCAAAACTGCCAGCTGGTGACGGTGGGCAGAGTATAGCCAGTGGATACAAAGACTGTTTCTACAACAGCTGCAGCCTCAGCCACTGGTCCCAGTCCTGCTTGTATAATGCTCTGCTCTGGGTGCTGCCATTAAGGGGGGAGATATCAGTCTGTAAGGTGGCAACAGACATGCCTTAACTTCCCTATGCACTCAGCATTACTCACCGAAGTCCTCAGCCTGGTGCTCTGGCATGGTTCTACCCCTTCTCCTTACCATATACCTGCCCCTTCCCCTGCCCAGCAGGCAGGGGAGCATCTCAGGGTCTCCACCCAGAGATGGAGCAGGACAAGGGATGAGACAGAAAGCTGGGAGATTCAGAAAGGAGTGTTAAGCTGCTGATGGAAAAATAAAATATCCCAGAAGATGAGTGGCCTAGAGGATGATGGGAAGAGAGACATTGTCGACAGTACCATGATTAGAGTCCTGCTCCATAAAGCCTCCCCACTGGGCTTACAACCTTTCTCATGGAATTTGCAATCCAGATGCTGCAAAATCTGTGTTGCTTGTGGTGTGGGGCAGCTCTGAGGTGCCCCTCTGGCTGTGGGGAGCTGCTACAAAGAATCAGACTCTCCAGAAATCAGCATTAACTTGTCTTTATAGATATATTGACTGTGGCTTGTTCAAACCATTTTACAAGAAGTACACAACTAAAATAAACATTAAATGGCTGTTAAGTAGTCTCCTAGAGAATCTAGCATGCACGTACCTCAAGACTGCATGTATAACGAAGCAGTAAGCACAGAACTAAAATAGGATGAGCATAAAACAGTCAAAACATTCAAACCAGATCAACCCAAAAAGCAAAAGCCTCGTTTTTCCTATTTAGTGTGAGGTACATTAGCTTTTTATCCACTTTTAATGGGAAGAAGTATGAAATTTCTCATAATAATAATAATACTTCCCACAGGACTTTCATACTTGCTCTGAAAGTCATCACCATATTGCTGACTTCTCTCAACCCATTGGAACCATTTTAGCTTGGCTAGTGCTGGAAGCAGTGAATGTACTAATTGAAAGTGGGGCAATACATTTTGCTTGCAATGGCCTTCCTGAAGGTAAAGGAGAACAGTGCAGGCACTGGTTGGCAGGCTGAGGTGAAATGCAATGTGCCAACATGCTATAATAGGCTTGATTAAATGAGTTACCTTGTGTTTTTGCAACAGGCTTTGAGCCACATCCAAGGACTTCCCACAGTTGGTAGAATGGGCAATAGGCAATCGCTCATTAATCCAGTTCAGTTCCATGTCATGGTAATGGTAGAACTCATAGAGATCCACTGCAGCTTCCAGCAACTTACGCCTCTCATCAAGAGGTGCTTGCAAAGACTCAAACCTAGGGGTCATCCATTAAATATATGTTAAAACAAAGCTTTATGCTGATTCTGCGAAGGGAATTAGGCTATGATACCACTGTGAAGATTAGAAAACACTGGACACTTCTTTGCAATTAAATTTCAATGGTTACTGCTGGCTGCACATACCTTCTCCAGAAGGCTACTTGGGGCAAGTAGATTTATATGATAACACTAAACGTAAGCAGAGGAACAGTGATTTACACTTTTGAAGTCCTAGGCTTGTCCTGTGATGTTTTAAGGAACTAGTCACTATTGAATGGCGGATCCCTGCACCTCTTAGAACACAGTGGATGACCTATGCGTAAGCAAAGGACTAGAGGAGGAGCGCAGCAGGCAATGAGCAAGGTCCAGTAATAAAGATTAAGGTGGGTTAACAGGCATCTGTGTAGGCGCAGATCAAAGCACAGTTGTGGTACAACTGGGAGGAGAAATCATTCCTGAATATGGGTTAAATCTAACCAGCTGAAAGGCATTTTCTAGAAGGTAGAACAAAAAATGTTATTTGTCACAAGGGGTGGAGACAAAAAGAGAGTGACACCTCACCTTTTCAGATATTTCTGTGTTTCATCTAGAATCCTCTGGGAGTCAAAGTGATTGGTGGCCATTTTCCTTGCATGAGATACAATAGAGTTCATTTTCTCTGCCAGCTCATGTGTCTCATTTTCCAGCTGTCTGTGCTGCTTGAGCAGATCACGGCTGGAGCGCAAATCATGGCCTGTCTCAGATTCCTGAAGAACTTTCTCAATTTTCTCTATCTTCTTTTTGGCATCCTGCCAGGAAAAGATTACAGCACACTTGTACTGACCTTGCAACATCACATTCTTTCACTCAGCCCTCCCATGACAGCTTCCTGGACACAATTTTTAAATCCATAAATCCTTTCTTGGTAACATGATGGCCAGGTGTCTCTAAGAGACACCTCTTGGTAATATTTTATTTTGCATACTATTTTGGAGTACTCTTCTCTCTGAGACACTAAAGCACATAATTCAAAACAGTCTCTTCGAACTATCTTCAGTGACACAATACAAAACCATACATCTTCAAAGGCTTCAGGTTGTAGCTACAACACAACAGTAGTTCATTGACATACTGGTATCAAAAGAGCTTCACAGCACACTGTTCCTCTTATACAATTTGCCTGGATGACAATGTACTTAATATTGTGCAATCCCTCTAACCCACAAACTGACTCCAAGCAAGCAGTTATGTTTGCACAGCATTGATCCTTACAGGGGGTTTTGACTGTTTTCCCAGTACAGGATGGCTACACAGATGGAGTGCTGTGCCCCAGTTCAACAGCTTTGTACCTTGGTGCTGTGCTTGCACCGTTACCCTGCTCATAGCTTTGGAGTGAGCTTGGTCAGTGTTATATATAGTTTCTCCTGAGACTGTAGACAAAATGGACACCTTAAAATGCACTTTTATCTGTTCTTTTTTGTGAAGACCACATGACAGAGGAACCAGGCTCCTAGGCAATTCCTCCCCTCTGTTCCCCACCACCCTCTGACCTGGAGCAGTTCCATGAGCTGTTCTTGCTGCCCAGCTTGTCTCAGCTTGTCACCTCTCTCTATCATCTTGCCATACAATTCCTTCCACTTCTTTTGAAGTTCTGACATCTTCTCCTGGATAGAAACTGCAGCATAATGGTTGTCTTGAATCAGTTGATTTCCTTTCTGGAGAAAGACAGCACAATTTTTTTGAGCAGAGCAGCATCTATGAAGTTTGGGACAAGATGGAAGACTTAGCTCTAAAACTGCCTTCACCTTTATCAGTGTTGCAAAGTGCTCCTCATTAGCCATCATTTCCTTCTCAGCAGCCTCATGCCACTTCAGTTTGCGTAGAACATTTGTTGGATCACGATAAGACTCATCTGATGCAATCTTGTACTTCTCTTCCATCCATATCAAAAGCTCAGCAGCGTCACGATTAAACTCCTTACAGAAACAAACAGGATTAAAAATGATTTGACATCTGTTTCTGTGTGGGTTTGCAGTGCATCCTTCCTGTTAGGATCAAGTCCTGATTTTTTTTTCCTAACAGTTAGGAAATGTGATATCTTTTCATATAAAAGTTATTCTATATAATCAACACTCATAATTGAAGAGGTATGATCTTGAACCATTGATGAGTTTTTAAGCCCTCAGAGTAATATCTCTTAGTCAGTTTTTTACCACATTTACTAATCTGTTGCCTTTAATTGTCAGTGAAGGTTTGCATTTTCGATAGACTATTTTAACCATAAGTGTCCGGTCCTCCAGTATAACATAGCATCTCAGCACTGGAAGCTAAATTAGGTGTCAAAAGTACGGTTACTGTAAGTAACTGTGACAAACTATTAAGGTCCAGAACAATAATAAGTAATGAGCAGAATAAACTTATCCAATAGACACAATATTGTGTTGATATTTTTTTATTCAGTATCTCCATTTTTGTTTTGGTATTTTGCTATGGTTATGGCTTTGTGAGATTTATCAGCAGTGCATCACCTGCTCCCTGGAAAGTGAAATTCTCTGTCTCATAGGCAAACAGAAAGTGAGCTGCAGTACGAACGCTCAGCAGTTTGAGATTTGTCCCACATTAAGACAAATGATAAAATTACTTCACACGTGCTTGACCAAATCTGCAGTTACCAGTCCTTTTACCTGCAGCTGTAGGGAATCCAACAACCTCTGTTTTCTCTCAGAATTGCATTGTGTCAGCTGCTCCCATCTTTGCCGGAGAGTGACCATTCTCTCTTCAATACTACCAAGAAAAACAGGAAGTCCAATGCAGTACTAGTCATATCGGTTCCCCTTGGTTGTACTGTAGTCATGACTATGATATAAATGGAATCTAGTTCAACACCTCTCCTAACAGGATGAAGGGATATACGGCCCTGTCCCATGCCCATGCTGAATTCATCTGGAAAGCAGCTATTGCTTGCTAGCTGCTCTGGACTTTCCTTTTGTATGGCTGTGTACATTAGCGAATTGCAGTCAGCTATGTTTGACTACAACACCCAGACCTTTCTCTTTCCCAAATATTCCACTTTAACTGATATTTTTCTCAGTGATGTAAGTGCATTGAGGCTCTGGAATGGCCTTCTAATGGTAGTAGTGCTGGCAAGATTTTAAGAACAGTTTTATAAATTTGTGAAGGGAATTTACAAGACATTATCACTTGTGATCATAAGAACATGGTCTTTTTGACCCACGAGGTCTATTCTGACCCTATATTTCTAATTCTTGTTTGTGCAGAGGTCCCCTTACTAGATCTTAGTGGCTCTAGCATAGTAAAGGAACTACAGATGATAGTTCAGCTTCAACAAAAACATGGAGGACCTGCTCCTGATGAGTTATTTCCTTGTGACATCTTCTCTAACTTTTTAACAGCAAATATTAATTCAAATTTGTGATACCAGTAAATGAAAGAAAATTTGTTTTATGTAGGCATTTAATGAGTTTACATTAAAGAATTTTTAACACTGTATGTAATTTATGATATAAGGTGAATTATTCTAGCATTCTGTCAAATGCCACTTTTAAGCTAAAGCATTTCATTTATTTGTCCTGAGAGCACAGGAAGTCCGTATTTTTTTTAAAAAATCCCTTCACCCCGCCTCTCCCTCCCGATCCAGCAGATCACAGCTTGGAGGTCAACCCAATCCTGGCTCAGAGAGTTTTTCGTCTCACCCTAATCAAACCAGACCATTTGTTAAAGCTAAATAAAAAAGGAAGGAGTTTGGACTCACATGTGAGATGCAAAGTGCCTATTCTCTATTAGGTTCACCCCATTTTCATTAAGTGCTTCAACTCGTCTCTTCAGCACCATCAGCACTTGTTCAAACTGCTGATGTTGCTTCAGTAGGCTTCGAACAGCATCTACGTGGTCCTGTATTTAAGAAAGAAAATTCAATCAAGTTTTTTCTTGGTCATATGTTGTTTCTGTAGCAATGAAAAAAAATGTTGGACCTTATTTTCTCCCTTTTTCCCCCTTTCTCTTTCAAGCAGAAGATATAGTGTACATTTTGCATATGCCTAAGGACGTTCAGGGCTATAAACAAGCTGCAGGTGTTTAGGTTTGTATCATATCTGGTTCTTCTGTTTAATGTTTCCACTATGGTTCCATTTTCACCTTTTAAGAAAATCTGCATTCTGAGTTTATGCTAGCACTCTGGCACATCTAGGTATGTGCAAGACGAAAGGCCATAACTAAGTCAAACTTTGTTCCACTTAGTTGACCCAAAAGTATTGAAGTATCAGTTTCAGCTGGAAACAGAAAAGATGACGAGATACCACAACCTCCTCCTTCCCTGATCTTGTGAATACGGTCTTCATTTGTTTTTTCCCTTCATTTGACTTAATGGCCAATCCTCAATGAAAAGAAAAAGCTTTATTTTTTTAAAGTTGGGTTTTTACTTCACCAAAAAAACCTATTAATTATGTTCAAGCCAAAACCTTTTTTGTCTTAATGGTTAGCCATCAAACTGATGAGTCAATTGTATATAAGCCATCAGACATGTACAAACACAGCAACAAATCACAACTCTAGCTGGTTTTAAAGTTTTTTTCTGAGACACAATGAGCTTCGTCCTCATTAAGATGAGTAAGAACATAAGAACATTAATAAGAACCTGAAAGTCTAGTTTCCAAAGTATTAAAATGCCATGACCATAAGAATGAGGAAACTGATCTAATTAAAAAAAATTTTGCCACTCCCTGGATGGAGAGACAAAGTGGGAAAAAACAAAATCAGCTGCTGTACATACCCCAAGGTCATTTCCCCGGAGAAAGGCCTCATGGCCAGAGAGGGCTGCATTGATACGGTCTCCCTCCCTGTTGAACTTCTGCAGTTCCAGGCCGTCCTGTAGCTTTTTCCGTCGCTGTTCCCACATTTTCTCCAGCTCTTTGTTCTCCTCAGCAAGCCTCTCCAAGGACTGGTGGACATCTACGGTCCTGCCGTTACTGAGTTGTTCGTGGAGTACTTTGCACCCTAGCTCTTCCAGCTGCGCAAATCTTCCCAGAGTCAAAAAGAAAAGTGAGACTTCACTGCATGAGGGAATATGAATTCTCTTCCATCACAGCTCTTGGCTGTTTTGGCAGTGCCTAGACATTAAGCTTCCCCTCCTTCCCCTTCACTCTTCCTGCTAGCCATGGCTGTGTACTACAAAGTGCAGCTGGTTGGTTGGTCAGGGATACATGCTGGAGGCAGTAAGTAAGATTTCCCCATTTGGATTGAAAGCCCATATAAGCAGGCTTTCCCATTAAAAAGGAAAGGAGTGACAACTCAGTGTCTGGATCTGGAGCTTCATAATAGTGCAGAAGGAGAACTGAAGATGATGGCAACTGCAAGCATAAGGCCTCAGAAGGGAAGGACTAGGAGAACTCAAATAAAATGCAGATGGCACTATCCAAGTGTCAGGAGAGCTTGTGGAATACTACTCCAAACACACAGCTCCTCGTTGCCCCTCCATCAGCCACCAGGAGAAGTATGCAAAATCTAACTGGATTTTGTGATCTGCAGTCTCCTTTTGACACTAAGTTTCAAGAGTATTTGAATAAACTCTCGGCATCACTTTCATACACAATTTATGTACATGATAGACATGTTTTGTCTTCATAGTACTGTTGTCATATGACCCCACTCTGCCCACCCTGACAGAATCTCTCTACCTTTCTTTCTGAGACCTAATTTCTTTCAGCAGATCCTGGTGTTCCTTGAGCAATTGCTCTGCAGAAGCCACGTCTACACCCATTTCTTCACTGCTCAGTTTCTCCCGAATGCCTTCTGCCCATAACAGGAGCCTGCGGCTGTCTTGCAGGAAGGACTGTTGATTTTGGGCCCACTGCAAAATGTCCCGCTTCTTTTGGGTCTCCAGCTTGAGCTTTGCCAGAAGCCTCTCCATGTTCTCCACCTGCTCAGTGATGGCCCTGCTCTCTGCAGGGTTGGTGTCCCTAATCCTACAAGGGGAAATAAAACACATTCAACTGGATGCACACTTCAGGCATGTAGAGCTTGGACCAATACTCTTTAAAAGGAATATATATGGATACTTACACTTCCATTAAAAAGAAAGTCAGCTAATGCAACAAATGCTTCACACTAGCAAGAAATATTGTTGTGAATACAGTGTATTGCAGAAAGTGCACCCCTGTGAAAGACTCTGGTAGCACTGTTGTGGTTCAATGATTCATTCCCGTTACGAATGTACAGAAAACTTAAAGGTAAAAAACTTTAAATTCATATTTCAAATTCAAACTCCTGTGCACAATTCTCTGCTATCTTTCTTCCTTCATCCTTGCTTCACCCAATTACCCTCTTTTAGGACCTAAATGATACCTAGTTCAAAATGTGGAAGTAGCTCCCACTAGTAGAGATAATTTGTTAGAGCCACAAACAATCCTGTGATATTTATCCTCCTACAACAGCAAATTCTGGAAGCAATCACTTCACTAATCACCCAGCCATACTCAAGAGAGATGATCTCAATCCAGCAGGCAAGTCAGTTCTTCAGGTTGATAGAAAGAGAAACTTCAAGAGAAACTTCACAAGCTGCTCATTCTTTTTATACCCATAGTTTACAACATGACCTTAGAGAACTAGCAAAGAATATGGAAACAAAGAGCAGATTCCTTACGATTTTGCAACACTCCTCAAGTATTCAATTTTCCTCTCTATCACCAGGACCTCTCTCTCAACTGTAGACAGTTTGCGCTTGTCTGACTCCAGCCCAGCAGGCGAGTTCCCTGGTTCCAGATCGCTGAGTTGGACCATCTTGTCTTGCAGTAGTACTCCTATGCTCTGACAGTCCTGAAGAAATGTCTTCACGTCAGCCACTCCAATCAGCTCAGAGCCCTTCTCCTCCTTCAGAGCTTCCATGCGTGCCCACCTTGGAGAGAGGCAATACGATTACTTGCATCTAGCCTCAGCCACTACCCCAAAACTTGCCTTCACCTAGAGAGCAGATTCAGTTTATAGCCTTCATTATAAATGGGATGTATCCTTTTTTCTATTCAGAAGAAGTCTTGCATAACAATTTCATCAGGACTTAAGTGGGCTGGGGGGTGTGTGTGTGTGTGTGAACACTAGCACTCCCCCACAACCTCAAAGTTCATCTCAGTGCCATCTCAAGAAAGGGAACCTGCTCACGTGACCAGAACATACTGGACACGATGCCAATAAACCACAGCAGTCAAAATCAGGACCCGGCTGTGCCTCTCAGTTCCAGCTGGGTGGCATGGTGCCAGGAGTACGTACACAACAGGTACTAAACATACTTGGGGAAGTCAAACAGTGTTTCATGTTCCTTTAAGGATTTGTGAAGGGCACCCTGATGTTTAAGTAAACAAATCATTTGCTGCAGTACAACAGAGACAGAACTGCTCTGAATCCATCCCTGTCACCTGTGGGTGGATTCGCATTGTGCTTTAACACACACGCACACACACACGGATTGCTGCAGTTTTGTATGTCAGTGTCAGGGGCCCAGAAGCACCCCCCAGTCACAGAGGCATGACACCAGGCTCAGTGCCAGCCTAGAGCCAGCGTGGCTGAGGGCTGCCCCCTTCCCACTGGTGACAGTGGGGACAGGCTGCCAGGCAGCTCTGAGGATTGGGACTCAGCTCTGGGCCTGGCTTCCACCCCAGGCCTGCCCTGCTCACCTGCCTGTGGAACTGAGCCGCTCTACCCATGCCCCCCCCATCCCAAAGGCAGCAGCCAGCCCTCCCTGCGCCCTGACGGTCTGGCCCAGGCCCAGCCCTCACACCAAAAATGGGCTTCCCGGCCAGGCCACAGCCCTGCCGCTTCACCACAGCCTAGTCGGGCCGTGGGGACTGCAAGCTGCCCCGCCGGCCTCGCATGCCCTGCTCCCTGCCTGGGGCGTGGGACAGGCCCCGGCTCCCAGGCCCCGCCCAGGCCCCAGGGCGCAGCCCCTGCCCCTTTGCCCCGCTCCTTGGCTGGTGGCCAGAGCCGAACCCGCGTACAGCAAACCTCAGCCACATGCAAAAACCTCCCCTCAGGCCAATGCTGGGAGCTAAAAATCTATCAGACGGGTATTCTCTCAGTGTAGTCTAGATCGGGTGTGAAAGGTCGGTTGCCTCCGTGAGAAAATCCTCTGTTTTATCAGTAGCTCCCTTACCTGCTGTTGATCTCTTCCAGCCAAATCTGGATCTCAGAATATTTGCTGGGACTGATCTTTCCATATTTAACAGCTAAGTTTTCAATATCTCCCAGCTGGCCTTTGCCTGCAGCCAGTTCCATTAAAAAGCTCTAAAATAGAAAATATACAAGAATGCAGAATTTGAGGTTTTTTCATTTCGATGGACGTGATTCTCAATAACCTGTCATACCTACTCATCTCCCACTTCCACAGGTGGCTTCTCCATTTAGCTGTCTGCTGCCACCATACCCACCTGCACATGGAGTTCCCCTGTAGCCCTCCTGAACCCCCTGGTGTGCACCCTACGCCTATGCACACATGTCCCACTCCGCTGAGATGCAAGCGCGCTGTAGGATTTTTTCATCATCTGGCATTTTTCTTCAAGTGGCGTAAGATAAACCACAAAAAGAGACCTTTTGTACCATGATATTTGTACAGGATGCCATATCCACAGGAGAAGTTAAAAGGACATAGTTACAACAGCTTCAATAAACTTTGCATAGTTTATACAAAAGAAATACCTGATCTATGCACGTTTCCATAAGATGAAATGAATGAAAAGACTCTCAAAACTTCATTTCTCAACTTTACCTGTTCTCCCAAGGTCAATTTGATTTAAAAGGTGTCACCTGTGAGCAGGGAAAAGGCGTACCTGATATTTCTGCTGCATGACCTCCACGTTGCCTGCTTGAGGCTGAAGAGTCTGGAAAATGTTCTCTTTATCTTTCATCCATGACTGAAATTCTTCGCAAGAGCTACAGAAGCGGTAATATCCAATCATCTCCTCCAGAGCCTTTTTTCTGTCCTGTAATACAGATGAAGATTTAAGTATTGCTGTAATAACTCCTTGCCATTTGAAGAAAAGAAAAGATCCTTGGATTTAACTACAATACACAGGTGGTAGCTTAGTAGTTTTGCCAGACACAGCTGAAAGAGAACAGAACATGTTACCTTAAGATCACAATACTTCTTCCCAGAGCAACTGTGGTTTAAAAGTGTAAGAGAAGCAGTTGGAGAGTGCTCAGCCCCTGACAGGCAGCAAGGCCACTGTGCTGTTTGCTGCTGCTGCCTGAATATTTACCTCAGTAATCTCAAGAATATGTAAACGTCCCACACAGCATGTTTTTGTTGGTGTTTAGGGCAGGACTGTGCCAGGTGGGAATGAAAAGTAATAAATGGAGAATGCAGATTACGGTTGTTTATTTTTTCGGGTATCGGCTAAAACAGCCCAAAGATTTAGGAGCTGCAGCAAGCAAACATTAGGGGAAAAAAAAAAAATTACACAAAAGAATCCACTCTTCATAAAGTAAAAAGACTAGAAGGTAAATGGGAAATTTGCCAACATAAAATGCGTTTTGATACAAAACTTCAATGATAATCTCAAGCCTCGAAGTCCCACAGGACAGGATTGAGGCACATTATTAAACTGAAAAGCAGAGGTCGGCATAGCACTTAACCTCACTTTGCATTGCTTTGGACTTCACTATTTTTGCGAACTGCAAGGCACTGGAGGGGTTACTATACCTCAGCCATGCTCTGTAGATTTTCGTAAAGTGAATCTATTTCGTCTTGGGTCTTCCAGATGTTCTCTGGAAGAAAATGAACATCTGGACTGGAGGTTCCAGGGAATACAGCTTCAGATGTTGCCCAGGTTCGACTGAATAGCAGCTTATTTGTCTTTTGTTTTAAGTCACTTAGGGCTTCTGTCTTCACCACCTGTTAAACAAAATTTAACAGAATCAATGGATGAATATTTCGGAATTGGATTAAAATTTCACATGGAAGGAAAATTTGGACTTGCTAGTTCAAATCACAACATTCTGACCCTTTAAATAAAACATTTCCTCTATTTGTCTGAACCTGTTCCCTTTGTTTTATTCTGAAAGAATGAACTAAATAGCTGAAAAACCCCCAGTTTTGTTTAAAGAAGAAATTTCACTTAACTTATTTTAAAATATATTGATTCAGTAAAAATTCTCATTTTGTGCCCACATCAAAGTTGGGTTTGTTTTTTTTTCCAATTTTTAAAATTGCCAACAAACCAAGCAATTGGCTATGCTCACAGTTCTATTTGTAGTGATGTTTTCGTACCTGAACATTTCCAGTTTCAAAGCCTGTGAGTGCCCTAGTGAATAAATGCTTTCATTTGCACATCGATATCATCTTGTCACATACTTTTTCATGTTTAATAACAACGTGATAGAATTTTTGTTCTAATAAAAATTAGCATCGGAATGATGAGGTGAAGGAAAGACCCAAAGTGGTGCTCAGAGCTCTCAAACTGGTTTGGCTAAACATTGAGTCATCACAGAAGTCCGAAAGAAGCAAGCTATGAAAGGTGTCATTCATCCACTGTAACTTCTGTTGTCAAATGAGCTGATCTCAAATCAAAAGTTCCCCTTCCAGTCAGTGAAAAAGCAGGGCATCTGCAGAGATTGACTTCATCCCATGTGCCTTAAACATCTGTCCTGGGATTGTATGAATTGCTCCTGGAGCTATGGGGTGGTTCATAACTGCATTAGAATGCAGAAAGAATTTGTAAAGAAGTTTAGATTAAATGTCTGCTTTTTAAAGCTGATCGAAATTAATAATGTTATGAGAATAAAGAGTGCAAAAGTATCTGTGAGGACCGGTAGAGGAAACTAATATAGATGAGAACACTATCACAGAACGCTAACTAGGTGGGCTACGACTGGCCAATGAGCTTCTTTGTCATCTAAAAATTTGCCTCATTTCTAATAAAAATTTCTTGTGAATTAAAGAAATGCTGTTGTTTAGGTCATTTGGAAAATTCTATTATGGAAAAATCAAAATATTTTACATAATTAAAAATCATTTCATTTACATTCTTCAACAAAATGTGACACAACCCCTCATCTACTTACTGCAGCTGGAGCTTGCTGTGCTGCAATGTCAGCCTGCTCTTTCAGGCGTCTCATCTCAGAGGAGTAGGCTGCAATCTCCTTTTCCAGGCGCAAGTGACGATGCAACAGTGCTTCAGCGCTCGATTCATCTTTTCCATAGTCCTTGCTGGCCAGAAGGGGCTGCCTTTCTCGTAACCATGAGTTTGCTTCATCGATGTCAGCAAAGTACTGACGGTACACAGGGAAAAAAAACCCACTTGGTTTCACTGAAAGCATCATATCCAGCTCCTTCTTTTGAAAATAATGAATAAGGCAGAAATGCCATTAGGTTTGTAGCTATAAGGTTACTTACAGGTGTTGTGAAAGCTATGAATAAGGAAGCTCCAAGCCCATGATCACATCAAGCACAGATAATTCACAGAATCACAGTGAGTAAATAGATCAAAGGATTGCCTATATAACCCTTTAAAAACTCCTAACTCACTCAAACTTTATGGTGCTTAATAGCAGTGGTAAAAGGAATCCACAATGTACAACGTTGGTAGGCACCACATAGTTCCAACAGGTATTTACTGAAGGTTCTAAGGAACAGTCCAACAACAATTAACTCAATCTACAACAAAAGCTTTCTTCTTTTTTTCACAGAATTTGCAGTCTGCCTGGCTATGGTTGTAAAAAAGCAAAACAAGATTTTGAGATACAGAATAAAGGCACAACAGAAAAAAGAAAACCCATAGTAGTGAAGGAAAAAGAAAGAACAACTGAAACATCATAATGATGTTGAACTTACTAGACAGAAGAGAGAATTTAGACTTTGTCAAGAACAAAGCTGTTAAGTCTTGTTCAAATGTCTCATGGGAACAACAGACTGAGCAAAAAACTTGGGGAAGGGATAATACCTGAGATAAAGCTATGTGATCTGTGAATGCTGCTTTTATAAGAGCTCTTTATTTGCAGATGTGTGAATGTTTGTTGGTGTAGAAGTGTAGATCAGAATGGCAGGGTCAGATGTTTCCCAGAGCTTGGGAAGTTCATGGTCAGTCCAAGTCTTATGGCATGTTTCTTTTGTTGTTGGGTTATGGTTTGGGGTTTTTTTATCATGTTAGAAAAATATCACACAGCTACCCAGATCCCATCCTCAAAAAAGACTGCGTCAGCACTATTATGTGAGCTATTCCCATTAGCATTTTTAACTTAGAGGAACTCCCAGCTGCTCAAATCTACCTGGCTGGTTTGCAGGAGGATTGAGACTTCGCTGCTGGAGATCTTTTTGAAAACCAACACCTGAAGGCTTCCTGACACTGTTGCCCTGCATGCAAGAGCATGGGGAAGAACTGAACCACATCTGTGTCCCCCATACCACGCACTACAGCAGAGCCGTGCTTACCTGTTTGATGAGAGCTGCTGCCTGCAGGCGGCTTTTGCGATCAGCCACCTCATCTTGGAGCTGCTGCCACAACTTCTGGAGGTTGTCTGTCTGCCTCAGAATGTCCTCGTGGCGCACGGGGTTCTTCTGGCTCAGCTCCCAGCCCCTCCTCATCACATCTGCACATATGGCCCTGTGGGAGTTGCACTCTGCTTCGAGAGCCTAGCAGGAGGACAGGGGACATGTCAGCACAACTCACTCCCCACCAGCTGAGGGCAAGAGGGGGTCCTGTTCTCCGCTACTGTAATACATACGTTTCTAAGAGCCCTGTGTCTTATCAATGCCTATGACTTTTCCCTGAGCCCTGAGATGATTGCCCCGTGGCTCCCTACATTCAAGTTTCTGTCCTACTTTTTGCCTTTGATGTGAAGCTTGTTATGCAGTCTTCTCTGAAGTAGATACTTGTTTGTCGCCCACCAATTCAGCTGTCTTATGCCTTCCAGAAGCAACAAATACGCAAACAGATGCACACAAATGTATATTAAAATTACAGAAGAGGCTCCTGTTTCAGTTTTGTCATGCAAGTCTCAAGTCCACAGGTCTCTTCACTTGTTCGCAGTGATTCTTTGCTGTAAGAAGGCAGTAGCTCAGATAGCTAAACATTTGATATTAGCCCACAGCAAGCTGTTAGGGAAAATGATAACAGATTTGTAAGCTCATACAATGTTATCCATCCTACATGATTTTATCTGTCTTCTTTTCACCATCTCTTTCTTTCCTCACATCTCTCTTGGCCAGGAAAGGTGGGTGGAAAAAAAACAACAAAATCTAGCAACCTTTTTTTTCCTCCTATCCAAAGTGAGTTAATATGGAGACCAGTGTCTTTACTTACTAGAAGCTGCACTTCTAGTCCAGTATGAAGCATATTCCTTCTCTACTCTTTCCTTCCCCTCTTGGGGAAAAATCCCTGCCCTATACATTTTTTAAAAATTACAAACACTGGTCAGGACACTTGAGATTACGGGTGGATTGACAGTTTGCTTGTAAGTGCTGCATTGACTGAACTAAAGGACATAAATATTCAAAAATCTTGCTGTAATACAAAGACAAGGCACCGCCACCAAAGTAAGGTACCTTGTGCTTCTGAATAGAGGCTGTAATCTGGCTGATATCTTTCCCTAATGTTGTTGTTCTTGCTAGCTTCCATTTCTCAGAGATCCACGATTCTTCTTCTTTGCAGTCACGGAAGAATTCAAAAAGCTTCAAAGCCTCTTCTAGCTGAGATTTTCTGAAACAAAGAAACAAACAGTATATCTGAGTCAGAATTAGGATCCCATGGAGACAATGGTAGTATAATCAAAGAACAATTCAGAAAATCCAAAATCTGAAAGCCTTTAACTCCTTTGTCATAGGTTAATTTATTCACGTAAGAAGACAAAGGAAACAAAATTACATTTCCCTCTTCCTCTAGGAAAGGAGGAGACAACCACAGCTATTCAGACTTCACATAGAGCAAGTCATAATAAATGCTGAAAATGAAGCTATTCTTCATCTATGAAAATGAGTGATCTCTTTCAGTCAACTGCAATCAAGACACTCAAGTTGCTTGTGTTACATATTTATAAATGGAGAAATGAAAAAATTCAGATGCTGGGAAGCTGTGTCTTCTGATTAAGGGAGTGATTGACCATCCAAATCATGAAGAACAGAGCCATAAGCACGGCCCTACCGTGACTTGCTCAGAGCTGTAAGGTTCTGATACAGCTGACGAAGCATTTGAACTTTCGCATAAAGCACTTCTGGTTTAACTGTGCTGTCCTTGCTGATTTCTGCTGTCTTCTGTGTGATGTGTGTCAGTCTGTCATCATAGGAAGAGATCTGCGAGTCAACCAAGTTGTGCTTCTGCAGCAAATCTACTACTTCCAGGAGCTGCTTCCCACAGTCCTGGGAACTCACTAGCACCTGCAAAGCGAGAAACAAAAGGCATTAGCAGAGAGTGCATCCAGATGAAAAGCTTCTTAATTACAGGAATTATACTTTTTGTTCAATTTCAACAAGCTAATGGCAATAATCCAGAGTTTCTATCTCCTGCAGTGCAAGCAACAGTCTCTTCAAATAAGCACCTGTTTACAAGCCTAAGTTATTTTTGTTGATTAAGCACTCAAGGTCCCAGAATTCATGGATGCAAGGAATCTATAGGCAGATTGATTCACAGTCTGTATTTGGAGAATTCTATAATATCCCATTTTATGGTGTGTTTTGAAAGCAATGTTTTTTTGTTTGAGAAACTTGCCTTTGCTATCTAAATAATGATAAGAAGTACTTCATAGTATTTAATTGGTGGCTGATGAAGGTACCAAGTGCTTAAAAGGCTGTCCTCTTTCTAATTGTATCAATGGATACAATTATCAGTTCCAACTGTAGGATGTTATCTTTCCTTACCAATCTTCTCTCATATCCTCAGGCTGTCATGTTTCCAACAGCATTATTACCATTAAGTGTTCTTTGCTTATTAACACTAGGACAGAAAGATTAATAACTTACAGATAGCTCTTATCTTTAATTTGAAATTCACACCTTCATATAACATGTTGATGCTTTCAACTTAGGTACAAGGCAACCTATAGCTGCAAGGATTTTTCTGCCTTTAAATAAGACAAGGCAAGACCAAAGGATGTATATATACTTCCTGCCATTACAAAATCAATAGTAAACTAATTATTTCCTATGCTAAAGAGAAAACTTAGGGCTCTGACACTCTGGTAACGCTTGGAAATTCTTGCTAAAAGGAATCACTGTGCATTTACAGTGGAATTTTTCTCTTTCACAAGTTTAGATACCTGAAAGCCAGACATATGCGTGAGCTATTCTCCACCTGACTGGAGGTGCTTCTAGAAGGTAATTCAGAAGAATTACTTGGAATGGGAACAGGAGGCTGCTTTATTCCACTTTCGCTTTTACATTTCTAAATTTAGGTGAGATTATTTCTCATCTTTATTTTACTACATAACTTGAACCTGTCGTGCACTCCCTGTAATACCATATCTGGCTAGGGAGAGCCCCTGTAGCAAAGCCTGTTTTTTCTCATGTAGTTACCTTCAGTGATGAATTGAAATGCATGGTTAGGCATTTAAGTAAAAAGGGTGTGTTTTTTCCATAGCTGATAGACTTATCTTCTGTTGACACCAGGCAGTCCCTGGAATATGGGGGCTTTTTTAGGGATGCACACTGGCAGCAGTGCAAGCTGTGTGCTGGTGGAGAGCGCTCAGTACCTGCAGCTCTTTCAGCTCCTCTGTAATGGCATCAGTGTCCCTCAGAAGGCCCAGAATTTCCTGCATTGTACCCAGGGAGTGTTGTCGTCTCTGCAGCTGATCCAGAAGATCCTGCCATTGCTTTGAAATGCTGTTTTGCCTACAAAGGAAGAGAGAGAAATGACCAATTTGGACTAAAGACTTCAGGCTGCACTGGGAGATTCTCAGTGCTTGCAGCTTTAGAAGAGCTAACTGAACACATACAACTCTTGCCACTCATGCAAGAGGACAGACCAGCATCACAAAACAGGCCAAAGCAATGCTGTTATCCAGTTAGTGTGATCATGGCAAGAAATTTTGACTAACACATCAACTGTCATTGACGTTTCTAATTTAGACCTAATTTTTAAGGATCCTCATACCTGACATCCCGCATTGCTTTCATTTGATACAATGAAAAGGCTTGGAAAAAAGAAGTGGTCTCTAAATGGCTGCTTAAAGTAAAAAATTAATCTAAACCATATAATGAGTCACAATCTGATCTCATAAAGTTTGGTTTACTCTTTCATAACTGTTTTTCTTAGTTTTCCCACAGATTTCTGATTTTATTTGAACTTAGAAAAGCATTGAAATACCACAAGAGAAGTTATTTGTATGGCATTCTTAGCCATTCCCAAATAGGGCTGTATTGATCAGAGAAGTCATAACTTCTCAAGATTTGCTGCAAACTGGAGTCAGTCTGAGAAGACTTTGTGCCTTAACTAATCCGTATCTTCCCAAACTACACACTGAAAAGGAAATGTGTTGATTTGGAAAAAAGTATATCCCTCTAAGCATTTCTGATGGAAGACAGGACTTTTGGCAGAACAAGTGTTTTTATATGTAATGAAAATATCTTGAAACTATTTTTCACAAGAAATCAGTCTGGGCTTTGATCATTCAAGAAAAAAATTAAAATTTTAAAGAAGATGAAGCATTTGTCGTATCTGCTGAAACTGTTCACAGGTAGAAAAAATTTCTTGCCAGTTCTACTCATGAGGAACAGAGCTATGATTCATAGCTACAATTCATTTTCTTCCACCACACCACAGTATTTCAACTAATTTCAACCACCACCACTACACAGTCTCATGACCATCACTCACTTCTTCACAATTTGATCTTTGCCATGATAGTTCTCCTGGCTGATGACTCTGGCCATTTCGTCCAAAGCTGTGAAGCGTTCCCTCCTGGGGAGTACATCTGCCACAATGGCTTCCAGCTTCTTACTGGCAGCTTCCATTCTATCTGCACTCTCTGGCCAGAAGTCCTGCTTCCCAATCACTTTCCTCATGTCTTCCAAGTAGGACTCACGCAGGGCTGCCTTCTTCAGGAACCTCTGGGCTAGCTGTTCCAGCCTTTCTAGCCTCAGCATCTCCTTCTGCAGTGCTTTTCCCCGGTCGTGCTCTGCCTTTTCCAGGGTAATCCAGTGCTTTTCCACATCCTGCAGTGTCCTCCCCTCTGGGGGCAAGTATGGGCGTTGGTTGTTGGCTCTCTGCTTGGTCCTAATGTTGAAGAGATGAGCTTCAATCATGCCCTTCTCTTGATATTTGGGGGGTTTCTCCACAGTGCGGAAGGTCTTGAAGTTGGCCATCAGCAGCCACATTTCCTGAAGAGAGTTGGGGAAATGACGGTCATCCAGTTCCGTCACCTTCTGTTTAATCCATTTCAGGAGGTCAGAGACCATCTGCTCATATAGAAGCTTCAAGTCATCTATCTCCTTCAGGAAGAACACGATCTGTGATAGGAATATGAAGTTATAAGCCACATAAGAAGCCGACTGAAGCAAGGTGGGTGAACAGAAAACATCATCTTCATAAACCAAGCTTAGGATTCAAAGAGTTGTATGTGTCAGGTGAATATGTGTCAGGAAAATAGTATTTAACAAGCAGGTTGCCACAGTCATCACATTTTTATACTAATGTGGTGATAGCTGTCTCGTCTGAGGGCAGATGAAATCCTAGAATAACATTCCATAAAACACAGATAAATAAATATTATTCAATGTCTCAATTAGTTTTTTATTAAGAAAAGGTCCATTTCGGAATAAACAGCATGCATGTGGAGACTGTCAGCAGTTCCTATGTGAGCTGACTAGAAAGCAAGAATCCCAAACTGAGGATTCAGATTTTTTGTTTCACATTGGAAAAAAACCAGATTTTTTTCCCATTCTCATTCCTAAAACCAAAACAATTTTATCCCATCTAATACGCAATTACACCCTCTTAGCTTCACCACCTTAGGCTGTAGGAGACCACCACACAAGATCCTGCTTCTCTCACATGCCCACCGCAGTCTGTGGTCAAACAGCCCCTTCTCAACCTCTTCTCTTGGAGCTGTTTCTCTTTATATAAATTATTAAAGAATGCCTCGTAGCCAAACATGGGTTTGGTAAGGATATTAACTCTGATTTAATACTAATTTTCCAAGTCCAGGGCATTTATCTGTTTCATTTGTGGTCTGACCTGCCTTTATTTCACATTCAGGTAAACACTGGAGCAAAAATTTAGAATGAAATCCATAATTAAATAAAAAATGTTAGAATTATATCATCCTTTCTTTCTATTTTACATTTTTTACATCCTTGTCTTTTTACTTTTTATTTTATTTTTTCCTTTCCCTAACTTTGTAGCCCGCCTGCAGACGTTAGGTTTAATGCTGAACAATATTGTCTGCCTCTGTCATTCCCCTGAGCCCACCTGCTCCAAACAGGCAGATTAGTAAGGGAGATGGCACTGAGCAAAACCCCAGTCCCTGCAAGTGGTAATCTGCTTTTACCTACCAGAAAGCGCACTTGTCAATGAATAAGTGTCACAGTGGTGGAAGAGGAATAAAACAGCACCAACCTTTAGTGCAGGAAAAGCAGCCCGTGACATCAGGGCTCCCTTCTGTATTTTCTGCCATCGTACCCAGTTTTCGCTGAAAGATCCTACCAAATACATGGTAACCTCCCATGGGAGGGGAAAGGAGATTTACCTCCCCGGGTTGATTCTCTCTGCCATCCTGGTCACACACTTAGTCTGAACTCAAAGGCTTCCTTGACACATTCAGGCTTCCTTCCCCAATCCTATTAGTAAATTCAGAGCTGCCTATTTGAGGGGACTAAGGACATGAAGAGATTAACATCTGTTTCATTCTCCTTCTGAATGTTCGTGTGTGTCAGAAATGCAGAAAGACAAGAATGCAATATTAGAGACTGGCTAAAAATAGCGAAGAAGGTAAAGAGAGAAAAAGAAACACGTAAGTGGAAAAAGAGAGAGAAAAAAAGAATAAATATTCCTATACAAAATGGAAAAAACAGTAGAGCACAACAAGAATTGAAAAAGTACAGAGTAAGAAAGACTCTTTCTATTTTTTACTGTTATACAAAAATTACGGCCTGTTTCATCCTTAGAGTTCCTCTAATACATGTTTGGTGACTCAAGGACTATTTCTTTGTCCCCTGGCCAAAATCCAGGCACTCACGTGTAGACCAGTCAAATTCTACTGCCCACTCTCCTCACTGATGCCCAATCTTTGTTTGACCGAATTCTAAGTCTTGCTCTCATCTAATGCTTCTCTTCAGAGAACATCACTGGTACTGATACATGTTTTGGGATCATCTTGTTCTTGTCCCAGACCACTCTGTTCGCTGAGAAAGCTCTGCTTTGCAAAAGCTTTTCACCTTGTCACCACCAGGGAAGTCGTAGTTTGGATTTTTGTGCCACCCATTAAGCAATATATTTCCCCTCTCAACTGCACAGGCAGTTCTCCAAGTCCAGATGTTCATGTAGGACCCATCCTGGGTGTGCTGTTTTGTATGGGCTATTTGTTTTGCATTTTTGACAAAATCAAAATAAGTTATTCTGAAGGTAGAAAAGAAATTCTCTCTCAGGCAAGTGGTCTCCAGAGGAACAACCAGAAAACTCCTTCAGTTTTCCATCAAGAGGATGCACTAGTTTTTGGTATAACTCATGATCATATGTGAGACAAAATGTATGTGTAAACTGAAAAAAAAAATATTTAAGTTTTTCTCTAGGTGTGTTTCCCCTTCTTTTGCACTCCCTCATTTTTCAAGTCTTTTTTTTTTTTGGGGGG
>VYZM01013565.1:66961-94313 GCA_013398915.1 Dromas ardeola
GGGGGGGTTGTTTTGTTTTGGCATTTTTTGTTGGATTTTGCATTTTGTACCTGACTAAGGAGCTAGAAAGAAAGGATGAGGATTTTCACAGGAAATGAAAATCCAAAGTAGTCTCATAGAATAAGGCATCATCTTTCCTATTAAATCAGAAAATTGTTGACTAGGTCTGCTTTTGCCTAGCAGTAATCCTCCCAAGATTAATGGGATCTGTATGCCTAAAGCTGTCTTGGAACCACATCAGTTCTCATCAGGAACTGTGAGGTCAAAAAGGGATTCATTTTCAGTGAGATAAATGCAATGCCCTTTAAAGGGAAGTCTGCAGACTCTTCTCAAGATTCAAGTGACGATAAAAAGTCCTTCAAATGGCTGTGCCATTTGATTCAGTTCAAGTGATCCTGAAGTTGAGCTTGCATAAAAAAGCCCCATTTCCAACATAAATTTAGCTTTATGTATTTAACTTTTAACTTTATATATTTAACTTTTAACTTCCTAAGACAGCAATGCACTTACTTTGGTAAGTCGCTTTTGTATTGTCTGTCCTTGTTTCAGTCTGGAGAAGTAGTGGTAATAGAGGGAAACATAAGTCATGATGGATCTCTCATCTGGGTAGGGTACTGCCACATCCTCCGCGTCAAGCAGTTTGCTGATTCCTAGCTCTTTCTCAGCAACATCGAAGGCATTGTTCAGGTTTTTGATGGGCTGGTCCTGCCGTAGCGAGCTATAGTGGATAAGATCAGGCCTGGGAAAGGAAAAGAACAGGGCGTGGAGAGGAAGAAAGATTTATGTTTGTCATAAATTCTTTCAGATTATAAACCATAAACTGTTTATTAGACTAAGGAATGTGACATTAGCACTGAAATTACTCTGTCTGACCGTGAGCTTCATTCAGGAGCATCACCACTTGCTTACATAACAGGAAGAAAATTGTCCCTTATGAAATTGAGGTACCACTCCCAGCAAATCTCTGCCCTTCACTTATTTCTCCTCAATGATGGGTGAAAAGCAAAGCCCACTGGAGAGGCAATTCTGAAAAGGGAGGTGACTCCCAGCTGGGGAAGTTACAGGATCCCACCATGATATCCTGCCAGAAGATGTAGCAGAACTGTTAATGGTAAAGAAATGTTCAAGGTTCTTCCAGGTGGTTTCTCTCTCCTGCCTTTGGCTGTTTTCTTCACACTTTTTCAAAGGCACAGAGAAGGGAGAAAGAAAGAGACTGAGAGGTTGCTTACTCTGTAACAATTAAATGAGAAGGTATACGTGCTCACAAAGTTTGTACGATAAAACCAGTCTCTAAAATAATTTTTGAAAAAGCGCAATGGGAACATCACTGAGGGGCTAAGACCAAATAATGGACAGCATTATTCAGATGTGTGATAGACCCTTGGAAATTCGATTTTATGCCCAACAAAAGGAACTACCAAGCAGGATCATTTGGTCCTTCCTTCTTCAGAGACAGAATATCCATTTAAGAAAGGAGAGTGTTCAGTGAGAAGGGGCAAAGAGAGAATTTAACAATTTCTTGACAAATACTTGTAATTCAGACCCTGAAACAGCTTGTGCTAGAGCTAGAAACAACAATGAGCAACTGTTCCTGAACTGATCCATCAGATCTTACCTGTGAGCATGTATGAGTGCATTGAAGGCCAGTCCATCACTCCAGCTTTTGGAGAAGTCCTTCACATTCACATTGGAATAGCTGGCAGTTTTATGCTGACACCAAAGTAGTAAGGCTTCATTGGCAAGTAGACCATCAGCTCTGCCTCCAAATTCTTCCTGTGAAGAGAGCAGGGAAAAGAAAAATCAGTGTGAACAATATATGGAAGTAGCATCAGTGGATTTATGCTTTTGTTCCCAGTGATCACTTTGTATTACTTCCGTCCTATTCACAAATCTCCTCAAACTCATAACTTGCAGACTGTATCTGCCATGAAGGTAGAATGATTTAACATGAAAGAAATTATAACGTGAAATGCAGGTGTTAAAAACTTTTAAAATGTTTCTCTTCTGCAAGGTTTGTAGAAATCAAGTGAAAAGCAAAGCTCAGTTTATTTGTTTCCTTAGCTGTGAACTAGAACTCAGAAACACAATAGAATGTATCCAGGTCTAATGTTAGAAATTACTAACTTTGATTTCATAGGACCTTATTTTTCATGTACTTAGAGTACATGTTAAATACTTTAAATTAGAATAATTCAGAGAAAGAGCAAAGGAGCAGCATACAATTCAAATCTAGAGAAAACTGTCATCGGAGAAATTCTTTCTGGAGTCAAAAGCCAGTAAAAAGTTTGTGGAAGAGAGTGAGGAACGTGAATATTTTATCTATCTCCAAGTTACTGTTTTCTGTCTCTTTGAGAAACTATAAAATTGATTCAATTGCTGGCTTTAGAAATTTAGAAATTGCTGGCTGAGTAGCTGCGTAAAATTGTAAGACCTGCATGATCAAAATGGGCAGAAAACATCATCAAAATGGTCCTTGCCTGCCTGAAACTCTACGAAGTCTCTGAAATACTCTAATCAGGCAAAAAGACAAAGACACTGTTTTACCTTATCAAGTTTGATAGATGAAATCTGAAATCGAAGTATAATGATCCAGATTAGTCCCAGGATTAAGGTTTTGTCACCATCTACGATATTCTCAGGACCAATCACTTTTACTTGTACCTGCTAATAAACAAATATCCGTTCAGCATAAAAGTTCTCATGTCCAGTTCTCTGAAGGAGATATCTGTGTAACAAGCTGTTACTGAAGAGGGTGTTCAGGCTGTTTTCTTAAGGAAACAAGTTTTACGTGATCTCTTCATTTGTCTATGTACCTGCGAGCTCCTATATTCACACTCTAGCTCTCACGTGCACCAAGGATAAGTTTCATCAGAAGCCTGGCAAAGGGATGGTGGTCTCAAAGATTTAAAGTTCCTGTAAGGGTTTTGAAAACTGGTCGTTAAGGAGAGGAAAGAAACACTATTCAGCGCTCCTTTCCTCCAAAGGAGTGATGGCAGGGCAAACTCAAAGGCCATCTCCTCTGTCTAGTCTCCAGCCAGCTAGTCAGCAAATAGCTCTTGGGCTCAGCAAACAGTACAAACATCCTACTAAACAAACCATGGCTGCTTTCTCCATTATTAGTTAAGCAGCAAGCAGGATTGTAGTTTATGGCAAGAAGGCGATATCTCTTCAAGAAGTCTGAGCATGCTGTACTGACTCCTGCTATCTGCATGATCCCCTCTCTGGAGGGTGGACTCATGTGAGAAGCGATGGTTGGCTGGTCCAGCTGGCAGAGCCTGGATGTGCACTTACCACTGGGCCTTACGCGGTGTGTACCCTTAGCAGGCATGTGTCAGCTGGAGCTACATGCTGTATTGCATTTGTTTTGTAATTAGCAAAAATCCAGACATTATGTACTTTCCCACGTCTACTGCTATGAAACCCCTCTGCTCCTTTCGAATTCATAGCACAGTTTTGTGTGATGATTTTCTGGAGAGGTCTACAATAAATTGTTTGCTCAGAAAAGAAAATAAACGACATGCTAACTTGTAGCTGAAATGAAGATGCCCAACTGGAATAAATAAAACCACTGCAGTGACTTGCTGAAACTGTTAGAATCAGAGCTCTAAACTCCTCAGTTTTTATATCAGGTAGCTTCACCTTTGTCTAATGATGTTAGCTCTCCCCCAACATCTGTGAAAACATAACATCTAGAAAGATATAGAAATACAGTACATTTTCATTTAGGTGTGACTTGTTTTGGGGGAACATTAGCTGTTTATAAGTTATGTTACTCAAATAACAAAGAAATTCAAATCTGATGACTTTTTTTTCCTTCAATAAAACCCCTGGCCTGTCTCCAAAGAATATCTTACTGTGTATTAGAGGGGGAAATCATAATGAACAAAATACTATAATTAGTTAGTAACATACATAAGCTGTTGTGATCTCTAGCATCAATATTAACTTGCCTTGGATTTCAGAAATGAGATGGCTTTGCTGTTGTTCTCTAGAAAATGCACTCTCATCTTTCCCCGGGTTGGTCTGGGCAGAGCTTCTCCAGAGAGCAGCTCAAGGAGTTTCATGAGAGAGATGCCATCCTTCAAGTCTGTGTAAACATCTTCTATCTCAACCTTTACCTGCAAAGACCAGTCAGACAATACAGACTCTGGCTGAACATTTGGCCCACAGAACCCTCTACTTCTAATACGAAACAAACAACACAGTATTGCTCTTTCACGGAGACTTCTGTATTTCAGTGCATATATGTGGAAAGTGTTGAATCTTAATTCACAAAAAATGCATTTGCAGGAGGACTGACATTACTTGTGAAAGTAGGCCAAAGTGAAAAAAACTCACAAAACAAAACACAAGATAGCAAAACAAAAACACAATAAAGAAAAAAAGCAGGAGATTTTGAAAAATATAAAAGAATTCAGCATTTTCAAAATCAAACATTTTGGAAGTGCTGACATTTTTTAGTTCAATTCAAATGAATCTTTTCAACTTTTTATTCTGAGCAATGTATTTCTTTTAAAAATGGAGCTGATTGATAGTCCCATTCAATGACTCAGTTTTTACACCACAGTCTCAACAAAGTCTATTGCATCCTGCTTAGACCTGCGCCACCACCCAAAGTCTCCATATTTTTAGCCAGAGTCTCACACTAAGCGAAAGATTAAGATCTTTTACAAAAACGTGTTTAATTTCTGCCAGTAGTGAGGTCACCCAGTGCTTAGGTGCTACAACATGACACAGTGTGTACTCTGACCTAACAAGAACTTGCCTTGGGCGTTTCCTTTTGGCCTTATGCCACTAGCCATCAAGAAGTGACATTAAAACCATACCACACACCCAACAATAATTTACTGTGATTTTGAAATCATGGTAAATAATCTTTTTGTCTTCAGAAAAAAAAAACCAAAATTCTGAAGTTAAGCTTTTTTAATTCAGAGAATAGTTACGTGTAGGGGGAAAAAAGGACAAGGAACAGACATGCGCTTTTTCATTCCTGACCAATTATTAATCAGTTTAACAGACCTTTTCTTCAGAGAAAGAAGAAAATACTGAAAGTGTAAAGGCAATTCAGAGAGACTTTAAGTCTGTACTGTGTGTGGAACAAGAATTTACAACTTTCTCTGACTGATTATCCCCATGAAAAACTCCCTGTTTAGTTGCCAACTTTTTGCATATTAAATAAACTTAAAATTCTGCCTACGGTATATTACCATAAAAAAAAAGTTAAAGCCGTTACATTCTGTGACACTTCCATAAATGAAGAATAGTTCCGTTTCAATTTGTAAAGAGACAGTCTTCATATATCTTCTTTATGCCTCACCCAGCAATACTTTTAATAGCTTGGTGGCATCACCGTTCTCATAAAGACACTGATCACAGATTGCTTAGCAATCCAATAGCATCTTTAGTGCTAGACTTGAAGTAGTCACCACTGCAACTGAGAATACTGCAGTGGCCTGTGGTGTGATCCAATCACGTTAAAGTGTGTGTTGGAAAGCTGAGACTACATTGCTGAGAAGACCTAGATAAGCTGTCAGTCTCTGCACCGTTTCTTACCGTATATGGTTTGGATAGCTCTTGCAGGCTTTTTTCCCCATGCTTTTATGATACATGAGCAAGTACTGTGCAGGAGGTTAATACTGACATTTTAATCTTTGAACTTGAAGGTGTTTTTAAAATGACAAAGTGTATATATATATTTACCTGTAGCTAAACAGAAATAATTTCCTGCACCATAAAACCCCCGCCCTTCTGCAGGTGGCAAAACGAGAAGGTGTTTTGCAGTTCTTCTCTCACGGTAAGAAAAATAATTTTAAAAGTTTGTTGTGCTCTGAGGCTGCCATTGCATCAATCACTAACTTAAAACATTACCCTGAAAAAACATTACACTGAAAACAAAGCATCTAGTACTGAAACATCATACAGTAGTGATGAGCCGGAATGGAACCAAGAAGCCTTGTCCTGCTTGGCGTCACCAAAGTCTGTTTTCATTAATGTCAACTACAGACTTTAGAAAAGAGAATTGGTTTTGTAATTTTATATGATGTCATTCCCTACTGTGACACAACAACATAATTTGTGCCTGAAATGAGTTTATCTGCAGTCAGTATGGAGACTTTTGGAATATGTTGGAGTTACCTTGCACACACAAATCAACTGTACACTAGCTCTGGAACTTTTTGGAAGTCTGAGGCTTACTGAAGACAAGCTGGTCTCTACTTGCAAGGTACTATGGCTGAAATTGATAGATTTAAGGCAACTTTTTCAGAGCCATTGAGCAGCAACTCGAGCTGGACTGATCAGGCAAAGCAGTAAGTCTTAAATTCTGGCCAGGCAATTAAGAATTGAGCATTGTTTGGGGAAATCCATACATCTGAAGATATTTTATTTATAGGAAAAAGAAGAGCAAATAAAGATCTTCCTGTGAGACGATCACCAAGATACACTGGACATCACAATAGGACAGAGTTATAAAATCTATGAAAGTGAACCCTGATTTCAGGGAAGACTGGTAACATGGACAACGGAGGCAGATGTAAGATAAAAGATACAGGCTGAAGCACTCTGGTTAGTCAAAGCCTTCCTTGCTTGCATATATGTGTAATGACAACACTCAGGAAAAATATGTAAAAAATAACATAGAAAAAAGAATACAGTGGGTGAAATAAATGAAATAAAATAAAATAAAAAAAAAAAACAAAAACAAAAACAAAACAAAACAAAACAAAAAAACAAACAAACAAAAAAAAAAAAAAACAGAAAGAAAATCTGCAAATTGAAGGAACTACCTACATTATTCCTGAAGAAAACATTGTTCATCCAGTTGGTGAAGGTTTTCTTTTGCATGGACATACGCTGCTCCTGCAGCTTTTTGATATGATCTTTTTCATATTCGGTACCCATGGTCACCTAGGAAGTAAGAAACTCCAGTGAGATGCTCAGTGCTGGAGAGATCTGCCTGGCCAGCCACAAAAAAACAGTAACATGCCCAGTGTATGTAGGGAACCCAGCCGCAATGGGTACAAGATTCAATACCACACCCAGTATAATACCTTAATTTCCTTTTGTACTTTGCACTTTAATTTCGCTCAATCTTATTTTTAACTTACTTGAGTTCTCCCTTTTAAAATGCATCTCTAGTTTCAGGATGAAAACATGACATGCATCTATGCTGCTTTGCTTTCTTTCTTTCAGTATCTCCCCAGTCACTTGATCCCGTCAGGAGCACCATGATCTGAAAGCTGTCAGTAACTTCCTTGAGTGTGCTGGAAGCACATGACAGAGAACTGATCTTAAACCCTGCCAGAAAGAGGGATCTGCAAATCACTTCCAATGCAGTGCTTGAAAGCATGTTATGTTCTCTGAGGACTGGTTGAGATGCTGCTGTTGGCTTTCAGACCACGGTATTTCCAACAGAAAACAAATAACTGCTTAGAAAGGAAATTGAACCAACTTGGTTCTTTCCTCTCATGAGTTAAGTTTTTGCATATCTGTCACCGTAAGGATGGTGATACAGGTCCATAATCACATGGACAAGGTCCTAGGATGGGAATCGGGAAGCATTATTCCTCTTCCCCAGGCTGTGTCAGACTTCTCTGCCTCATCCGTGTCAGTGAAAAATCAGGCTTGTAATTCATCACAGCACCCAAGCTGAACATTCAGGAAGATTAGAAAGGAAGAGTCTTCTCTTTAGAGTCTGTAACACAATAAACTGGATTTCAGCTCAACTGAATAACTCTTTTGGAATCATTTGGCTTATGGTATAAATCTGTAACAGCAGTGACCTTGCTGTTATGAAGGCAAGAGAAACACTTTAAAAAAAAAAAAAAAAAAAAATCAGTGTAAGATCCATAGCTACAGACATCTTTAGTGACCAAACATCATCTCCTTGGACTACTGCCATAATTATAAGTATTACCTGGATATCAGCCTAGCTGCAAACCCAAGAAACGTGTTGCAATGGTGGAAGAGGAGAGAGGTGTCTGCTGCTGTCAAGCCACTGCAAAGAGAGAAAGGAATGAAAAATTAAAACCTCTGACGAACTGCAGAGGTGTGGAGCAGGGTGACCTGCTTCCCAAATATTCAGTGTCCATTTTGTGAAGGCCCAGTTCTGAGCTTTTCTTGGCTCTGTGCCCTTTTAAGTCATAAAACATAAAATACTGAAAAACCCTCCAACATTATCTGTCTTAGTGTGAGATGACAGCAAACGGGAACGAGCAACAGCAGCTACTGCAGATGGGAAGTTGCTTCCCTGATAGTTTTCCATGCTCTAAGAAATATGAAGAATTTTGCCATTTTACAAGATGTAAAGTTGCGTGAAGTGCAGAAGCAATGATTTGTTACTGCATTTTCTATTTTTTTTTTTTTTTGGCAGATGTTTCTCAACCCCAAGTGCTTGACTTTTGCAAAACATGGCCAGCCTGACAGTTCAGCAACAACACAGGCTCACAACCATAGATGGGAGATTTAAGAAGGAAGAATTTAGCAAAGTTTGAAGTGGAACTATAAAGAAGGCCCTCACAATATTTTCTGAGGTTTTGGGCTAGTTCATCACTGCCTGCTTTCCCCATCTGGAGAGCAGATATTCAAAGAACTGCCTTTCCCTGCCAGAGTGGTGATACTAACTCACTCCCATATAATAAACCCAGATCATAATGCCACTTCTGAATTTGCCAAATAGTTCTCAGAATGTCTGTGGGCTCCTTTTTTAAAAAGGATTGTTATCCAAGCATTGCAGCCACCCTGAATAATGCCCAAACTGATCTCATTTAGGTGCAAGGGAAGCTTATTTGTTGAGCTACTGCCTCACACAACAGCTCACCTGTTTTATTAAATTAAGTTAGAAATGCTCCCTGCATCAGTAGGTGATTGCCTGAAGACAGATCTGTAATAGATTATCTGCATTTGCAGGATGTAAAGGCAGTGCTAAGAGTCAAATATGGCTATAATGATACATTACAGAAAAAAGACCAAAGAACATTTGGAAAAAAAAAAAAAAAGAAAAAAGGACTTACTCAGGTTTGGAGGAACTCCTTTCTGACATTCAGTAGTTGGTGATTCAGGAGAATGACTTTCAGTTGTCGATCCACTCCTATTCCTATGTTCAGCTCGCTGTTTTCATGCAAAACAACCTTTGAATTCAGGAACAGAGGCCAAGTATTTATGATCTACCTATGACCCTTTCATCTGATCTAAAGGAAATAGCTCATCAGAACACAATGAGGAAAGGTTGTCACAGGCCTTGTCCAATTCTTATGCTCAAAAATAATGTATGAACAGCACCAAAAATTGCTATAATGCAGTGAAAACAGTCATCCACCATGCTGATGCTTTGGTAAAGAGCATCTTTCACATTTTCACTGAAGGCTCTGACTGACCACAGGCTGCTTTTCTAAAGGGATTCTTACCTGGGAAATTTAACCCGACAGTGGAGTCTGAAAATGAAAGCACAGCAGAGGTCAGAGCAATTCCCAAGTGGTTAAACTGGGATACAGCAAATGAGAAGGTGAAATTGTGAAGCGCTAGGAATTTGCCAGTCACTTCTTTGAGGAAGCTCATGTGCACAGATACCTGCTGCTGGCAGGGTGAACTGGGATCAAGCTGGCAGTACCAGCTGCTTCTGAAGTTTACTATTGATGGACTTCTCATTAATAACAAAATGGAAAATAATTCTGGTAACTTATGTAGCAGTAAGTCCTTTCTGCCACTTACAAGGTTGCACTAGCACGGAACACATTGCCCTGGCATCACTGCCGGGAACCAGAGGGTTGGTTCTGGGAATCACTGCTAGAAAGCAGGCAGGCATCTGAAATCAGAAGCTGTAAGTGAAGGTGTCCAGCTCAGAGATGAGGTAAGGGAATACCAGTCTTTTCCCTTCTGGCAAGTGTAGTTTAGTTTGCATCCAAAAGCAATGGGAGGAAATACATAAGAAGAAATGAGCAAACCCCCCAAAACTCAGTACAGATAAAACTTGATCAACGAAATCTGTATCATCATACACACCTTAGAGAAATGCCGTACACAGTGTCACATAAGACAGATGAAAATAAAAAATTGAATACATATGTTACAGGTATCACTCAACATATTCCCTCCAAATTCCTGGACTTGCATTCACCAGCCAACTAATACAATGCAATTCTTAATGATCATTAAATAGGAATAGGATGACAGGAGGAAAGGGATATAAATTCAGCAACTGTTTACATCTCTTCTGTAAGCTCATTGCCTAGTTATAATTCCACTTGTCTCTTTTTTTGTCTTGCTTTTAGTTATTCTTGTGTTCTTCTAAAGGTAGGATTATAGGTTGTTCGCTTAAATCTGGTACAGGTTGATTAGGTTGTGTGTGTTGAGAAAATGTCTTTGCTCCTATCAAATAGAAGGCAGAGGACCAGTAGGTGAATTGGCCCTGGATGCGGGCATTTATCCCTATTGCAAGTTAATTATTATCTAAACGATTAAACATGTGAAACACTGGCTTTGCTTTTTATGACAATACAAGACAATCAATGATGTGGTATGAAATTTCACTAACTCCTGAATACCTGTCTCCATTTGTAGTATCTATATACAGCTCAAAGTTGAAATAGTGAACATTTATGTGATACTGATAAATAAAGCCATTTCCTCAGTTATTTATATCCTAACAAGGTAAGAGGAAGGGCACAAAAATATTTGTGAGCAGTTTCCTGGAGGGACCAGGAAAAAATCACCCCTCCAGGCTAATTATGGGCCCTCTCTTACTGCCTCCGCAGGGAAGGGGAGCCTTGCCAGAGACCTCAGGAAGGAGGAGAAGGGCCCAAAGAGCAGCCTGCCCTGGCCCTCCGTGCAGTCTGAAGTGCCTTTCCATGACGGCAGCAGCATTTTCTTGTTTCTTAACAGGAAGGACCCTGATGTGGGATTCCCTTCTGCAAAGCAGGAGCCACGCTAAGAGGTGTTAGGTTTTTTTAGCACCCTTTCTTATCTGCCCGCAATCTTGTTCTTCTTAAGAGGGAAACAGAGACCGTGGAGTTCAAACGGACCTCACGCCCAAGCAGACCCAAAGCTCCTCTGCCCCCAGCCCTTACCCCACTGTCCTTCCACTCCTGGCAACACCATCTAGAACAAAGCGGGATGAAACACTTCTTTTCTAACGATTTGAATTTTATATTTTTTTTTTAAATATAGTCATCCTCCTCCTCTCACAACAAGTATGTGAATTCCCAGCTCCTCGCTAAGATGGGAAGAAATGTTTAATCCCCCGTCACCAAGAGCATAAAAGCAACAGTCACAGGACCAGCAGAGGGTTGCAGATGTGGAGTTCGCTGCCCTCACTCCCATCGCTGACCTGAGTGAGGGCTGATCACCATGAGCTTTCCCAGGACAGCAGAGCCCTGGTCCTGTGGAGGCCCCCCTGGCCCTACTCTCCAGGCAGCAGCACTGGTTTGCCCCCATCATTGCTCTCCCCCTCCAGGATGGAGGAGTCTGCCAGAGGGGAATACATTCACTCAGCGGGGTACAGGTGCCTTTGAGTGCCAAAGTGTCCCTACATAAGGCCATTCACAGCCCGACAGCCCCGTAACTAAATGACTTCATTGTCATTTAGTTCTTCATTTAGTTCTTCACATAACTTCATTGTACCAAACTACTACAGGCATGCTCTGAGCTGTCAGCAAGCAAAGCCAGCTCCAGTCTAAAAGCCACGTGGCCATACTCATGCCTGCGCTTACAGAGAGCTGAATTTATTCCTATGGCTCAGGTGGAAGGTTTGGCACAGCCTGTCACCCTCCATTACGTATGCTTTGCATACACACGGTCCTAAAGGTACGTGAAAATCTTATCTGATCTCTGCTAAAGAGAAGTTTCTTCAAATCTCAAAAAAAATAAGTATGTTAAGTGCAAACACATGCATGACAGCTCAGCCCTCTACCCCCCACTGTGTCTCCAGCCATGTTGCTTCCACATGTAAGAGTCTCAAAACAACAAACATCTGGGCCTTGACTCTGTGGAGTAGGAAGGCAGCCCCCCTTCAGAGCCATGGTCTTGTAGTCCCCAACATGCCCAATAAGCACAGAAACTAATCTGCTGCCTGGGGCCAGCAGCCCAGGTGCCACAGCTAGCCCTCCCCTCTGCCACCCTCCCCAGCTCCAGCAAACAGCTGATGTTCAGTCTCATCAAAGCAGTGTGGACACAGGTGAGATGAACCGTCATCCCAGAATATTTCCTAACTGCATCTTGAATTGCAGCAAATCTTAGACCCCATCGTGGCACAAAGGAGCTACGCTTTGGATACTGAGAACACCAGAGAGCAGCAGGTAGTTGTTACTGCAAGAAGCTGTTTGCTCATTTGGGATACTAAGGCTGAAGAAAAGTTGGGGAGTTGGTCAAAAGCAGCTTAGGAGAGGCGTGGAGACCTCCAGCTGTCAGTCTGCACAGATTCCCTGCTTTCACAGGCCTCTCAGCTGAAATTTGTCCCTAAATAGCCAAATACTTCTCTCAGCTTCTCTCCTCGAGGGGCTCCAGCTCCTCAGCCCCAGGCATACCCCCCCCCCTTTTGTCCCCCACATACCTGCCTTCCCAGCGCCGCCGTCACCAGCCGCCCCGGGGTGCCACCCACCCGAGGGCAGGGGTGTCCCCGGCGGATGGAGCCCCAGCTCCTCTCACAGCTGAGCTCTGCCTGGGAGGATCTAAACCGACATCCTGGGATGCTGGGTTGTTATAAACCTCAGCCTCCCCATGCTCTAGTCTAAACTAAAGTTGCTTTTCTCTTTGAATAGTTGGCTAGCGGCAACATGACATCAACAGGGAGCAGAATTCAAGCAGAACAGTCGAATTACATCATCCAAAGGAACTGGAGCCCCTCGCTGCATTTGAAAAAGAGGACAGCTTAAAGCAAAATCAGATGGATTTATTTTTCCTGGCACGAAGAAGTTCAGTCATCTTTTTCAAACAGAAAATATACGTTTGCTTGTTTAGTCATGAATTAAAGACATTTTCTCCTTGGAGCTGTTTATATTCTCTTGAAATTTTCCTTCTGTTTCTGAACCTCAAACAGTTAACATAAGAGCTTCAAAGGCTTTGCGGGATGAACACATGGGACAGAGGACTTTAATTCTCTTTCCACTTCATACAAACATAGATAAAGGATTTCAAGTGACAGAATAGCCTTAAAATTTGCACGATACAGACAAAGGGCCTTAGAAATCGCTGCATTGGCAATGTCAGATCCAACTAATGTATTTTTTATCAAATCGTTCTGATTTTTTGGTTTTTATTCATTGCTACTGAGGAAGACCACTGCATGGGGGCAAAACTACTAATCCTTTACAGCTGTATTTTAGGGGGTTATGTGTGTATTAGAGTGATAAAGCATTTAGCCCTATTTATCAATAAAACAGAGTTGAGAGACTTACACGCAGACTGGCTCCCAGCACCCCCAGTGCCAGCGTACTGCACCCTACCCCCAGGGACGGCGTACCCCAGGGTGTCCTCCCAGGTTTTGGTCCCCCACCACCCCAATCTGCAGATTACTGATTGCAATCACAGCTCTCTCCCAGGCCAGAACTTCCCAGTTTCATTGTGAGGGCCACCCGGTCATGTGGAATGATTGGAGGTAGTTGGCAAAAGACGTACAGCGTTGTATAAACAGTTAACATTAAGGGTACAAATTTCAGCAGACAAGAGGTAAGACAGGGTAGTGCAAAATGAAGAAAAATTGCAATTGATCTCCATTGTAGGCTAAAATTGCCAAGCCCTGAACTTCTTGGTTATAGTTATGCTGTTGGTTTATTTCTTACTTTCAGACTAGACAAGAAATGAATGCATTTTGAGAAAAAAAAAAAACAAAAAACACAGAATGATCCAAAATAGGAAATCAGTAAGCATGTGCAGCATCTTTCACCAGTTTCTTGTTTAAAATGTTTAAAAAATGATAATCATACATAGAAATATTACAGTGCACCTGAAATACAGCATCCGGTGAGAGATACATACCATCCATGTAAAATGAGCTACTGTCGTTACCATGAAATCTTCAGAGCTCCAGACTGAAATGAAATATGGGATTCCGAGCTAGCAACACCTTGGAAAGAACACGGACAAGCTCCATCTCAGAGATAAGAATAGGTGGGAGAACAGATTCGACTTGGCATTAATGAGTTTCCAGTATTCACTGGATCAGAAGGTAACTGTGAGTCCTCAGTCTATCACCAGGTACAAATCTGTGCCACCGTGAAGTCCTGTGGGGAAAGGAACCCATCTCAGTACCATGGTTCCCATGAGAGAAGATATTTTTCCCCTCGAGGTCAGAAAAGCTGCACAGATACAGGACTTCTGAATATAATTGTGAAAAACACGTAGACCTCCTCCTGACTGTGTTTTGACCACAACAGGCGTTTGCTGGGTTTGCGCATTTATTCCCAGAAGACAGCTCATTGCCATGAATCCCAAGCGAAGAGAGGCACCTTCAGCGGAGGCGTTTGTTCATCTGCCTAAGCAGGGCAAGGCAGCCAGCTCTTTCTCCTGGGGTTTCCTACCCAAGACGGACAGGCTAGCCCAAAGACCAAGCTATCTAAAATGTCCTCTGCACTCACAGTTAGTACTTGCAGCGTGATACAGCCTTGGATGAGAGAAGATCAGAATAAAGTAGCGTCTGCTCCAAAGCCCTTACAAATACACCAAACGTGGGAGCCAATAGCAAGGTCTGGAGAAACTAAATGGTACGGCAGGCATAAATAGAAATATCTCACAGTTTAAGGGTGTCAAATATTAGAAGTAATAATTACCGCAAAACTTAAAGTTGAACAGGTAGTGTGGATATTCATCCAGTTTTCCCGTTGTCCAAATATAAACCGTGGATTAGAGCAAAACATCTAACCATGAAGCGTGCTGCAAATTTTTCAAAGTCTGAAATGTCTTGTATGTGGAGTATGTAAAACACTATTCTACTAAAAAACCCCAAGCCCCCATGAAGTTTTAAAACTCCATGTTTCTCCAAACCAGTTCTGACTTTTATAAGGATCAGCTCAAACGAGCCACTGCAATTCAACAGCAGTGTGGCCTCCAGGAACCCATGACATACCGTTTGCATGGGAGACGCTTTCATGTGACACGTGGGGCGACCACCAGCAGCATGACCATCCCAGCTTCCTAACGCTGCTACATACAAGCTCTTCTAACTCTGCAGCAACTTGGATTTGCTACTAGTAGGAGCAGTAGCCAAACTGTAGCATCCTGGTGGCACAGATGTATCTTTGGAGATGCTTCACGTTAGTTATGTGTATATGGGAGGAAAGGAGCAGGAGGAATTAATTTAAGCATGACACTAATATGAACATTCTATTGATATAATTGGTTATTTGTAAGTGGTAGGTAGCACAGTGTAACAGATGCCCTTGGATTTTTGGGACAAACATATCAACAAAGTAATTTTTGCTAAACTGCTATTTAATACACTCTCTTACTTTTCAAGGTTCGTGCCCCCACTGAAGTTAAAAAAGTGCCTCTCAGCTCAAGCTTCAAGCTTTCTATCCACACAGGAAATTTTTTATTTATCTTCCACACTTGGACTTTAAGAAATTTCCATGCTTAGACATTAAGAAATTCCAAAATTACATTCTGCTATAAAAAGCTAATTATGGAGAGGTGCAGGACTTTTTTTTTTTTTTCTTCCTTCTTTAAAAATATCAATTTAATTCTGGTGCCAAGCCCTGGCGTGGACAGTAATTTCAGCAACAATTTCAAGGACACGGAAGAGAAATAGCCATAACCTATTATGGACACATAAACCGAGGTGGGAAAATAAGCAGCTTGCCAAATAGCTACTATGCCTATGAGCCTTAAGTAGCAGGATTATAAAATTCTAGTCACTGAAAGATTACCTTCTAGAAAGAAGCTTACAAAAGAAAATCTCAGGTAGTTCAATATTAGTTTATTAAATCAGCAATTTTTATCACCACTTTCTAAAAATGATTACAAAGCATATTAAAATATATTACAGTATCTGCAAGGAATTTATTGTGTAATAAAAGTGCAACAATAATGAACTTACAACTTTCTTTGCCTGGTTGGACAAACTGAAGCACACTGCACAGATCAAGCCTTCCCTCAAAAATTAGAGTGCCTTTGAAGTGAAAATACAGTGTTTAACAAAAATATTAGAAAAGGTGAGCATGTGAAGTAGAAAACAAATTTCATGTACATTCTCTCAGTGCTGAGTTACACATACCCATCAAATCATACACTTCAAACTCCGCTTGAACTCCAACAGTATAAAAAGCCACTACAGTAGAGTGCACGGTGTGAAGGGCAAGAAGTGAGAAGAACAAAAAGAGGGCACATTTCAAGTACTGGAGATGAATGGTGGTGTTGAAAGTCAGGGACTGGATACTGCTGCTTTGAGACTATCTTCCACAAAAATCCATACCATCCCCAACTAACTCACCCTGACCTACAAATCCTTGTAAACTCACCATTTTCAAGCTGTCACAGCTTTAAAAGACTCTCACTGTCCTGTAGTGTGGTTATGAGCGGCAGCCCCAGATTTTCTGTTCCAATCTACAACAAAATTCTAATTACTTTTTGTGGGAACAGAATTAGGGTTGGGAATTAAAACTGTGTTGCGGAACAGTTGGAGAAGAGGCAAAAGCAGCAGTCCCTACGCTGGTTTATGGCAGCAGCGTACACCAGTGGGCACTGATTTCACAGGATGAATTATTGACAGTTTTCAATGGTCTTGCAGCAAATGTAATCAAAATCCTAGGCATAAAACGGCCAACAAATCCAACATCTTAGTCTTTCTTCAGCAGATATGAGTGACATCACACCGAACACCAAAGGTTATCCCATATTGCTGTTCCCAATAACTACTTTGAGCACTATTTCACAAGAGAAGGCAATCCTGCTCACTTCTCATGCTCCTAACACATGGACTCACTAACTCCACAGAACAGTATCCAAACTGTTGTGTGTGGTTGATTTAACTAACTGAACGGGCTTGCAGGATCTGACAAGCCAGAGAGCCAGGAAGGCAAATGGAGTAGGCCCACAGGTAGGTGAGGAGGTAGTGAGAAAAGAGGACCCTTCCCCTGAGCAACAGCAACCTACTATATCAGGTTAGCTGTGCAAGAAGCTGCTGTTTAAAGCCCAGATGAAATGTACTTTATTCCTATTGACCAAGGACAATGCTAGTGCTAGACAACACATATCTAGAAATACATTTATGCATGTAGCTTTATATGCTGATCCTGAAGCACTTCTATTCCTTCAGATAAACAGAGAAAATACACCTCTACTCCTATACGTGCTTCGTGCATTCCCCTTCCAAATTCTACAGGAAAACCAAAGCAAAACATTTCAACCCCATCTAGAAAAAATATTTTAACTTCTCAAAATGATGCATTTCAGTTCATCTCCCCTAAGCCCAAGTTAGCACACTGTCATGGAGACTGAAGAAAAGGCTGTGTTCTCCATTTAATAAAGCTAGAATGATAAAGCCACTGAGAAACTATCCTGCTCCTCTCACTGAAGGAGAAAGTTTCTACTGGCATGGGATCACATGACTCCAATGCATTTGGAACATCACCCGTGGAAGCTACACACAGTGGGAACTCAAACATGGGCTCACCCCTGGAACTCTGTGCTGCTGACAAGCGAGGTAAGGCAGACAGTCGGAAGATGAGCAACTTCCCAGATCCTCTCAGCTCTGCCCACACTGCAGTAGTCACAATACACGAGCTTACTTTTTTGCTCCTGGTTGCTTTCCCTATTAAGCTAGCCAGGTTGGTCATTAGCGTACGAATTTGTTTCTGACTGCAGACACTACACACAAACAAGGATACATTACTACTTCTGCAGCCCATCTTTTTTAAAAAGCAACTCCTGCAATGTCTATAGACTACTTTTTGTTCAATCAAAAATAAATTACATAGGAAATCAGTTGCTCTGCAGATGTACAGTCACACAGATAGACTCATGGTCAAGTTCCACAGCTCTACTAAAGCGCACAGAGATGCACTAAGGCTAATTTGGCTCCTAATTTGGGTCTAACAGAAATGAAGTTGGTATGCCTGAATTATATGAGAAAACCCTAAGAATTAAAAAATAAAAAAATTTAGAAAAATCAAGCAAGTCCTCAAGAACAATTTAACTATGCCAGGATATCCTTGATACAGGCCTGGAAGCCTGGCAAGGTACAGGTATTCTTCTGTCATTACTTAAAATAGCTTCATTGTTTTCCCGTGGCAGAGCCCTGGTAAAGTTCAAGGTAATTTCGCATCAGAATAGAACAGAGGCAGAAAGATAAGAGGTCTGGAAAGATCTGAAGTATTAAACCTGACTGACAACCTACAAATGTAGGACTTAAAAAAACAAGCTGAGCCTCTTCTTAGGTCACGTACAAATCCGAACATGTAAGTGTGACTAAAATCTTAACTGTGAGACAATACTCAAACTACTTCCCTCCCCACCCCTGCTGCAAGGATGCTAACACAATTTTTGGCTTGCTCTGTCTCAGAAGGCACTGCTGCTACCACTTACTGAGACTCAAAGAAAAAGTGCTCAAAACTACAGTACCTGTGATGCATAGGGTATTTCATACTACAAATGGAATACAAGTCAATTCCTGCTCACATGCATAGAGCAAAACCGACTGCCAAGTTTGATTTTAGAAAAGAACTGGCCCTCCCTGAAAGACTCAAGTTCACAGGGCCAAAAATTCACGTTCTTTTAAGGTACTGATAAAAATCAGTTGTAAGAAGCCGGTATGTGTCAACTTTGATTGTGTTGTTAGAAAAACGAATGTTTATTAAGCATCCACTCCTTTCACGGATTGTTTTCAATAAAGGAATAATATGTGGAGGGACCAGTCATTTATTACAATCAATGTAAAGATTCCTGTTAGCCTCCCCGTCTTTCAAATTCGTCACCAGAAGAATCCACTCTATTTTGTGGTTGTCAGCTACACGTTGGCAAAACAAAGAGTTAAAAAACTTTTCTTAAAAATATTATATAAAAAAAAAATATACAGAGATAACTGTATAATTACCTGTAAATAGAAATTAATACCAATGAAAATTTCCCGAGACAATTTGATGTGCTTTGAAGAGGCTGACTTTGAGCAATGCACCTTTTCTGAACAGAAAGTGAGGCTTGATTCCAATAGAGGCGTGATTTTTTTTTTTTTTTTTAAGCTTTCACGTTCTGCTGTCACTTTGAACAATTCAGGAATTTATTGTCTGGAGAGCAGCTAAACTGAAACCTCAAAAGAGACTACAATCCAAGGAACAAAGAACATTCAGTTCTTCTAATGATAATACTGAGTATATAGTGCTGCATAAAACTGAAGAAGCGGTTCTAACAAGACACAATGATGACAGATTGAAAGAATCATTTTAGTATTTTTGCAGTTTTAGCTATAATCAGTAAAGTTTTAAAACAAATCTGCTCATATTCTGAGCACTTAAAAGTCTCTCTCCATTACCCTTCTCTTTTCTTCTGCCCCCAAATTAAATAAAGAAAAAAGAATAAAAATAAAATTTCCTTAAACTATAGAGATGCTGACATTCACTCAATGCCTGAAGTATGTTTCTAGCATAGAAAATGTTCCTTGCATAGGCAGGTGAATTTAACATTTGAAGCTTCCTCACACTATTTAAAACAGTTTGGAGAAACTTATGGTTGGTAAAAGTATTTCGTTTTGGTGAAGGTCAGTGATTTGTATACATGGTCTTTTCTGCTTTATGGTTGTAAAGGCAGCAAGACACGGAAGCAGGACTACAGAAACATTTTCACCTTACCATCACACATTATGATAGATCTATACAAGGCACTTGTGATAAGCATGTCTCAGTGAAGGTCAGCAGGGACAAGTACATGAATGTTTCCCTGCTACTATGCTTCTAATTTCAGTAACTTGCATGAAATGTGCTGTGAGGTTTAAGGATCTAAGCCTAATTTAAAATTTTGGTGGTTTCAACACAGAAAGATTTCCAAAATCCTCAATCTTCTCCTTGTACTTTTCACTCTGCTGTCTGCAAAGGTTTCCTGTGAGATGGTGGCACCAGGTGGGAAGGTAGCGTGCCAGGAAGTTCATATCCATCCAGTTTAATCTTGATAAGATGTTTTGCTAATGCAAACTCCTCATCATCCAACATCCCATCGCCATCACAGTCTGCAAGTTTCCAGATCTTCCCCAAGACACTGTTGGGTAGTTTAGAAGTCACCATCTCTTTCTTTGCACTGATCCCAGATATTTTGCCATTGATTGGTGACAGTGTGTAGAAAATCTCATCATAAGCAGGTTTATCTTTGGCAACAACCCATTCATCTTCATCAGCTCCTTCCTTAACACCTTCTCCATATCCGTGGCCAAAGGGTCCTGCCATGGTGCCATCAAATGCTCCACCATGTACCATCTCTGTGGGCATATTGCTCTCTTCCTGGCTGATCAGGCTCATCAGGGAGGCGATCTTGTTGGCCAGCATGTTATCCACAGCTTCAATTAGCTTCGGTTTCAAAGAGTGAAATTTAGTGAAGTCACAAGTCTCCAACAGCTCCTGTCAATGACAAGGGTTTCAGTGACAGCAGTTAGAAAAACTTCCAATACACTGAAACAGGTTAAGGCATGGGCTTTAAATTAAAATAATCTGCTATCTTTTGAAGCAGTTTCTAGAACTGAAACCCCTCTTGAAGGACAAGCAAAGCTGACACATGTATCATACACCTAATATACTGGTGAAATACACTAAGACAATTTTTCAACGCTGTATGAGCTGGTCTATTAAATTACATTTACAATACAATTTTCAAAGCAGCAAAGCATAAAAACATGGCAGTTGATGAACATTACCTAACAACTTTCCCTTTGGTGATTTTCTTCCAAACAAAGTAAGTATGCAAGTAGGCCCTCAGTTCTGCTAGCACTTATGCAAGTGTTTAAGTTAAAAATAAATACAAAAGTTTGCAGGATTGATCTGACTTTATAGATTAAACTTCTTATTTGCGGTTAGGTCATGAAATGTCCTTTACCAATAAAGAAAAACTGAGCTGGGATAACAGCAGCAGAGTTTTTATAGAAGTGCTGCCAGAACTCGTAAGTCACATGGTCCCTGCTGAGTTTTCATCTTGTACATAAACTTCTACTAACCTCAACGAGATGTTTAACTAGGTGATACGTGCTATTTCAACACAAGTCCAAGCATGTTTTACACCAGAGCGTTGAAAAATTAAAAAGCAATTATTAAATGATTTCTACATGCAAAATGCTAGCCAGGAAGAAAGAGTTGCAGTGGAAACTGTTAAAAAACCCAAACACAACCCCGCAAGCCTCCTCTCAAAATGCTGTTAAACTGCTTTGACAAATCACATCTGTCTCGGGGACCTGCTCCCATACATATCAGAACTATAATAATATGAACCCAAGAAACATGAAGCACAGGAGTGGCTTTGCCCACGTACACAGAACTTTGGATTTCTTAGAGGAAAACTGCCAACCAACAACCATCACTGTTCAGGTGACATTTATACACAATCAGCTGATTTACAGCAACCGCTCAGGATAAATTTATGATACGCAATAAATCTTAGAAAGCAAAGGTCAAATCTGCTATCTGTTTTGGCACAGTTTTGTTTTCTCACCATTTTAATCCTCATTACAGGAGTGACTGATGTCTCATGCATATATTTGCTGCCATCTGCTGCTGAGGCTTAGTGCACTATTAGTTTTATAAAGTTCCATTCAAATTTTGTTTCAATATACAAACTGACAAATAATCACCTCTCATTCTCTCATTCCCCATCACCAAGAAAAGTGTCAAGGGAAGAAAGAGTCAACTTTTTCCACACAACCCCCTTTTAAAACCTAACTCATGAAACCCTTCCAACAATCCCGCCTAAAAAACCTAGCTGAAATAGACCTGTGCTTCATCTATAATTTACTGTCTCATGCCAATAATTGATTCCCAAGTTAAATAATTAATTCATAAAAGAAACCTGTGCATCCCTATAGATAGGCTAATCAGCCAGTCACCACTATGACAAGCAGTGTAAATGTACCACATGAACTGTCAGAATGATACACAAGTGTCAATCTGGAAAGCATTGTCCATCGCACTCATCACTAGCCCATGGTCAGACCAAACTGCTGTCCTACCTTTTCCAATTCAGCAATCCTGTTGGAAAGTTAGTATTATTTCAGAGGAACCGTAATCTATCAACTTACCTGCATTTTCTTGACTTCAGGGAAGTCCCCTGCTGAGATATGGTATTCCCTTTGCAGTTGGATGTAGATCTCTGGTAATCTGCTGATCAGCTCCTTCTTCTTGTTCTCTTTTCCAAATACAGAGGGCATTTCTTTTTTCAGATAACTGATGATATAAGCATGAACCTAAGAAGCAGCAAAACTGAAATCAATACTACTGTTTACCTACACTTAGCATTAGTGTTCTTTACCCAGGTCATAAAAAGAAACAGAAACAATATGCTTCCCTAAGTCAGCTCAAGGATAAGATATCATCAACGACTGTTTCTGGAACTTCATGTTTATATGAACAGTTATCAACTAGCTTTTGCTGCTTTCAGCATTCCTTTGAGGGGCAGAGAGAAAGCAAACACATTTAAAAGAAATACAGATGTACACCTGCAGTTTAAGAAACAGCACGGTACAGCATTCTATCAGTACCAACAGTCAGAGCAAAAGCAGTGCCCCAAAACCACGTCCTGACACTACATGCATGGATCATACACAGAGTACCAGCCATACCGGTCCATCTGCCTCAGTGGTAGAGATCTGTAACTCCATTTGCCTCACCAATTATTATGGGAAGCAATGGGATAATGTCTCAAGTAATCCAAGTACGCTAAGTGGCAGAGCTATCTAATTGAAGTGACGCTGCATTCCTACCTATTTACTCCCAGAAAAGTGAGTACCTGTAGTCTATATTTACGCAGCCACAAGAGCATGACAGAGTAGTCAGTGTGCTATAACAACTGCATGCCATGGCTGCCTTGCGAAGCCTTAGGGAGGAAAGTAGAGCCATTCCAGCATATAAAGACAGACATTAATTTAGAATGACAAGTCCTAAAACACATCAATACTTGCAGAGCTCCTCAAGTTTCCCATCTGCCATAATTATGATAATCCAGCACTGCCATCAAAACATCTGTCCTGCCCACGCACCCTCCTTCCACCCTTACCCCCGAGCCATTCATCTCTTTCCCTTACCACCCTCCCACCACCTGTCACTAAAAAAAAAAAAAAAAAAATCTCCGTGGCCACACAGCAAGTGATCTGGTCCAGGACAGAAACGGTGGGTTGCACTTCTTAACTGAGATGAATTCACTTGCCCAGTTCGTTGTGTGGACACAGACACTCATGCTGCATACAAGAAGGAAGCACAAGGGCTGGCTTCTTTAACAAGCAATGCGCATCTATCATTACCTGAAGTAATCAAACTGTTTCCTAAGCTCCACAACAGGCTAAGTGTTTACAGAACTCAGGCCTTTCTTCGTTAAAATAAGGATGTAGCTGTTGCCAAAACACAAGTTACATACAGTTTTAACACACACAGAAAAACACATATAAAAAAAAAAAGAGAACATCTTTCAAACCACTGAACAGTAAAAAGCTGAAATTTTGAAGAATGGGGGAAGACAGACTACCACAAAAAAAATCCTTACAAAAAAGCCATTACATAGATACGGTGTAAGTATAATAATTAATACCTACCAAAACACCACAGAATGCACCTTATAGTATTCTGTACAAGCCTAACACATAATCTGTACAGGGAAAGTGCTTTCCCATTCCTTTCCTTACTTATTTAGAAGGCTTAATGGAAACTGGAAAAAAATTTTTTTTTTTTTTTTGACAGAAAAATGGTGTAACCACTTCTTCTTTGCATATCTTAAGATCCCAACTTTCACATTAGACTGTTAACAGAACAACAGCAAAAAATGGACAAGAATATACATTCAACATCACTTCTTCATATCTAGAAAAAGTGCATGAATTTTAATTGCAGATAAATTTAAATTTCTACAGAGGAGGAAAAAAATTAACAGCATAGGGAAGCAGAGTTTCTGCATAAACCCATTAAATTTTCTGATAAGGTAGACGTGAGTATTTCTGCAGAACGAGGAAGAAATTTTTTACAGTGAGAGTGGTGAAACACTGGAACAGGTTGCCCGGAGAGGTGCATCACTGGGACCATTCAAGGTCAGGCTGGACAGGGCTCAGAGCAACCTGATCTAGTTGAAGATACCCCTGCTCATTGCAGGGGCATTGGACTAGACAACCTTTAAAGGTCCTGACCAACTCAAACTATTCTATGATTCTGAGAGATTCAACAAGGATATTTCTAAGAGAGTTTACAAATAATCGTAAGCAATTTTATGGATCTTATGTTTAAAATAATACTTCTATCAAAACCAGAAAAGTATGTTTACAGTTCACAAGCAGTAGCAGTTTCACATGTGTACGCTACGTGGCCTGAGATCTGCATGTAGGCACATGTGTTTCTTATAGATAAGAACAATTCCCATCTTCAAAATGGGATAGTGAGTCACAGGACTTAAAAAAAAAAAGCTAATGCTCAAATTTGACTGCCAGCTAACAGTTTGCTTTTGTTTTTAGTTACTGTGCATGCTTTAGAAGAGATTACGAAATAGGACAAAAAAAGTACCACATAACACTGTAAAAAATGATTTTTTGAGTGTCAGTAGTTTAAGTTCAGTTTGGAAGATAGAATGATGACACAGGAACGATGACATTGCTGCTTTTGTGTAGATAAACAGTTTATTCCCCTTCCATAGCTGCCTAATTAGCATGCCCTATGAGCATTGTATTTTGTGTTCACTTTTATCCATTTTAGTTTACATTACATAGAAACACCTAAAAAAGACCCATCTGACTTTTCCACTTTCAAAACAACTGTAATGAATGAAAGCAAAAAGCTGCCATCAACATCCACAAAATAGATTGAGATTATAGCAACTTTTAACACATCATCAGGAATGTGATTTTAAATGGAATGAATGTGATGTTAAATGGAATTTTCAAAGAAGCAACTGCTATGGGGCGCCCTAAAGCTCAGGCCACAAAAACCCCAAAACAACTTAAGTGTATCGTTATATTTGGACAGTAAATTAAGACAACATAGGAGGTGGTATACATCACCACATGACTATTCTTACATCAATGTAAGTGCAAGTCCTCTTTGTTTTTGCTTAGAAGTCCACATGAAAATGTGTTCCAAGGCAACTGCATTAACTGAACTCACATTCTGGTTGATAACTGCATAGGAAATGCCAACATCCTTTAAAATTAGAATTTCTGTCTGGTATCACCAGCTTTCTCCCCAAGCATTCTGAAGTTAGTTTTCCTTCTTTTCCAGTTTTCCAAACGACAAATAGTAATTCTTGAATTACCAGTTTTCATTTTATTCTTGAGCTTTACAAAACAACAGGAAGCTTGGCAGTGTTTTTAACTATTATTCTAACAGCAGCTGCAGTGCTACAATAAAAGAAACCCACTGCAGAATAAGAGAAACAGGTAAAGCAGTATTTTAGATGGCAACCAAAGCTTATTCTAGTCAGGCTGTGAGAAGAAAGGACAGAGGAAGCTAGTGTTAAGCGGGGAGTCTGAAGATTAGTGTAAAATATAAACAGAAGGTTTTACAAATATATATATTTTTTTAATTAAATTGGTTTAATTAAATTAAAACGGTAATTAAAACTTGGTGATAATTTACAAAGCTTGAAAGTAACATCCACTCATTCATCAAAGATAACTAAAGACCTATCAAAAAAAATTAAACAGATTTTAAACGGTCAACACAGTGTTGTCACATACAGCCGGCCCACGCACACTAGTTAGTGACTGCAAGTTGCACCCAGTGCATGTACTCCAAAGCTGAAAACAAGGGCAACGGTGACAGGCGCTGCACCTACGATGCAGCACATAACTCATGTTCCTGCATAACGAGATGGGTTTTCGTGGATATGATGACACAAAGTTTGTATCACACAAGTGTCTTTGTGACTGGGAATGAAGAAGACATAATCTGAGAAGCTCAAGAGTGTCAATCTAATGCACAAGCACCTCTCCAATTCATCAGTATCTGTGCTTCAGCAAGAGTAAGGCTTTTAATCAGTCTTGTATTCCAGGATATAACATAAATGCATTTAGTCAAAGTGTCTTTCCACAGCAGTTTGATTGACAGTATGCATTAAGGCTTTAATATGCAAAAAAGCATATGGAGATTTGCACGTGTGCGTGTGAATAGTTCTGATTGTGTTTTTTTGCAACTTTTTTAAAAAAAAAAAAAAAAACAACAAATAAAAACTGTTCTCTACATTCCAACTATTGTTAAAAAAGCCAAGTGGTTTATCTCCAAAATGGAATATTAAGATTACTTTGCTGCACAGTGTGTAAAAAAAACCAAAACAAAACAAAAAAACCCCACTTCACTCCCCTACCAAGCAAACAATAGCTTTAATGGCCTAAAAAGCATCCAATCCCTTCTCTGAAGTTAGGGAGGCATTCCAGTACAAGTCTCGATTTCCTTCTGCTTGCTTCTATATCCTGGGAGACAGGATTTCCTTGAAAAACTGACAATTCAATCCATTTGCTGAAAACCACACAGTTTATATGTAGAGAAAGATCAGGAAGGGTGAGAAAGAACACACTGGAAGAGACAGAAGAGACTGCTCATTCAATTAATTTAGGGTTTTTATCCTTTCTTACCTTTGCAAGTCTCGCCCTCTTAATGAGATCATTGAGTTTCCGCACAGCAGCCTTCTGCGGGAGACTCTGGATATCCCTGAAAAGATCCTGTGCCTCGGCTTCAAAGAGTCTTCGATTCTCTGTGTTTCGGAGAGGATGGGCCCAGAAGGAGCCAATGTAGACCCGCAGCACCTCTGGAGTGTTGATCACCTTTCCGAGGGACCACATGAGTGCACCGTAGACCCTCATCAGCTGCTGTGTGTCCACTTGGTCAGCCTTATTAAGCACCACTCGAATCTTGTCATCCTGACCCCGGAATGACTTAATAGCCTCTGAAAACTCATCAGATATATCCAGCTTATGGGCATCAAAAAGGAGGATGATGCGGTCAACCCTCTCAGCAAACCACTGGAGGACTTGGCAGAAGTCATAGCCTGAAGGAAGAACACACTATTATAGTCATACCATTCAGAAAAGCAAGTCTCAGACAAGGTAGGGCCAGGGATGGAGAACAAGGGAATCATAGCATCTATGTGGGGGAAAAGAGGAGATGGACCACCTGAAAGAGGGTGTCTGTGGACAATGAGGTCAGGAGAACTGTATCCTGCATTTCCTTAGACAAGTCTCACTATCTCTGCCTTTTTTTTTTTTTTTTTT
>VYZM01013565.1:94341-114625 GCA_013398915.1 Dromas ardeola
TTTTTTTTTTAAAAATCGCTGCCCTTCCTTCAACATTGCCATCCACCTCCTATGTCACTATCTTTTGTGCTGCTGTGAGTTACCATCTCACACCCATATTTGCCTCTTCCCAGGAGTTCTGGCTCCAGCAGAGCGCCCAAGCTAAGCAGCTCTGTGGGGCTCTTATCACAAGCTCTTTTCATCACTGTTAACACTGCCCCACTTTGGTAGCACTGCCTATCTGTACCACCAAGGAAAACAGCGCACGAGCAGCAAGCCAGCAGCAAACAAAAATACTTGGATTTTAAAACCATTTCTGAACTCATCTCTCCTTGCATTGCAACACTTGCTGTTATTTCTACCACAGCAAACTCAGAGACCCAATTTACAAGTAACATGCCTATGTTGCTGATGGCTTTGGGGACGTGACAAGTTACAGAACACAATCAGCATTGACCTTTCTGATGATCTGAAACAAACTTTTTGACTTTCTAAAGGTAAGTCTATTCATAGCACCTGTCTGAATGCTTTTATAAATGCAGCTGGTAGCCTAGTCCACATAATAAACAGATTCAGGAGCTCCTTATTCAGAAGTGACACATTTAATCCACAGAGAGTCACCAGATGTGACTCATCTTGTTTGAGTAAGGAACAGCAAGGTAAGAGCTGTGAGCCGACATCCCACCCCTCCTCTTCCTCTCAGAAAGAAATCAGAGCCGAAAGAGGGAGCAGTCAAATGCAATGTAAAGTAACCCAAACAGAATCGACAGTTTGGCCCTCAGCACCATATATTTAAATGCCAACAGCAAATAAAGCTCAGTTACCACCAGTGAGCCCTCCAGAGTGTCTTTGGTCATTTCTCAGCTGAGTAAGATAAGCCTTTAAACCTTCAATCCCCCAGCAAAGAAAACCCACTTAGACTACTTGTACATGAGCCAATTATACAAACACTTCATACACCTGGTCCAGATACAAGCAAAACACTTTTCTTCACTCCTTATTCTCCCTAGCATCTTGTAAATAGTATAAACAAAAAAATATGGGGACATTGTAAAGTTCCTCAGCTTTTCTTAAAACAATGCTGGTTCAGTCAAGTCATTATTCACTCTACTTTCAAGTTGTTGGTCTTTAACAGGGAGCATCAAGAAAAGCAGACATACATGAAAGTAATAGGAAAAATAGTGAACTCCGGATTTGTCATGGGGCATACTTGTGCACATTCAGCAACACAGGAAAGAACTCAGTCTTAAGTTTTTTTTTTTAAATGACAAATAGCATATTAAGTGAAATCCAGAAGCTCTAGTTAATAGTAGGAAAGCGTCCCCAGTTCCCTGCCCCTCACCTTCCCAAAAAAGATCACAGAACTTCACTTAAAATCCAGCACAGACAGATCACACTGAAAGGCGAGGATGCAGGTCAGACTAACTAACTGGCTATAAAAAAAACAAAACAAAACAAAAACAAAAACCAACCTTTCCCGTTAAAAGGATTACTTTCTAAGGAATGCAAAAATGCCCCTTTGCAGATAATGCCGCTCTGGTGCTCTCATATGTTCGTTCTTTCCTGTGACTAGTTCCTGAAGAGCTAAACATAAGATGAAGGGTGGGGGCAAGGAGGAGAGCTGCACAAAACACATCTCGACAAGAACTCTTCTCCCTTTACACTAACAATCTTATCAAAACCAGTATGAATAATTTGTCTTTATAGAAATTTTGCAGGGAAGAAAGGGAGAAGCGAGATCTTGTATGTCAATTGCATGTCACAATATTGTTGCAACAGTGCACAAATCCGAGCTACGCAATAACCTGTTCTGATTTCACTCATGTAGAAGGAAATCTGCTTGAAATGAAATACATAAAATTGCAAAAGGAAGCAAGTCAAATTCTATTAATTTTTGACAAATGGGTATGTAAGAAGGTGACTTATAAGGCTAGTTAAATAAATATATAAATCCCCACCATACATTTGATGGATTTTGAACTGTAAAAACAATTGTACAGTCAACAAGCATATGTTAATTAGCAATAAATTTATTTTAAATGAACTAAACTTTAATGAAACATTTGCTTTAAGAAAGAAAAGTACGCTTGTTGAAAATTGGTAAGAAAAAGACCTCATAAAAAAATCTGAAAAATCTATTCATTTTAATGAAAATTTGTCATTAGAAGTGAACCTATTTTATACACAGATTCAGTGGTTACACATTATAGTATATCTGAACTACAGAAAAGTGATATATGGTTAAATATTTCAACCAAGGGTTTCACGTGGTTGATTTAATGATTTCTCCACCCTGTCCCCACAGACAACAAAATGCAGGTCTATCTCATCAGTCAAAGCAATGATCTTAAAAGGAAACATAGGACAACCAAGGAAGCTGAGACACAATGCATTTAGGTCCTGTCATATAGAGTACACACATATGGATTAGGGCTTTCAAAGTCCAGCAGTACTAGGGTCAACAATGAGCAGTTTGGAAAACCTGAACAAAAAAAAATTGTTATTGATACTTCTCAGCCTCTTGCTGCTCTACTGTTGCTATTTCTTCAAAGGTTTGTTCCAATGACTGATGTCAGCAATTATATCAAGCCTGAGGACCTACATCTCATGAGGGACAACATCTCCTTGCAAATGCATATTAGAAAGTCACAAGCCTCCCTTGTACCCAGCTAGGGGGCAAAGGAAAGCAGTGATCCACCTGCAGCACTGCAGAGCTGATCCCAAGCTTATCCCAAGCTGCTGGGAGGGAGCAAGCTGGTGCCTCCAACAGAGGCATAACTGTCAGGCATCAGTAACGGGCTGAGCAGAGACCACAGAGGAGAACACCACAGAACAATGCAGAAGAGATGAAAAAGTTGGGGAGAGAGCGCACGTGGCTACCAGCCCTGGAAACACTGATGAGAGGGGGTGACCGTGAGCTCTCATGTGTCATTAGCACACGGCAAAGTACCAGCCCCATGCTTGACAGCCACCAGCCATACTCAAAGATACAGCTGTGCAATCATGCAGTATGAATGTGGGTCAATTTTCTGTGCCAGTTAGTAATAAAAATTTAAAAAAAAAAACAAACAGTAGGCTTTCCCTTGTGGGCCCAAGGTAAATTATTTCCACCTTGCCCTAATACCATCTCCCAATGCTTTTGCAATTCAGAAAACAATTAAGGAGGCTTGATGGGCTCCATCCATCCTCTGCGAGCAGACAGGCGGAGTGCCCAGCTCTTCCAACCCTGGGGCTGGCACTACTGGCACAGCAGAAGAGGGGCACCTCTCAGATGAATGCTTTAATGAGGAGCCTCCAAGTTCAGAGACCAATATCCACTTACCAGAAGAATCAGAGGTGGGCAGAGCGCTGGAGACATCCCACCTGCCGTTGCTGTCTAAGTACCACACAACCAAGGCTACAACACACAATTTGGACATAGACAAGAGCTGCCTTCCCCCACCTCCCCAATCTGGTGTTCTACTAATGCTTTGCCACAGGTGAGCATCTAAACTGTCCCAGTCTTTCAAATGGAGCTCAGTCCCACATGGAAAGATGCACTTTTTGCTGTCCAGGGTGGAAGTTTCCAGTTATGTTAATGAAAGACTGTCTCAACCCAGCACTCCTGGATAACACTCTTACTGCACTCCTGTTGGTGGACTAATCCTAAGGAGAATGTACAGTATCTCACTGCAAGGCAAAGCCTGAGGCAATGCTGCAACTATATACATCACGTTACTTAATCCATGACTACATTTTCACAAGCCAGACTGAATTGAGAAAATTACTTGTATTTAAGTAACTCCAGTTCTAAAAATGCAAGCTAACCAATATCCTCCATTTTCCTCTGAGCTCTTTCCCCATACTTCCGGAAACTCTTGGCTTCGTGAGACTCAATCACAAACCAAACCCCTGCCCTTTCTAAAAGCAGTTCATCCCCACACCCTGCCAGACATTGCTTCACCTTCCTCCTTTGCTTACGCTCATTGTTCCTTCCAAATCTTGCAGACCATACGCACATTTCTGTTTGACATGGTCTCTGTGAACGTCACCAGTGATGCTGCAGAAGCAGCACAGGGACGGGCATTGTCTGACCAGGGACAATGCTGGCACACATCTGCACATTCTCCTTCAGCCACTTAAGCAGGCCCTGAGCTGACAGGCAGGAAGCTTCTGGCACATCCTCCTGCCGGCAACAGGAGTGGGAAAGGTGTGTCAAGAGAGACAGCTCTGAATGTTGCACTCTGTATATATTTTTGACCCTTCAGAAAGCAATCAGCTACTTCATCCATGGCCTGGATGCTTTCCGGAGTTATAAATAAAACATGCTGGGAAGTAGTGCATATCCTGTATTTTTACATAGTCCCTTTACTGTTGTCCTCCATTGTAAAACTGAAAGTTAACATTTAATTGCTTTGTTGGTCTCAAACACTTCACCTTACTCCTAGCGATACCTGTTAAATTCTACCATTATACAGATGTTACGTCCATTCAAAAGTAAATAGTTAAGCATTTGTTCATGGCAAGATGGAAAAAAACACCAACAGCAAAGAGTGAAGGTTTTACACTGAGGTCTCATAATGTTATTCTTCCACCAAACACATTATAACATCACCAATAAGAGAAATTGCTGCTCACCAATGTTAGAAACAAGTTAGAAACTTCTAGAAAGTTAATTTAAGAACTCAGATATGAACAGACACCAATAATATGCCGAACAGAAAGCATCTAAGAATACTTACCAGGTGTTATTAAATGTCACATTCCATTACTGGATTATGAAAAATCTCACCTTATATATATTATTTAGAAAATACCAGCAAGATTTCACAAGAAAAACAAAAAGAATCCAAAGGCTTAAAAAAATTGCTGAACTATAAAATTTTGAAATATAAAATTGTGAAATTGTCAGAAAAGAAATTCTGAAGAATCGCTCTGTGTATTTAGGGCTTCCCTGGCAAGCACAGAAAAGCACCCCTATGTTTAAGTCTGTAATCAGCTTCATAGTGAAAAGAAAAGGCAGTTCCCATAGTGAAGCACACCAGCCGCAAGCTTATTTCAGTGAGCAGCAGCCAGTGGGTTTAAAGGTAACAACACACATTTTGTAGGAAGAAACCTTTGTTGGTCTGAAGGCATACAAACAGAACCTTCTCTGACAGAGACACATTTAGGGACAGCATAAAACATCTTGTAGGATCCTGCTTACATTCGCACACAATGATTTAAAAGGTGATCTAAGCAACTCAAACTTCAAAATGTGCTAAATTAGACTCTTAGCATAAATATGTTGAAGTCAGTCCGACTCCTTCATGAAGCAAGTCAGACAGGCCTTGCTATGTGCAGTACCACAGGATAAATCAAATTTGTACTCCACAAAACCACCCGTATGGAAACGGCATAAGCAGCCTGAAAGTCATATACAGGAAATGCATCTGACTATGCAGTATTTCTGACACTGGTGAGTGCAGTATTGCCTACCATGAGAGCATGCAATAGGTCCATACAGTGACTTGTAGGTACTTCCTGTATGCTGATGATTAAGTATATGAAACCTGAAACCTTGGCAGCAGTTGCCCTGCAAACCTGGGGCACAGAGAGAACAGTGCTCTAAAGCTGACTCCCAAACCCTTATTGGTGGTACAGCCACACTGGTTGTGTTACGGCATACAGGAGAACCACATTTGTGATAAAAGAACTATGCTAAGTTACATGTTCAAGACAATCCTTAACACATTGAAAAAAAAATCATGAAATGCAAACTAGCCAAGTGAAAGCCTGTGAAACAGATAATAGCTTGAGGTTATGACTGCGCACTGTCAACTTGGGTAAAAGTCTACCTTATCAAAGGGCAAGCCAGCTAGGCCATAAAAACAATTGATAAGGCACATACCATCAAGAAATGGAGTTTCTAAACAATAAAGGAATAAGTCATATCTTTTGTTAAGTTACAACAGGAATTCTAGATGGTAGCAAAGAGCCATGGTCCTTTAAGCAACACAGGGCTACCAGTGAAACATAACGTGGAGTGAAACACAACTCTGTCCCACACATGAAGTCTGGGCCTTCCACAGGAATCCCTAATAGTGTTGAATTTTGTCACACAATTGCTCACTTCTTCAGCGGCACATTAATATGATGCTCTAGCTTTCTGCTCATTTCATGCACACTTACACACTATTATGGAAGCGGCAGCAGAGACTTTAATGCTGCCAAGCATCACTTCCTTTTAATCTAAGAAGCAGAGAGGGAGAAAGATGAGCCTGGTTTTTCTTGGTGGAGGAAAAAGGGAGCTGGAATCCAAAATGGAGAAGCAGAAGTAGGAGATTTAAGACCATCTTTGATTTTTATCAGACTCTCTGTGTAAACTGAGACTTAAATATTTTGTGGACATCTTACAAGATTAAAGATGATGAGTTATACACTTTGTCATTTCCGCATAGAAATAAAGGTGCCAACTTACAGTATTTGTTTTACTCATCTGGTTTTACAACATTCAAGCCTTTGCTTGAACAGATGTAGAGCACTCATTGCTGTTCATCTCTGCTACTTCACTAATCTGTCACATATAGGAAAACACAGCTCTCCCCATGATAAATGCTTTACATGACTATATGAGCAACAAAGAGGACAAAAAACATTCAGACACTGAACAAAGCATCCAGAAACATCTAGTAGATCAGTTTACTAAGCAAGCATAGTTTAGATGACAGTCTTAAGTTAGTCCCTTACTCTGTCAGTGCAATGTAAAGACAAGACTATGGTTGCACAGCTGCCATATATTGTTCTCATTCCAGGATTTCCTCAGAAAATCCCAGGTGTGATATGTTAAAGAACTGATTACTTCCGCCTCCCACAGACACAAAACACACAAGATTCCATTTCTGAAGCAAAGGTCTGAAAACAGAGGGCAGCATAAGCCACACACTGGATCACTACCATTTGCAACTCCACAGAAACCTCTGACATGCACTTAAATGCAGCTGAAGGAAACAAGAAAGTTAGTTATTTACATCATGCTGTTTTAATAGTTTCTCAAAGACAGGCTAATTTCTTAAAGAGCATGTTAAAAGCAGGGTTCAGTTCTTCACAGAATTTTCATTTTATTAAAAAAAAAAGTCTCATTCCCTCTTCCTGCTACCTTAACTCTTTTGACTGAAAATTACTTTATGGCATGACTGAGCAACCTTAAGAAGCAATACTGGCAGCTGTGTCCACAATAAAAGCACCTTATTTATATCCCAAACCCAGTTTTTAAACATGACCAGCTTAAAGAGCTATTACAAAACATTTCTTCATTCATGAACTTAAATACTATATATGAGTCATTCATTATTACTTTGTGGAAAGCAATTAAAATGATGGAAATAAGGCTTTTTCTCATGAGTGTCAAAACACTAGTTAGTCAGCAGACCATGCAACTATAGCCGTTTGCAGCCATAGCAGTAGGATGATGGAAATTCCAACCCCATCAGTTTTCAAGAGTAAAAATTCCAAACCCTACTTCCAGCCTTAAAACATGATTTTAATAAGCCTTGTAGTAAGAAAGTTTGAGACACAGCACCACTCAATGCCACTAAAACAGGCCCCCAACAGATTAGGATGATGATTTGTCCAATACAGCAAAAATAGTTATTGAGCTCGGTTATTTTCAAGCCCTGCAACTCACCTCTGCTGATGCGCTGCTTCTCTCCAGAGAGAATGCCGGGGCTGTCAATAATACTGATGCTCTTCAGCACCTCGTTAGGTAACTGAGAACACATGAACCTGCAGGAAAGGAGGAGAAGAGTAACCATGAACAACCTCTCTCTCTCACATGCTCTACCTCACATACAGATTCTCTCTTGAGAGCTCCCCTTTACGTATCTGCTTTTAGAAAGACTCAAGCGAGATTTAAAAAAAAAAAAAAAAAAGTTTCTGAAGTCCTAATGAACGCCTATGTCTGGCAACCAAACAAAATGTAAATAGAGAGCTTCTCGAAAAAAGAACACCACACAGGAAAACCTTGTAAAACCACATGTTTAAGTGCCGATAAAATTCCAAATTTTGCAAGAGCTGACAACATGGTCCATACATGCCACATTAAAAAGGCCGCATAAACCAAACATTTTGCTGCGACCAAAATTAGTATACACAAGAAAAAATTCTTCATGTACTCCAACTTCTGCCCAAATTCAAAGAGACTCAAAAGAAAAGGGAGGCAGGCAAAAAGCCATACTGATGATATGGTTTATATTCCAGTCACTGGCAAGTCACCCTCTCACCTGCTCCGGCCATGTTTGAAAGGTCCCCATCTCTATCCCACCACCCTCCGTAGGTGGGGCTTGCTGAGGATTGAAAACAACAGTATGTCTCCCACAAACCGAGCAAAAGCTTTCACACTGCAAGAACCGAGAGTTCAAATTACACACGGCATGCTCTAAACAATACCCTCCTGCCTCTGCGACAGGAGGCAAATTGAATGGTGGTATTATGAAAGAATAAATAATTCACGAGGCCTCCGAGAGTCACGCAGAACACTCCGTGTGTTAAATCCAGCCTACTCCGATGCTTCTAGTTCATGACTGCAGAACTTCACCTCCCTTCATCATAAACTGCCTTTAAGAGATTTGTTTAAGAGTTTAATCTTCTTATCGGGTAGCAGCTGAAGACCGTACTGACAAGCAGACGGCGTAGCCCACCCTCCTCCCGTGAAGCTGCGGAGCGCAGTGGCCCAGCAGCAGCAGCCCAGCACCGGGTTAAGCCACAGGCTCAGGCCCTAAGATGGCCGCCCTGTGTTAACCCATCACTTCAGAAAGCACACTAGGCTCAAGAAACAGGGTATCACTGACAGGAAAATCTTAACCCTGCCGAGGTCGAACAAGAACTTTAAGACCAAAGGTAATCTGAGTTCGGAAGATTTCAAGCGGTCAAGTATCAGATAGAAAATTTAAGACGTCAAAATTTTGAAGCTATTGTTGGACAGATAACATGACGACAGATCCAGATGATTCAAAGGAAATCAGGAAGAAAGAAAATCCTTACGCCTCACTTCACCTTGTTTTCAGGTGACCTCGTAGTAACGAGTCTGTAACAAAAGCACACGGCATCCCTTCTCGGGTACAACAGAAGCGGCAGCATCAGCTACACCTCTCCCTGAAACCCAAGAGGGGATAAGGAAACAGTAGCCATCTTGGCCCAGCAAGAAACAGCACTACCCTTTTTGTTTTGTTTTCTCTTTTTTGTGCGTGTGTTTGGTTGTTTGTTTTTTTTTTTTGTTTTTTTTTTTAGTGAAACACCAGGTGTAGAAAATACTACATATCCTGAAGCAAGCTCTTCCACTAGGGCTAATTTTCTACAAGCTTATGAGATGCTTTTGAAAGAGCAGTGAGGTGCTATTGAATAAAATATCTTTTTTTTTTAAAAAAAAAAAACTTTCCAAAAGCTAAAGGAGACACTGTGTAAAAGCAAACACATTTTGTGGAAGCAAAATAAGTGACAAAGAAAATACATTTGACCATGTTAACGATTACAAAAATATACATCACTAGTACCCACAACATGAAGCAGCTTTCATAAATTTGGAACACTGTAAAGACTGAGGTGTCACCTATGTTTTTTCTTACTGCTTTGTTTTACTTCAGAAATTCCAGCACTTGTTTAGTATCACTGAGATGTTTCTAGACCTATTTCACGAGAAGAGAGGCACCATTATTTCAGCTGAACAATATGGCAGTATTTTGACTTAGGCATCACCCGAACTGGCACAGCTGGAAAAGGCTATGCAAGAAAATAGAGAACCACAGGCCTCAAATCGAAAGAGACTGTAGTCTTTGCAGCAGTCATTAGTGGCAAAAGGAGGAGGAAAGCATGTAGGAAAAGGATACGAAATAGAAGGATAAACTCAGAATTAACTGGCGATAGCCTTTAAAATATATGCATAATCTAAAGACAACAGATGGACTGAAAAAAACCTTATGTCAAACTAGTATTTCAGACAACTTAAAACTGTAATGCTAGTTGCATATGAATTTCTCTTTTTGACATTGAGATTTGGCTCTGAACCACTATTTCTTACATGACCTGTATGAAGTTGGATTTTAAGTTCCGCCTTGTAAAAAGCAAAACTACATACCATCTACCTAAAAAACAGACCTTCACAACAAAAGCTTTACAAAAAGTTGTGCGAATGAGATGACTGTAACTGCTTATGACACATTAGACCTCTGATACTGTCATGTTTTTCATATTAAAAAACTATTGTTAAAGAAACCCAGCAATATTAGATTACTGTTGCAAAAATAAGTTACAGTTTGCAAAAATAAAATCAACAGCATTGTAATCATCTGTTGATTTTTTTTTTTTTTTTGGTTAAGATTAACTTTGGATGACTCAAAGAATCCAGTAAGAATTTATACTCCTTTTTGTGTCCATTCAGATACCCATTAGAATAGAGCAGGACCATGTGTTTCTTCTCATCAGCACCAATTTATTTCCGTGATCTTCCGGTATACTGCAATATTCTTTCCTCACTTACTTGAACACATTATGTCCTGTCCCCATCACCTTCATCCCCAACTCTCCTTAAAAGGACACAGAGAAATAAAAGACAAGTTTCTGCACTCAGAAGCCTTAGAGAGACACCTGTCACAAGCAGTGAGATACAGGGGGAAATAAGAAGGGGTCATGGAAAAAAAGATGCAAGGTAACATCAATAAATGAAGGAAGCTAATTAGCAAGTACAAGCCTTGATTGCGCTACTGTGTTCTCCTTTGTTCTTAGTTTCTCCATTACCTCAGTCACTGTTTCCTTTTCTGTTACATTTAGATAAAAAGGACACTTAATGTCACCGTGGAAGGGTTCATAGCCTTGTGAAAGTAATACCTCAAGTTTTTCCACAAAACAAAATACTAAGATTGTTAAATCATTAAAAAAAAAAAAAAAGCAGGGTGAGGAGGAGAGAGAAGTAGAGAGAAATCTATTAAGTCAGGAGTGAAAAACGTTAACATTGGATATAAAGCACTGTCACTGCCAGTATGGCAAATGAGAGAAGGCAAAGCAAAATATGTAGTACGATCGCAGGTAAAGATGACAGGGAGAAGTTGCTCAAAGATACCGAGATAAAGCCTAAGACATTTTCAACTAGGTAAAGCAGGAAAGAGAAATGAGTTGACAGTTTTGAAAAAGCAGCAATATGATCGCAGTGGCAGACCGAGGGTGGTGCTGGAGGAATATAAGCATTTAGATCTCTGCTGCAAAATTAAATAGCAAATGTGAATGTTGGGGAAGATAACGTTACTTACAGCACTGCAATATAACAACATCACAGTCACCAAAAGAACTGGAACAATTTAGTCGGTTTTTTTGAATGTACATCTTCTTAGCTAGCAAACAATCTTGCTTGCCTAAGATTCAGGACCTGACACAACTAGCTGGACAGATAAATTATGTAACCTATTCATCCAAACATTTAGTACTATTACATGTTCTGTGTCAATATTTGACTATTGTGCAAAATACTATTTACAGTATAATTGTATTAACTTTTCATAGAGAGCACACTGGTGAGGAAAGAGAGAAATAGAACAGCGATCTGGAAGACAGGACTTAGTAATCTTACAGAAGGGGGTCTTGAACCACAAAATTATTATTTAAAATGGGACTTGACTGCAGCTTCCCACAGCACGTATTCTTATCTCTCAGCAAAGTGATAGCCAAGCCAACTATACTCAGCTATAAACCTTCCTCTGTGAATAAGCACAGCGAGAGATAAGTCTGTACATGACAAACTTTTAACACATATGCCAGCGTTTATCGGTCAAACAGGAAAGTTTATTGTTAAAAGAGAACCAATTTAGATTAATTGGCTTGCAAAGCCAGGCCTCCATGTCAAGCTACCATCAAATACAGGAAGAAAACAAGGTGATTGCTCACACAATGCGAACAAAGTTATTAATAACTTCTAAATGGAAATATTTAGTCTGCTACTTAAGTTACCTACCGCAATATTCACAGCCCCTTAGCAACTCTTCTCCTTTTTGCAAATACATAGCAGCTACCCAGAAGCTAACGCTATCATCCTGGTCTATGGGACTGCTTGAAGACCAGCTAGTCAAAATTAAACACTTAACAGCTTGAATATGTGTTTATCCGGAAGGCATATTCAAATATTCTCCATTCTTGGAGGCCTTTTTACATATCCCAGTAATTCAGAATTTTAAAGAGCTATACCACGACCTCTGGTGAGACCAGTGGAAAGGAACAAGACAGCATCAAAGGGAAAGTATTTTTTTTTTTCCTTTTTTTGGATGGTAGTTGTTAATAATAGTACTAGTTTATCAGTTTTATTGAGCAGGAGAATTTATGCCCAAACTGATCCTGAGTTCCAGCTGGTGTAATGCCTTACGAACAACTCAGCTGGTAGAGCATTTCAGCAATTTTCTGTAAACTGGTTTAACAATGATTTTCTGTTCAGATAACTGAATGTATCTATGCTAGTGCTAACCTACCTAGTACTGGTTTGGTTTTTTTAATTCACTTCAGCAGCTACTGCCCCTGCTTGTATTTGAATACTTATTTCATGCTGTTCAAAACAAACACAGCAGAAAAGGCTTAGTAAACAACATAGATGCTTGAAGATGGTATAACGTAGAAATTTTAAACTTAAAATCAAAAGACAGCAAGCAAACAGATCCTACCTGTTCAAGAAAGCATTTCCAAAGCGGCTGAGTTTGCGGAATGGCTTCTTAGGATCAACAACTAGGGCATTTCCAGGAACATTTCCTTCTGAATCTCCATACATCACAGCAATAAAAGAATCTGTCGTAGGCTCTGGACCAATCCGCATGCCTGGAAAGTCTTGTTCGAGCAGGTATCTGGAGATAGAGAATACATAAAGTAACAGAATGAATGTCTGGGAACTATGGCAAAAGCAAATATCTGTAGTTTGCTTGAAAATTCCCAAGGATATACCCGCCTGGACACGTTCCTGTGCAACCTGCTCTAGGTGACCCTGCTCTGGCAGGGGGGTTGGACTAGATGATCTCCAGAGGTCCCTTCCAAGCCCTATCATTCTGTGATTCTGTGACACACACCCTACAATAATAAAGTAACATTTCCCCTGCATTTCATTATTTCTATTAACTAGGAAAAAAACCTGAATGCCAGTTTTTCACAACTAGGTGAAAGCATAAAGTAAATCCCTTTATAAAAACAGGGTGGAAAGTACTCCCTCAACCGCAGCACCTGAACCACTCAAGTTGATGCTTCTACCAACGATCCCAGTGCTGCAGCTCACACGACAAGACATTGCTGCTTCTGTGTGTGTTTTCAAGTCTATACAAATGCTGCTGTTACTAAAAGGGAGCAGTTTGAAACAGCACAGGAACAGCGTCACTTTGCTGACATATCTAACCCTTTGATGAACTCAGTTACAGTGTATGATTTTACTAATTTTAACCCATCTTACCACAGGCAGAGATAACACAATTATGAGACAACACAGTTACATCTATTTGGGAGTGAGGAAAAGAACTTTTATTTTGACCCATGTATCAAAAAGCAATTAACTAAGTCAGACCTGCAGAACTTCAGCCTAACAGTAACGCCCTTTCAAGAGGCATCAAGTCAGGCAGCGCTGTACCAACAGAAACCATCTTGCATCTCCCTCTGAGTAATCTACTTAGAGACTTAGACAGCACACGCTCAATGGACCAAGTCTGATACATACACCAAGTCTTGACTTTACAGACAACAAGGTCTTAAAAAAAGGATGTGTATATTTAAATGCTAAAACTTAATGGAATCGGAGCATGAATTTAGAGAAAAATCCTGTCTGCATCCTTTCCTGGATAGCAAGTGAGAAGCAAAAGAAATCCCAAGCCTATCAAGAAAGCCTCCAGCTTACAAAGTTCCTCTAGCCTACACTACGACAACTGCCACTTTTCAAAAAACAGAAGCAGACCAAGCTGCTTAACATTAAAGAATATGAATGCTATTGTCCTCATTCACAACACCACCATCTTGAAAATGTTCACCTCAAGACTAAGACCAAATTGTTTTCAAGTATGCTGTAAGAGCATTAAAATTCTCCAATCAACTTAAGTCATACAGTAATTATTAATTCCATGGTTCCCGTGTCACCCTGCAGTTCTTAAAAAAAAAACAAACAAACTACAAAACCAACCAAACAAAAAAACAACACCCAATTTTAACAAACTATGATTTAACATTTTACATAATCAAAGCTGGACTTCACCAAGAATTCTTCAGGCACGGGTGATGGTCCTACATCCGATGATAGCACTAGTTAGGTTTGAGCACATCTATATTAACATCTATCCTTGAATAACAGGTTTGTTCTGGCCCTTAATCTAACAGCACTATACCTGTTCTGCTATCATTTCATAAAGAAATACTAATTTGAGAGGATCTGCAGGCTGTTTTTGCTGAAAAAAACCCCAAAATATTCTACAAAGTCTCTGTGCTTGCTGAACAATCTCTATTTGTCTTTAAATTCAATACCCAAACATTCACAGACTTTATAGATCAGTGCAGAGAAGCTGACTTTAAGGAACTAAACATATACTACATGTTTCAAAGATCTTTTTCCACTAGACTTAGCAAACTGGCTCAACCTATGATCTGGGAGACTTAAATCATAGAACAGTTATTTACATGACATTTCCTGCAGCTTTCTGCTTTCAAACAAACAAAAAAAAAAACAAACACCCAACCCGCCAATGCTAAAAACTGTGGGAAAGGAGGAACACAAGAACAATCATGCCAGAACATGCCAAAGTCCATTTGTTCTACTTCTAGAATAAGCTGTACCTAATGCACAGTAACAGGGAAATAAAACTAACCCTTGTCCAAAAGCAAAAACCCCAAAACTTTTGCACATGCAGGAGTGCACAATGCAGTATATCCCTCATCTTTACCAAGCAGATCATGTATCAAAATTAAGACAAAAGTCCTTTGATAGCTCAGCAGTTGAGCCCTTTACACATGGAAAATCAGGACTTTCAGGTATTGTAGCAAATAGGTAAACACCTGAAACACAGATGTGTGTTCCTGCCTCCTCACGGAACTCCATTGCAGACTAGAGCCCTCTAAAACAGGATGCAACGCTAACTCACAAGAGCCACAACCATTTTTCACTAAAGCCAGGCTGGACTTATCCACAGCATTGATTTTGAAAGATCAATTATACTTTTAACTTCTGAAGTAAGATTTTTAACTTGCCACAATGAAATGTTCTACTTCAAAGTCTCCCAATTTCGCTTTTCTTCATTGCCCTTCTTTTTGAAGGGAAAGGATTTCTATAATACTCGTTACTAAGTTCTTTTCTTGGTATGAACTGTCATTCCCAGACTTCTGCTGATAGAGGCAGCAAATCATAAGGTGGCATATGACAAGAAGCTCCCAGAGCAGCGGTAAAGAACATCGTACTGAAATCAAATGCACACGAGAGAAGTCACAGATCCCAGGTCACAGAAAACTACATGATGGGATCTGAATACAGGATAAGACACCTCCAGGGTAACAGGATAATTGCTATCTATCGTAAACTCATGAACCTGCCAGGCATGGTTATGGACATTTAGTGGTAGTGGTTTTTTAGATGACTAAAAAAAAATAATCTCATGGCCTGCTCACGAAGTTGCTGCACTAACACTTGCAGACTTCACAAAGATTTGGAAGTATGGAGTATCTGTATTTTCAGCTTGGAACTCAAACAGTGCAGATTCAGATTAGATACTTATTGAAATGACTAAACAAGAATAAAGCACTACTGAACTGCAATGATACTTCCAAGTTAATGTCACAGATGCAGCTTTAAAACCCAGGCTTTTACAGTGATAACAATCCAGAAAGGCAAGATCTCCTTCCAAACACCGAGTCCCACCCAACAGTCACAGTGCTGAGCCAGGTACAGCTATTCAACAGACACAGGAAACACTTTGCAAGGCAGGTATTTTCCATTAAGACCAGCTCACAGTTGCACGTCAAGAATCAGTACAGACTAAAATAAACCCTAGTTCTCGAGCACTGGCTGTACAATCTATATCACACTTCCTCTCAGTATGAAAATACCAGTTTCACTTAGCCACACAAAAGGGATGAGCAGTCTTCTGTAAACTGAAAAGCTGCAAATTTTTTTGTACAGTATGCTACATTAACACAGGAAAATACCTGGATTTTTAGCATCTGCAACTGCATGCCCTTCTCAGGAATTTTCAGCAGAGAGGGAGTTCAAAAAGGTTCACAGGAAGAATGCTTAAAAATAGCAAACATCCCAAAGACAGTCTAGATCAAACAACAGACATCCTGTTGACTCTTCTCCCTTTGTTTTTACCTGGGCTATAACCTTTCTGCTTTGCCAATAAACATTCATCTATGTTCCTTCGCATGATCTATAGCCAGACTACGGGAAACTGGTTTACAAAGTTCCAGAGATAGCAAAGATTACTCTCAGTTGCGGATACCAATAATCATCTGAGGTCTAAATGCTTGAGCTAAGCCATACAAACGCACGAACACAGGTGAGGTGGACAGAGCAGCACTGGGCAGGGACACTGTGTGATGCACGGGGAGACAAACTTAAGTCTCCTTTCACAAGGTTGCTCACCTCCATACTACATACTGCACCAAATCCTCCACACTTTTTTTTAAAACACCACAAAACTAGCAGATGTTTGCTTTAGTGTAAGAATTCTGCTCCAAGTAACTCAACAAAAACTTCCATGTAGAGCTAGCAACAAAGAAGTTAGAGCTTTCACTCAAAGAGATTTACAGGGACCTTCTCACCCCAGAAGAAATAGATGCAGCCTGTAATTGCCATACAAGCGATTGCATACTGCTTGCAGACTCCAGATATTATGCACACAAAAGGGTGCTTTCACAAAACCCAGCTCTGGCTGAGTTAAATAGAAGGAAGTTTCCCATTTTAATCTCTGAGTAATACCTGTAAGCAAAATTAAAAGCACAGCCTGGCAAGCTGAGGAATTTCCTTCTGTTTTTCCTCACCTTGATGAGTTCTTTAAAAAAAGTCAGTCTCTTACACTTTTAAAAAAGAAAATTTATTAACAAGTTAAACATTATTAGACAAAAAGTTTAATTCATTATTGGGAGAGAAAAATGGTCAGCAACTACAAACTCGCACTGACCAGCTCCCGTCTCGTTTTCGTACACTACAGTTCTCCTCTCCTGTCCCTCCTTTCCCCACTTCTTTCTCTAAAGCAGCCAGGAGAAACTGAGAGAATTACAGAAGCTGCAAGGCCAAGCAGCTCACACGCAAGATAAGCATTTGGCTCTCATCCATCCTCCCACCCCATTAAAAACAATCAGACAAGTATTAACATTTGCGCCTGGCTATATTTATTTGAATTGTCAGCATTGAATAAAAGAATATTACCATGCTACACCTTAGACAAGAGGAACTGGCTGGTTTCACTACATTGTTCCAAGCGCAAGGAAGATAAACAGCATCAAGTGAAAAACCAGAAGAGCTGTTAGAAACCTGGAAGCGTTTGTTTGTATATCTTAATCCCTAGGGACGTTCAGTCATTGCTAGATCTGTGTTTTCCATGAAGACTAAGTGGAAGGAACTGGGTGGATGTGGATGTGTCAGAGGTATGAAAATGTGAAGTTCTCACGATAACGTCTAAATCAAAGTAAATCCCAAATGAATACTTGTCAGCTAAACAGAATTGTTTTGTTCACATATAAACCTAATAGCAAACACTTAAGTAGATCTAGTATGCCCTCCTGACTATGAAATGGAGAAAGGTGGAACAACAAGCAGTTTTAAAATAACGTTTGCTTGTCAAAAAGCTGATGTGAAAAAAACTATAGTCCAACTTCATTCTAAGAAAAACTATCCATAATAAACCTGGAATTATAACAATCTCAAGAGCGTATGACATTTTTCCATGGGAAATTCAGCCTACCAGAGGGGAAATTTATTTGTGGCTGACCTGGACACTATAATATTTTCCCATGTCTTCTTCTAAGTCTTGCCTTCAGCACACAAGCACTTCTCTTTTTTGCTTTTCTTTTTCTCCTCTAAATTGGTAACAGCCACTGGGACACTATTGTCTAAGTTGCTGCCCATCTTGAATAGAGCATCTTCTCATGTGATTCAGCCAATTATTATCTATTCTATAGCGAACACTGATGCAATGACTGTTCATCATGGTGAGGTCAGACCGTGGTCCTTTAGAAGCAGGAACAGCTGTCCAGTTACTGACTGGGGCTCAAGAGTCAATTCCTGTCTTCTCCAATACCTAGTAAGGGATTAAACCACTCTGCAACCTACCCAAATGGGGACGGGACAAAGGGGTAAGTGAAGGAGGAGAAAGGCACATCACAGTAGAAGTCACCTCCTCCACTGAGTCAGATATTTAAATAAAAGGCATGAGAAAATATCTTTGAAGATTTTATCTATGTCAAATTTGCCTGGGCATCTTTGCGCAGCAGTGACCAACGCTAAAAAAGCTGGAAATAGCTGTAGTAAGTGATACTTGTTTTCTCATTGAGACTGCCCATTAGTATCAGTCAACCAATCAGCTCAGTAGTTTATGGGTAAGGTGATAACAAGTTACTCGCAAAGCAACAGTACCAAAAATACATCTAAGGCACTGCAAGGAACATCAGTATTTCTAAGCACAATGTTGATTTGCACTCCAGTCAAATACGGGCCACTGTAAAAGACAGAAAAGTTGAATGTCCATAAATCAGGTATGTGTGTTCTCATCCAAGGCAATCTCTTAGAGTAGGGGAAAAAAAGTTTCCTATGAATTGCAAGTGACACAGCAACTCAGCAGACAGGCAGAACAAGTTCTGGTACGTACACACTCGAGACCGTTCTGTCTCCGTATTACCCATGCTCTCTCCGTCCCCTGTCCATAAGCCAGGTAACAACACTTGTCTGGAAATATATACAGACTTACAAGGCAGCTGTACTTCGTAAAGAATAAAATGAATCAGGATGGCTAAAGAAGTGTTAGGAAAACCCAAACCAGCCACTTCAAGTGTTTGCAGGAATGCAGTAATAATCAGTACTAAGACCCGAGATCAACTTAAAGCTTCCCAGTAGCTAGTTGTAAAACCAGAAAAGAAACATGATTATCTCTGTAAACATCTGAAAAGTTCTCAGGTGAGTTAAAGGTAAACATCGCTCTTCAATGGGGAAGAAGGAAGGTAGGTCTTTCACGCTGTAAAAAGAAAACACTGTTATGGCAAGGCTGCCTGTAACCTTTGGAACCGAAAGAGAAACATTTGTAAAATTTACAGAAGGACAATAGCGAACTTCAGCTATAACAAGCAGATAAAAATTTGATCCAAGTGACCCCTCAGTGTCTTTTGCAGAGTTTTATATAATTTTAGACTGATCTGTAAGGGGCATATGAGAGGCAAGCACGCTCAAATACATGCAAAATATTCACAAGCTCCTAATACCCAAGGCACACTTCAGCTTCCTAAAATCAGTTGCTAACGAACTTAGCAATAAGGAAGACAGGAAAGAGAAAATACTACAACAGCAGCAACGTTGTTAAGCTGCCTTATTAGGCATTGATATTGCTTGTTCAATGCAATTCACCAAAAAAGTTGGGGNNNTAGATAGCGGCGCGGGGGGGGGGGGAGGACTTTACAGATACCACGTGTTTTTTGGCCCAAAACTGTCATCGCGTTTCTCTCTTATCTTCACATCCAATCTACACATTAAACTACTTTGGGGAAAGAAGAGAGAGGAGGTAAGGTTAAATGGCCTGTGATGGCCGATGCGGTCATGCCAGTTTTATGCCAAGTGTCTATTTTTTTTTTTCCTTTGAAATAATTTAGAGATTAAAAAAATAAAAAGCTAAGGGGAAGTAGACAACGAGGTTACACTTTCTCGGCAGAACATGAAATCGAGATAATGTTCTCAAACGGGAAGTTGGCGGCAGAGTTACAGGGCACGGATCAGCCCCGGGAGCGGCACCCACCCTCTCCACGGCCTGGGGGGGGGGGGCTCGGGGGAAAGCCCCGCTCCTCGGGAGGGACACCGGCCGCGTCCCCACTACCCCAGGCTGCCGGCAGCAGCCGGACGCCGGCCCCGCTAGCCCCGCTGCGGAGCTGTTAGCCGCCCTTCACCGGCACAGGCGCTCCCCGCTCCGCCGCGCCGTAGGGGGCGAGCAGGCGGGGCGGCCGCTGGCCCGCCCGGCGGGGCTCGCCGCTGGGTGCGCTGCCAGGGCGTAGGAGGCACTTCTCGCAGAGCAGAACGGCCCCGGGCAGGAGGTGAGCGAGGATTACCGAGCGGGCGGCGGGGGCGAGGCGGGCAGGGCGCCGGCCGGCGGTCCCCGAGCGG
>VYZM01013565.1:114990-166713 GCA_013398915.1 Dromas ardeola
CGGGGGGGGGACGGGCGGACCCAGCCCCGGTGCGGGGGCGGCGCCAGCAGCTCTGCCCGCACCCGGCAGCGCGCCGCTCCCTGCCGTAATACCCTCGGTATGGGTTTGGGGATCTTTGGAGGCGGCTGCTGTTAGTTTTTCGGGTTTTTTTGTTTGTTTGTTTGTTTGGTTTTTTTTTTTAATTTTTGTTTTTAACCACGAATCCGCCTCTGGAGGTTAATTGTACCTGCCGCTCTTTCCGCCCCAAAATTTCAGCCCCCTTAAAATGACACCCGGAAACGCTTTGACAACTCCGGCCTGAACATAGGATCGCCCAAATGCTCCTCATGCCTTCCTGATGATGGTTGCTGGCTTTGGATGCCAAAGGAGTGTGTAACTAAGAGGCGTGGGGGTTAGCTACGACGTTGGGCAACTGTTTTAAACACAGTGAAATCTGTTAGTATAACATTGACATTTTGCTGTGGGACATGTGTAGCGGATACAGCCGTTAGTTTTAAGCTTAGGTTTTGATATTGTGTTAAGCCACTTGGAAGGATCACCATTTCCATTGATTTTCCAAGAGATTTTAATGGAGTACAATACCATATTCAGGAAGACACTGAAAAAAATCAGTAAAATTAATACTTTTTTTCTCTAGCATAAAAGTTTGTGCTCGGTCACTACTTAGAAAACAAAAGCTTGGTCTCCCAGTTAAAAAAAGGTGGGGGGGAATTTTTGCTGAATCTGTGTGTCAATATTATGCTAAAAGTCTATCTTTTTTTGTTGCACACATGTCCTTGGCTCCTTTGCAACATCCTTATCATCTAAATCCCTTTTTGCTGGTCCAGCACACCTACTACTGATTAACATTTTTAGCTATGTACCTTTCTTCCTGTTAATTTCCATCTTGAATATTACCTTTTATCTGTATGCTCCAGCTCTTTTCTAAATATATCAGCAGGTTTAGATGTGCCCTTTCTATCTCCCTCCTCCTCATGCTGTTCCTCAAAGAGCAGATATTAGGCTTTAATAATGCTCAGTCCTGAGCATTTAACCACTCTGCCTTTTCTTGGTTCCTTGCTTCACATTTTATTTAGGGCTGTGCACGTGTTTTGCAACTCTTTTGTTGCAATTTCCATGCTGAGTTGAAGATTTTATACCATTTCATGTAGGGCTTTGCTGACTGGCTTCCTAATTTTTTTTTAAATCCCCTTTTTATAGTTTGGTTTTGCATTCCTCTCATTTTCATGTCTTTTCCCTGTAGGTTAATCCATTGGTAATTAAGTCATCCTTGCAGTTACTTACATCTTCTCCAAGTCACTTCAGTAATTTCTTTTAAATGAGTCTTATATTACATTACCACATCTTTAGAAGTTCTGACTACTCCTGATCATTTATTATCTGCAAAAATACCAGAGCTGCGGAAAACAGAAGTACTGCAGTCTGGGGTGAGACCGCTTTCCCACTCATCTTTGGGGCATCCAGTATTAGTGACAGGAGAACATCATGGAAAAAGAGCAGGTACAATATTGTCTCAGACTGTCCTCCCAGCCTCTGGGAACTGATGATTCAGTGCAGGACTGAGGCAGATGCGGAGCCTTTGTGGGTTTTTTTGTGTCCAGTGAATGCACCAGTCAGTTTTTTTGAACTTGTAAACTTTTATCAACAACAACATAGGGGGCAAAGAAGTCTATAACTTAATTGTGTGTTTTGTGCAGAACTACCTTCCTTTGTTAACTTTGAACCTGCTGCTTGCTCGTTTTGTTTGATCCCCTCCAGGCCTTGTGTTAGAAGAGAGGTGCACGGTCACTCCATGTTAATCTCCCACAGGGCATCCCAGATTTCATAGATCTCTCTCTTCTCTGCCTTTCACTCCTGTTGTCCTTTCTCTAGGCTGCAGGTTCCCTATCTATTCGCCCCTTGTGTGGAAGCTGTTCCACCTCTTTGATCAGCCCTGTCATTTCCCTCTGTATTCTTGTTGAATATAGAGAACTCAGAGATACTGTATAATTATTTCATGTTAGCTTTTTGAAATGCCGTAAAGTGTTCATTGTTCTCGGTGACCCCTTTGTGGCTGCTGGAAAGCTGCAGGAAGGGCAGGGAAGTGTTTGCACTCACACACCTCGTTCTGCTTGTCTTCAGACTTCCTGCATAGATGCTTCCTGCTGTCAGTGGGATAATTTTTGCCCTTCAGACAATAAAGCTCTAACTGTATACGGGAACCTGGGAGTGCTTCCAAATTCACAGGTCTGGCTGTGCCCTCGGGCTGCATCCCGTCCCATATTGTGATGAGATCCAGCATGCATCAGCACGACTGCCGTCTTTGCTCTCTTGTTTCCATGGGAGGTAAACCCTGGGCATATAGCCCGCACAGGATCTGTATGGGCTCCTGTAGCGTGCAACACAGGTAAGCGTTCACTGACCTGAGTGGGAACAGAAGGATTATGTTTCTGTGTACCAGAAGGAGGAGACCCTCGACCTTGAGGGCAAAGGGATTTGTAAGGCTTCCATTTCTGTCCCACAATAACAAGATCTCTTGACAAAGGATACTACAGCAGAACCGAGGAGCAGGGAAGCCTGCAGGAAACATGGGCTTGTAGATACAAGACGTCTACTAAATAAATCAATAGCATTGAATAAAAGTTAAATTAGAAAAAGAATCAATGGAGACCTGGATTCCATCTATCAAAAAAACCAGACCACTTACTTGAAAGGAGCCATGTCAATGTGATGACCAAAGTGTCAGAAAGTTGAAACTTAATGTTCTGTTAACCTCAGTTGCAATACTCTACCGCAAGTTAAAAATTGCATTTGGGTGGGTAGTGTTAGGTATACAATCTTAGATCTGCTTTGTCTGTGTTTCTTGTGTCTTTTCAAGATGTAATATTCTCAAAAACAAGCTTTAAACCTTTGGTATGCATCAATAACATTTAAGTCCAGCTTAATAAAATAAATTAGCGTGATTCCTTTCTTGTAGAGGTGGATCTTAAATGTAATCCTAAACTCAAGGGGTCCCAGGATCCTGGGGGCAGTTCGCATATAGGTCTGGAGCGGGCATATTTTCTTCTTCAATAATTTTTCAGCAGCTATGAAATAAGTCTGCATGTTGTCTTCAATTGTCTTGCTAATAGAGGAAGAAGCACCTAAAATAAATGGCTTTAACATGTATTTGCTGTGAAAAATGTTTATTTGCTGTAACTCTGACTCAAAAAAAGTGTTTTATTATATAAAGTTTAATATTTATTTACATTCACATAAAGACTCCTTAGTTCACAAATAGGTTTTGTTTTAGAGACAATGGATTATGTTCTCTGCTGCATTTCTGGACTGAAAATCCTCTCTTTTTATAGCACAGGTAGAGCACAAACACGGTCAGCATAAACTTCCTCACGCTTCCTTGTCCACGCGTTTCGGCCTTGGCCTGAAAGGTCACTTCTGCAAGCACAAGCAGAGCACAGCCTCACCTAGCCACGCTCCTGAGGCTGTCAACGAGGGAAACACATTAATTTATTAAGGAAGAGCTCTGTTTTTTTGTGTTTATTCCCTTCACTGACAGACACGCTTTAACATTTTTGATGACAAATGAAGTGCTATTCTTAGCATTCTTTGGCTTTTCTTCACTTGCTAATCAAATTCCTTTTTTCTTCATTAACAAGACTCATAGATATTTTATTTCATATTCCCTCGTGCTGGGCAATAGGCCAAATGCTGGGTTCCCTTTCTATCAGGCACACACATACCATCCCCATCGGTTATTTTTTGCAGTGGTTGCTCTTTCTTATGCTGCTTTTTCCGCTCCACGGCGGTACGCAAGGCCTGAAGAATTAAATCTTTATTGTTCTGGACATTGTAGTAACTTAGGTTCACCAGTTTGTCGAAATCTTCCTCTGAATAACTCAGATTGTTTATGTAATATGGACCACAGGTATTGGCAACATCAACATCACCTTCTGCCATCTCTGAGGGGCTACGTTTAACACCTAAGGGACAAACAATGACTCCATTAATTAGCAAAAAGCAGTTGGGGTCTGCGTTTTTCTCAGGCATGCACAAATAGCGGATCACTACCCAAAATTTTCCCTCCACAGGTGGTTTATTGCTGGGATATTTGGTTGGCAGCAAGGGGTGGAGAAGCTGCTGGTGGGTGAGGCAAGTAGGGCTTGTCCTGGGTACTCTTGGAAATGCCAAAACAACTCGCTCCTCTTTTAAGCACAGAAGAGTGAGACTCCTTGCCTCCTCCTCCAGCTCTGGAGCAAGCTGTCAACATGGTCTCCCCAAGTCCCCCTCCGCGCTGATGCTCTCCCAGCCCCAGCCCCTACCTTGCTGCTGTCTCCCAGTTATCTCAGCACCCTACTTTTAGCCAAGGTGCAAGTAAATGGCAACTACCCTTTCTCTCTTTCCTCCCCCTCCCCCAAAGCAGACTCCAGCAGCAAGGACCTCATGACAGCATGGTTTCTTTCCAGGCGATGGGCCTGAAGCCACTGCCACTTTCTGTGCCTTCCAGCTTCGACTCTACATCGTGTTATTTCCCTCACTACTATCCTTTTACGCCTCCAGAAACAGGCTGCTGAAAAGGCATGTATTTCAGTGATTCAAGCTGAAGCACACCTGCCTTCTCAGCAACCTGATAGATATTCTTTCCCTCTGGACAGCCTAGCACTTGCTCTAGCACAGTCTGCTACATTGTCTTGGTTCCTACTGGGAAGAATTATCAAAAAATACAGAAAACAGACATAAACAACTAGATTCTGTTGTCTAAACTGAGAGACTTCACAGAGTCATTATCTGGACGTATCCCGGCACCAGATGGCACAAATATTTACAGCAATTTCCTTGAGCTACCTACTACTATAAAAAACTCCAGGCTTTAAGTAACCTCAACAGCGAGACTGAACCTAATAGTGCCTGAAACACTAAGATTTGGCAGGGACGCTGAAAGAACTTTTCATGCCTATTTCATCATCCCAGGATAATCAACACATACATCAAAGATCCAGCAAAATAATTAGGTAGGTAGATCCCCAAGTGTCATCTCTGGAAATACTATATCCATCATATCTTATGATCTGAAGACAATTTTTTTTTTTTTAATTCATTTGACAGTAGAAGCCAGATCCAAAGCTAATGCAGAACTTTTTTTGCAGGCTATTGCAGAGCAGATATTCACAGGGACCTCCACAGTAGGTTGTTGGTACAGGGCGAAAAAATACACAAGGGTTATCCTGGAAATCACAAATATCAACAAATTCATAGATGCAGAAGAAGTAAAACACATCTCCTAACTTGTTTTTCTAGCACCTTCATAAATCACCTGGGATTCAAAATAATAGCTGACCTCAGCTTGGACCCAGCCAGCTGCTCTAGACAGTGACACCATGAGTGGTTTTGATTTAGCTACAGTTTTACACACACCACCACTTACTGACTTGGTGGAAATACATCTGTACACTAAACTGTGTATGTTTTACATGATATACTCAGTGAACAGTAGGCAAACTTGCCCTTCTTGAACTCCGCTCTTGGAGAGTGTAAGAAGCCCACTTGACCATATTAGTTTTTGCTTGACACTGCACTGGTGGGGCAGAGCATATGGAAGGCTGAACTTATATCTACCTGTTAGTATGCAGAATAAACAGGTTCTTGGAAGGGAAGAAGTTGATTAATTTGGTTAGATTCTGCAGATTCCTGGACTCCTGTATATAACTTTGACTGCTAAAGGCCAGCTGAGGATCCCACCCCTGGGCCAGAGACCCAAAGATGTGGAGATCCACTGCTGTGTGCTAGCCTGTACGCCTGACATGAGGACTCACACGTGTTTTTCCCTTCCCCATCTTTCCCACAGACCCCTTGGTTTTCTAACAGCTGGTATGAGGGAAAGAGAGCAGTAACAACCCAGAAATGGTAGATAATACTGTCAGGGATAGATAAAACAGGTTAACACAGGCAGGAAATATAATTCTTGATCCCTCCTCATTACAGATGAAAGAGCATCAGACACAAGAGAACTTTTCTGTCAGCCTCCAGTAAGACCATCACATTGGCAAGAGGGTGTTACCATAACGAACAATCATGCTCCACAGTCACAGATACCTGGACCACCTGTACCAAAGCAGGGGAGCAGGCACCAGGAAAAGTCAGCATCTCTCTCACTGACAGGACTACATACGTTTTGGGAATCTTCTGTAACAACATCGATCTAACAACATTGATCAAAGGGTTCTGATTTTCCTCGAAGGCTCTCTCCAAGTCTGATAGGTGGAACTCGATGATCTTTAAGGTCCCTTCCATCCCAAACCATTCTATAATTCTATGTACTCCTCCTGGCTTTGCAGACAGAATTACAAGGACCACCCAAGTGAAGCAGGCTAAGCCTCACACAGAGAATGCCCTTTCTACTTGATCGTGGAATAGCCTAACCAGTGCAGAAGTAGCCCTGTTTGAATGTCAGTTTTACTCGTTTACTGTCCAGGCTCTAAATTTCCTGTGCTGAACAAGCTGATGGATGAGCTGGCTGTGGAAAAAACCGGCTGTTCATGTGATTGAACTAATACTTCACATGCTGTACAATTTAGACCTGTGCTAGGGCATGGTACTGAAACATTACAAATTAAGCTGATCTCTGCCTGTCGCTAACAAAGGGCAGACATCCATTCCCAGCCTCCCAGGACTTTCTGCAGCATCCATCCTACTGCTGTGGAGGTCAGGCCTCAGCTGTGAGGTGGCAGCCCTCCCAAAAAACTGCATGGGCCAAGGCCTTCCGTGTCAGCTCAGCTGAGACTTCACCTGTGGGGGCCCAACAAGGAACTCTTCGCTCTCTTTCCGTTTAGTCTCAGTTTGCAGCTACCAGCTGAACCGGTTGGGCAGCACAGGCTTGCCTCAAGTGTATGTAATATGCAGATATCATGCAAATCTTCATATACATCTTCTACATACCTAGTAACACCCCATTTTAGATTCCCTGGTGATGTATGTTGACGTGTAGCATCTACACATCGTCTGATGTACACCTGATATTCGGTAGCTGAGTTAGGCACAACATCCCTGTGTTCTGGGAATTATTGAGGGGGGGAAGGGAGGCACATTAGCAGAAGCTAATTCTCAGTTCCTGTTCTTGTTTTTTCTCCATTTCTCCTTTCTCTAATTCTTTCTACAAAGGGCAACTGCAGAAACCAGCTTTTCAGTTATCTGATTGGTGTTAAGAGCTGGAGTAGAATGGTATGTGTACGTGCATAAATACCCTTAGACTATTTGAATTCCTTTCAAAACCCCAGTCGTATACCTCAAATGTGCAATGAGCTCAATCCAGAATATCTACAAAAGTACTGCATGATTTTTTATGACTTTCTTCAAAAAAACAAAAGAAAAGAATTAATACAATTGGGACAATAGTTTCTGCATTTGTTTTGTTATTAAATTTATTATACCATATACCAGCCTAGAACTTTTGGTTTTCAGTATACTGTGGGGCTTTGAAGTGATTGAAAAATAAGCGTTCTCACAGCATGAGTTAGGAATTTTATCCGAACGGAGGTGGTATGGTGTTGCGGTATATGGTACCAGGACTTGTATTTCATCTGTTTTGAAATGACTGGCAATGTTGCTATTGAAACTCTATAGATTCCAAAGTAGGACTCACTGTAGTGAACAGAAACTGTCAGCATGGCTTAGTGTTGTATTTTCATCACTTTGCTAGTTCACACTTCTGTTTGCAAGGTTATCTGCCTAACTGTAAGCCTGGAAATTATTTTAAACAATGAAATACATAGATTCCCCAGAGCATTCTCTAACAGGAAAGGATGACAAGCATGAGAGGAAATAACATTGCTAATCTCTGACACTCCAGATAAACAGAACATACTTTTATCAGTAAACTCTACGATCTACATATGAAAAGCCAAAAAGAAATCTGAAGAGGGGCATATGTGCCAAAGGCTGATCCCATCTGCTGCTCTACTGTCCAGGAAAAATGACATATTTTAAGCTTCTTGATACGGTTCAGATCTAAGCAAAGAGAGTCTGAGCCTGTGTTTACGGCATGATCTGGAGAACAGATATTGCACAGTAAAAAGGAGAAAGAAGGTGGCCGCTGCCTCTGTTAATGTGATGGGTACCTGTAAATCTTACCAGGTGCTTTGTAGTCCCTGAAGGTGTCATTTACTAGAGGGAAAAATATCACAATAGGGGTTTCTGGGCTCTCCTTGTCACCAATAATGTAGCATTCCTTCAGATGTGGGGTTTCCTGATCATCCGGCACCTTTGTAGGGAAAGGAATTCCTTGTTTTGCAAAGTATGCAGAGGCTTCTTTCAGGGGCTGGTTGCCACAATAGGAAAACGAAACAAAAGAAAACATCAGAACATAGGGGAGCACTTTGAATTTGACCAAAACCCAATTTCACTGGAAATGTTTGTGGGGTAAAGGCCAAATTCTGACCAAATTTTTGTGACGTACCCCACAATGATGTACCCCACTTAGGTGTAGCCTGTATATGGACCCAAGACCTGGAAGGCAGAGTTGAGTGGAATGGATCTGAGTCCAACATGCCTGTCTTTGAAAATCTACATCCCACGTTCAGATATTAAAAATGCTGCCTTTAGGCAAGTTTTTATTCCTAAGGAATTTAAAGCTCCTAAATACAAACTATTCTTGCATTTATTCGCATATCTGGTCTTCTGCATCAAACCCTTGTATTGTTACAGTTGTATTGCCCTGAATGTACATTTTCCCATGCATAAGACTATGTATGATTGCATTGAGAAGTCTTAGACAATTTTTAAATGCATTTAGCTTCATTCATTCTACATCTCACCACCTTCAAATCAGCTAAAACACATTTACACATAAAAATGGGCAGATTCAGTTTATTAAATGCTTACCTCCTGATAACACTTGTACTGTTCAATAAAGATGCGTGACCCTGGTAAACTGTTAGCTTATTTACACTTCCCAGATACTGGGGAAAAAAATTTCTATGAGTAGAGGATCAGCCATTCTGGGAACTCAGTGACGAAACAGAGAAATCAGTAAAGTAGAATGTAGAAGGCTCACCCCTGTCTGGGAACCTGAACTGTAGTTGAGGTGCAAAATGACATCCACTTTCCTTTCCGGTCTCATAAGAGGTGGGTAACTGGTAGCAAAGGCAAATGCAGTATCAATCAGGATGAGGTAGTCTGTTGCTGCTGTCAGGTGGTTGGGCTGCGAGTCAAGTTCACAGTCTAGAAAAGAAGCATTTTTTTGTTCAGAGGAGGTGCCCTATGCAAGAGAGGTGCTGAGGAAAGTCAGTTGTTAACAAAACGAGAATTCAGCTTTTCTTGGGTCTAAGACCTACCTATATAGCTGATAGCTGCAGTTCAGTCATTTCTCAGTTCCTCGTCCGGCTTCCTCTTTTCACTATTTACTCTGCAATTTCTTTGGCTTTCCTCGAATTAAGAGGGATTAACTTGGGGCTCAGGAGAACAGAGTTAATTCCATCCCCTGGTTTTGTGTGTGACTCTGATCAGGTTGGGTTGTTTTTTTTTTTCTTCTAATACGGAAAAAATTAAAACGACACCTCACTGTCCCAACATGCTAAAGACTAAAGATGTTTGGTGCCTTGCCTGTTATGGGAACAGTCACACACAGAATCATAGAATGGTTCGGGTTAGAAGGGACCTTGAAGACCATCTAGTTCCCACGCCCCTGCCATGGGCAGGGACACCTCCCACTAGACTTGGTAATCTGAACCAGGATATCTACTGTGGTACACAGAAGATCTGGTACCAGACTGAACACATATTCCCAAACTGAGTAACAGGGAATACTGTTACAAAGGTTACATCTTACTTATGAGTAAAAAAAGTAACGTGAAACAGGGGTCCCTCCCACATCCCTTGAGTATTGGCTGGGCAAGAGGCGGCGTATGATGGCACCGGTGCCATGCCACAAGTGTGCAGGCTGGCTGGCTGGCACATCAGCGGATGTAGGCTGGTTGACTAATCAGGATCTTCCTCAACTATCAGTCGCCAGACTTCATGACATTTTTAAGAACTTATTTCTGAAGCCTCTCCTGCTACCTAATTTCAGCTTTCAGTGACAAAGGGAACAGAACAAAAAGGCAGTCAGCTTGATAATCTCCTAAGCATTGGGTTTTTTTTCACAAGGATGGTTTAAAATATAACTAAAAGCAGGCTATTATTACCATACCTTTCCATTTGGAAAACTCGCTCTCTAGGTAGCTGTTGTTCATCTGGAGGCCCTTCAGGAAGTTATGGATTTCTGAAGCTGCCGGCCGTAACATGGCAATATCTCGGAAAATGTCTGAAAAGCTGTCAGTGGGACAAACCACTCGAGTATCCAGCTCGTTTGGTCTTTTAGGGAATAGGGTTTCATCATCTGCAGAAGAAAGAATAACAGTTCTTTTATGTGGTTTCATTGTTGATGTCAGTCTGTGCAATCATCATTTGTTTCAACATTTTGGCAAAACTTGGACTTCTTTCTCTTTTTATTATCAGGATCTCCACAAATCTCACAGTTTTTCAGCTAAGCTTTGAAAAATCTATTTCTTCTTCTCACTCCACAGTGGTAAAGGCCTTGTTTGTACTGCAAAAGAGCCTATCTCACCTACAATAATTTTCTTTAATTTCTATGATTTTATCTGCTACAGTATCCTGCACTTACCCTGTCTTCCTTTGCTACTCTGTGTTACAGTTTCTCTCAGCCACATACATATAAAAACACAAACATAACTAATGTTCCTTAGTAGCAAATGCAGCTCCTTGTTTTAACAACCGGGAACTAGCCCCTACAACTGCAAGAAGATAAAATAAATCACCTTTTTTGCTACAATTCTCTTCCTTCTCATCTTTTTTTTCTCTGTAGTATGTCTCCCTGGTGTATTTCCTCCTGAAATCCCACCCTGCAGGTCTGTCTTAATTAGGTGGCGTGTTTTGCAAATCTCATCCTTATGACTAGTTTGGAATGACTTTCAATAGTACTGAAGTTTGTATCCATGCTTTGTAGACTGCAGAGATGCAAGGATGGTGTTTGCTCTTGTTTCTGTGAAGCTTCATGCCATGCTCCAACTTATAAGAGAGGAACTGTGAGACTGTGGATTCCTAGGGCAGGCTTCCAGCGTCTCCTACTCTACAGGGATATTTTTCTCCAGTTTTACCCTTGTTCTCTGAAAATGGCTTATATGAGGTCTATTCTCTCTTTTTTTTCCTGTGTCAGGTCCCGTGGATTCTTTTCTCACACAACCAAAATCATTGCCATACTGTAATACACGGCATGAATTTCCGTCTGGTTTCCATGTGAGTTACAGGAATCGCTGACAAGGAAATTCCAAAATGGCTTTGAAAAATTCAGTGAGAGAATAGCAGCACAGAGGATAAAAAAACCCAACAACAACAACAAAACCAAACAAAAACAACCAACCAACCAACCAAAACAAAAAAAAAAAACCCAAACCACACCAAACAAACATAATGGCATAAGAATATCCCACCTATGTCAGTAATTTTGTCTCGGGTCCACTTATGCCAGAAGTCTTCTGAATGAACAGATATATACCAAGCATCCATAAGATTCAAGGAAAATACACTGCTCCAGATCCCTGTGGCATAGGATATATTTGACAGAAAGTAAACCAGTAAAGACCTGGAGGCATTTTCATTCACAATGACCTTCAGTACATTTTGCATTCTCTAGCAAACTTTATTCATTATGCTATCTTAGTGCACAAGGGGACTGTCTCTATAAATTGATATATGAATCCATAATGTATATAAAGAATCTAATTTATTGACATAAATAGTGGTAGGGGGTTGGACTAGGTGATCTCCGAAGGTTCCTTTCAACCCCTACAATTCTGTCATTCTGACATATATTAAGAGGGCTGGTAGTATTTTCAGTACATTTGCTAACACATTAATTTTTGTTATGTGGCAAATAACATTTTGTCAAGTTCATTTTAATATTTTCCGCCTGTCCTCAAAATTTGTTTTTCCTCAAATTCCCAGCATTCATAATTCTAAAGCTTTTATTTGGAGCATAATCCTGTTACAGGTGTGCAGTCACCATGCAGGACTGTCAACCACAAAACATTCAAGATTTGTACACTAATATCCCTTAGAATAAGGAAGCTGACTTAAAAGTTTTTAAAATAGAAAGTGTAAATGTAGGAGTCTTTTGATCTGCTTTCTGATTTTTGAGGGTTTAGGGCATATTCAACATGTTCAGGCTCCTCCTTCTGCTAGCAGATATAGCAAACTCGACGGCAGTCCAAACTGCCACCTGTCTGTAATCATCTTCAGGCTGAGGAAACACCGTCACCTGGTATGGTTAGCTGTGCCAGGCGTGCAACAGCGCCTTCCCAAAACCTCCAAACTGCAGAACTAAACCTGGCTCTCTTGGGAGGAACGGAGTGATGGAGAGAAAAGGCTGCACCTGAGCAGCTGGCTCAGACCCAGCAATGCCAGCCTGCAGGCAGAGGGGCGGGTTTGGCCACGCAGGAGAGGGCTGCAGGACCTGTTTAATCAGTCCCCGCTCTGTTGGGGGGCTGGGGTGCAAAGGAATTTGCTGAAAACCTTTCAAATAACTGTGTCGCTGAAATAAGTAACACTGCCTGAATGAGGGGACCCAGGGTCATTGGCAGGGAACAGGGACACGAATGTCCCAGCATTGCTCTAGAGAAGGGAAAGAAGAAAGTGCCAAGGTGGGAGATGCAGGAAGGGAGCTGCAGACCTGCTGGCATTTCTGACTACCGAAGGGGAGACCCGGGTACCTTGTTTGACATTGCAGCCAGGGATGGGAAGATTCTGACTACTTCCTCACACCTCACCACTAGCTGTCGGGAAATCTCCACACAAGCAGAATAGTCTTAACTTCTCAAAAAAACCCTGAAACTTCCTTTATGCAATTGGTGGAAGTAGGAAGAACAATGAGGCAAGAGATTGCTTTCGCAAAGGGAAAAAAAGATTTCCGTACTGCTTTTGCTGTTCTTATGCAAGATGGAAAAAAAGGTAAATACTATGACCTATTTGCACTCCAAAATGGAAGTGTTATCCTGAAGGATTAATCAGGGTTAGCTGTGGCAGGAATATTGTAGACAGAAGGCTGTATTTTAGAGACTCGGGTTGCAGAAGAGACTGATGATTTAACTTAGCAGCAATGTTATACAACTTTTGTAGCTGACAAAGACATATAAATATTGTGAAGGCCTCATGTCAGTAAACATAAGAACATATGAAATCAAATAAATCTGTTCAGCTGAAGAAAATTGCAGAGAAGATGAAAAATCCTGCAGATAGTGACCTGTTATCAGTTCTAATATTTTACCATATACTATTTCTGGCAGATAAAAAATATACTAACTGCTTTCTTTCAGAAGAGGAGTTTGCACAAGAGTGGATTATATTATATTACATTACATTTCCACAGAGCAACAAATCACCTTCCAAAAAGCAGATTCTGGATTCTGGGATTTTCTTCATCAGGCGACCCATGAAGAACTCACTACCAAAATCTTCTGCACGAATGAAAGCACCATATTTCAGGAATCCGACCTCATAAGGGGTGAATTCCACCCATTCTGAAAGAAAAAGCACAAGACAGATTGATTACAGCAGCAGAGGCACAAATTAGTTGAATAAAACGTATGGTATCGGCCAGGTTAAGGCAGACTCGTTTCTGAATAACACGCTTTGCAAAAATTCACTGTACATTTCACAGTGTTGAACATGAAGAGTGAATTGTCCTCTTACATCTAAGTTTCTCTACAAACTTTAGATTTCTGAGGTAATTTAGCAAGTAATTTTGTGACGATGTCTTCCATCATCCTGCTTTTTAATCATGAATACAGCTGAATATAATAAGACGTTCAAAAATGTAACCATTAAAATTCTACTCTTAGGTGGATTGGCCCTTCAGAGAATTTGTGCATTGAACTGATTCCTTTACCTGGTCCTAAATTGACACTGATTGGGATTAAATGTTAAAAGCAATTCCAGAGTATTATTACCTCTAAAATCCTGGTCGCTGATTTTATCCTTCACATTGAGAGAGAGGTAGATGGGCAGGGGATTCTGACCCTGATTTAGTGCCTGCTGCTGATCTGTGAGCTTATGGGAGTCCTCCTGTTTTGAAGAAGGACAGTAGCTGAGGACAGTTAGGTGACACAAAGAGCCTCCCACTTCATCTAAGACTGCGCTCTGACAACACAATGCACGCCGAACTCCAACTAGGATGTTTCCCAACAGTTTAGTTCAGAGAGGTGCTATTATCCCTACAATAATCCCTGACCCTCCCCAGCCCCAGCCCTTCAGCACACAAATAGTCCTAAATTGAGTTCATATGCTGAAAAAACACCGAGATTTCAATGATAGGAAGAAGATGTTGTTATTCACGTTATTTATCTCAGGTAAATGTCTGGTAATATTTGAAAAGCACTCTTGGCATAAAATATTTCATTCTGAAAGAGTGAACCCTGTCCTGACTGCCCAGAAAATCATCTTTTCCTCAGACCTGTGACAGAGCCAAGCCTCAGACAGAGTTAACATTCAGTGAGCCTTGACCCTTACTGCCTCTGCTGCGGAGCATCTTTCATAGTCAGGCAGGGTGGAAAGGACAGGACAGTTTGGGAGCTGTGCCAAGGCGTGAGAGGATGCTGAGTTCAGATCCTCCTCCTCAAAGGAGAGCTGCAGGTGCTCCCCTTTGCTGGAGCAGCCCTTGGAGGGATGGCTGTGCCACTGGGCTTCCCCCCGGGAAAACAGGGCTGTGGCACTGCAGGGACACTCTCAGCTCCCCGCTGAGCCACCCCTGGGGAGTCTCTCGCACTTTGCTGTGCTCAGGCAGTAGAAATGTGGATGTGTGTGGAGTTATTTGTGTTACAGGGGGTATGTTTTCTCTTTCTTAAGAGAAATGGCCTACTGGGAAAGAAATAGTCACAAATACTAAACCAGAGCCTGAACATTGCCTTTTGGTGGAAATGTTTACAGGGTGACGTCATCCCATTAACAACTCGGAGGTACTTGTCTTTGGGTTTGCGCTTGTGATTTTTCTTCGCTTTGTCACACTGTGCAGCTCTTTTAAAAGCACATTCATTTTAAAGTTGTTCATATTGTAAGTTTCCTCTTATTTCTCTTTATTCCCACCCTTTCTGTCCCAGGTGTGATGTTAAGATCTGCATAACACAGCCAGCAAACACAAAGAATGATACCACCAAGGCATGTCCTTTAGGCACCTGTCTGAAAAACAAACAAACAAGCAACCCCCCCCTCCCCCACCTTTTCTGTAAGGGAGGTCAAATACTGACGTATGTTCCCCAGAGAAGCTGCAGAGTCTTCACCTGTGGAGATATTCAAAAGCCCGTGGTTCTGGGCAGCCAGCTCTAGCTGACCCTGCTTGAGCAGGGCTGTTGTACAAGACGAACCTCCAGAGGTCCCTGCAATCTCAACTGTTTTTTGATTTACTGTCTGCCCTCACCTCTATATTCACTAAATATGCAAATCTGAAAAGTGCTGCTATTGTACCTTTTCATGTAACATAGTTTCAATGATGAGTCCCCACAGATCTGTGAAACATATCTGATGTCCTTCCCGTTCCCTTTGGCACAACTCTTTCAAATAGTATTTCAGACGATCAGGGGCAAAACACGTAAAGAACTTATTTTTGAGCACATGCTTTCGCACATCCTTGAGTGTTTCCTTAAGATCCTTTTGGGACCAGTCAGGATCTTCATACAAGTTTGACATGGTCCTTAAAAAAGAAAAAGAAAAGAAACACAAGGAAAAATATGAGTTCTGAAGCAGAGCTTTGGGAAGTTATCATGCCTTGATTTACCTGAAAAGCACGTGTGTATGTGGTACCATCCACATGTTTAATCAGGACTGAATTAATTCCAAATGCCGGCAAATACCCACCGAAGGAAACCACAAAAAGCCGCAGCAGAACAAGAAAGTCCTTTCTTTTTAGTAAAGATGATACAACTCTTCAGATAATTTCTTGATATCGCATATAGAAAATTCCTATGAAGACTTTGCTTGTCTTGGTCTTACCATGTTGTGCCAGATAAACCAGTGATGTACGAGACACAGTCCAAGACATTCAGTTCCTGCACACTGAGAAGGTGAGCGTACATGGCCGTCAGAGCTCTGGTTCCACCACCTGTTGTCATGATTGCCACCACAGGTACCTGTTCAATCCCAAAATACATGCATTTAGTGACACGGTCTGAGAAGGGAGAGGAACGACATTGATTAGAAAAGAGAAAGTTACAGCATGGATAAAATAATAAAGATGCTGCATGCCACTAGTCTGCAGGGAGAAGAAAAACCTCAATTAATAATGGTGCATATAGAAGGACTAAGAAATACTTCATTCTCTGCCAAGCAGCTGTGCATTACGACATGAAATGCATCATCTCAAACATCATGTTTTCAATGCTCTTTTGCAAAAACAAAAACACAGACCAGCAAAAAAAAAAAAAAAAAAGAAAAAGAGGGAATGGTACCTCCTACCTTCTGAACCAGATTTTTATCAGATGCAATAGACCAGAAAACATAGATGCTGTCTCACAGTTTCCATGCAAGTAGTAATAACCTTTCTGTTACTGAAGTTTGCTAAAGTTGATTTCTACTATTGTATAGTTATTTCACAGGCCATACTAGATGTGTCATGAGTGATGGGTTTAAGAGCACAAACCAGTTCAGATCCCCTGAGACCAGAGGCTGGTGACACTATCCCCTTTTACAGTCGCTGGAGGGAAAGAGAAACCATACTCACTCCACCTACCACATGTGTACATACAATACTAGGTATGCAAGTGAGCTACAATTACTTTTTTTTTTCTGTGATGATACAGAAATCCAGGGACTAGTAGTCTTAGAAGAAGGATTAATCCATAAATGTGAACTGGCTCCATTAACGGTAAAGATAGCTACTACCATGCACTGGGGTAAATTAATGTCTTGTGCAAATCATCAGGAGACTCTAGGGAAATTGTTCTGCAGGTAAAAGTATGGGTGCCTCTACATCTGAGGGGGAGGAAACGGCCCACGGCTTAGTGCTGGCATTTAAAGGCAAGGTCTTGTGTGTGAAAGGTCCAGTGATGCAAAAAAAAGCTGCTGAGCTCAGCTTAGGGCAAAACAAGGAAAATTTGCTTCTCGGCATCTGAGTTCAGGCTCCACACTGCAGTCGTGGGAGTATAATTAAAAAAGGGAAGCCTGATTTTTCCCTGCCTCAGACCCTCTGTTATCATTCCCATTTGCTAAGCAAGCGCATGCTTTTGCTGCAGCAGATGATGAAGTCGGGCTGGCAGCGTGCTGGGCTCACAAAATGGGAGCCTAAATGCTGACACAAAAGGCATAACAAAATAAAGTCCTGTTTGAACCATGAGGGAAAGAAGTACTGGTTCAATGGTTTAGGTCCAACCGAGATGACTGTGAGGCCTAAAAGAATCTTTGGCTTTGGTCCTGAGAGCACCTAGCCCTTCTCTGCACTGTTGTGCAGGCTCAACACAGATCCTGCAGCAACAGGGCTACAGGTTTTTATTAATGTCCCCTATGAGTACCCATTTGTTCCCTTGAATAAAAAAGTGAGCCATAGCTTGCACGTGAAATTTTACACTGTTTCTAGGAAAATGGGTATTGAACCCAAAGGCTACATTTTGACGCTCAACTGTGGAGAAAGCAGAGAATAATTACATCTCAGATACCTCATCGTCCTGCAAGTCCTCCTCCAGCTGGAGAATGTCCTTCAGAGCGGCGGCAGCCACCTTCTTCCTCTTGCGAATGAAATCCTCTTCCTGGGCACACAGGTCAAACCCCAGGCGTACGTCTAGGTCTTCCTGGCTGGAACAGAGGACCAGGTATCTCACATCACGTTTATAGTCTAATTCAGCATTTTAATTGCTTCTACTTCATAAAGAGACATGCCTTCACCATCAGGCCTATATAAAGCAAAGCAGGAAGAGATGAAATGTTTTAGTTTGTTCTTGGAGAACAACAGTGCATCTTCCTTTGTACTGAGAGGGTGGTTTTTTTTTTTTCCCCTCATTGTTGAAGATGCCTGAAATTAAATATAGTTACAGGTAACAAAACTGTTCTGTCTCAGACATAAAGCAAAAAGCCTGCAGAGGGCAGTGTTTTAAAGGTGGCTTTTAAACGCATCTTCAGAACTTGCGCAAACTTCCACTGATACCTGGGAATTGTGGCCTGAAGTTGTGGACTTTTGTGTTTGGATGATTTTTTGTGTGGGGGTGTATATAGTCATTTATGGATACTTATAAGCACTACAGTTGCAGTTTGGAAGCTGCTGTGAAAATCTTTCTTAGGCATGGTGGGGAAGAAGTTTTTAAATCACAGCTGTAAACTGTATGTCTATCTCATACCTTATTTACCGAAAGTGAACCCACTTTTGTAAGGGAAGAGAACTTCCTACATAATGTAACATATTCATCTTATGGATTTTGCAAGGCCTTAACCATGTCTCAAAATACACAATGGGTTTCCTTGGTTTAGAAATAAGCAATCACTTGATTGAGTTAATTTGCATTAAAAAATAAACGCAGGTACATTTATTATTTCATTTTTTTTCATATCCTAGAGTGACCAGGCAATCTGACTTCAGTCTTCTTTTTTTTTTTTTTCCCTCTGACCTGGGGAACAGAAATGTTTCTTTCAATTAGTTTTGAAATGTTGCTTTTATTGAAAATCTGCATTTGGAAATAATTTGTAGAGGTATCAAACAGGGTCTACAGTGGCCCTTAGCACATAATTTTGATTGCAGCAAAATATCAGTAGAAAACTGGTGTGTTCTTTATAAACCCTTTTCTTAACTCATTGTGTAGTCCCATTACATAAACTCATGGCTGCTGGAAATCTCTGTATTGTGTAGTGAGTCCATTTTATTTTATAGTCTGAAATGAAGATGAGCCAGCGTTCTGGATGCAGGCAGAAACGAAGGGATTGGAACTTGACTGGCAACTACCCAAATGCAAAGAACCGAGGGGAAAAAAACAGAAGGAAGATAAATAAGGTGTCTTACCATTTTTTCACCTTAAAGTGCAAATCAAATTTTCTGTGCTGAAAATTAAAAAGGTAAAATTATGAATATTGATGTTTTGTTTAAGAGGGTCCTTTTCCCCCACTCAGTGCGAGACATAGCCCTTTTGGGTCACCATTACATCTACAAAGCCCTGAACTTCAGTAAACTGAGATTGGGACATAGACTCTCCTCTCAAAGTTTCGTTAGTACCCAGACACGTGCACTGATTTAATAAATATAGGCTTTGGTATTATCATCTATAGTCTGCATCTTCTCTCTGTTGTGAAACTCGAGTATAGCTTGTGCTGGTACTACTTAGCTACACAAATAAATAGCAGAAGAGATGCAGTGCTACACCTCACCTCCCTGGAAGGGTCCACCATTAAACAGGGGTCTTGAAACTAAAGTCTCTCACACAACGATGTGAGATACAAGGGGAAGGCAAAGTGTCTGAACACCCCCTAAGCGTGGCACAGGTCTGCCTGCCGTGGCAGTGTGCCAGGCTGCAGTCTCACCCCTCTGTCCTGGTGGCACCCAGTGACCTCCAGCCTGGCTAAGGACATGGATGATAGAAGGAGCATGAGCAGCAGCTTAGACATATTTCTTCCTCCTTCTCCCCTGGATTTCCCATCCTATTTTGCTCCAAATAATTGACTTCATTATGCATCGCCCTAGATGTGAGGGAGGTTAGAAAACAACTGGCTCTGTATAAAGAGAAGTGGTCTTTGGCTTCTGCCTCTTGGGAACCAGCAACAATTTTTAAAAGCTTGCAAAGGATTCCCCATGGCCAGCCGATACTTACCTCACCGACTACTTCCCGCTCGGAGGGGAGCGACTTCAGAGGGAGAGTCAGGGGGACGCTTCTGCTCCTTCTTGTTCCGCATGACACGCAAGCACACTGAAAAGGAGCACGGAGTGCTTTCTGGTTAAGACAGAAATGTTCTCCTCTTTCTGCCTACTCACACGTAAAGGCCAGATCATAGGACTGTCTGTGTTGTCTACTATGTTCTGGGGTAACGTACAAAGGTGGGAAGCCTCCTCTTCTTTGTGAGTGCAACATCCAGGGAAGGTTGCTTGTATTTGGCATAGTGGAAGAAAGTGGAATCTGGAAGAGGGGAGCGGGAGTCACAGCCCACTGAAACTCTCTGGGTTTCTTCAAAGGATCCTTTCACTGTAAATGTTAGCTCATTCTCTAAAACAATGAGATAAAATGCACAAAAAAATTACTTCTAATTGCAAAAAAAAGAGAGAAAGGGGAAAAAAGAAGCAAAAGATAGCTTTGAACAAACCCCTTCTCCTCTTCCTTTTTGTTTGGAAAGCTGCCTTCTGAAAGCGATCCACAACCCAAACACTACAGGTGGTTGTATCTTTATAATGGGATGAACAAGAAGCCGGTTGGGAGTGTGATGTGAACAGCACTAAATTTTAGACTGCTGCATTTCTATTGCAGTTGCATAATGACACAATGAATGCAACCAGGTGCTTTGCATTGTAAATCATCCTCATCCCAGGCCTAATAATGAGCAACAGAAGTTCTCAGTCCCCTAAAATGAGATCTGACTCTGCAACAGATGTTCCTATTTATACGAAGAGATGAGCTAATCCTGTCAGTGTGTATTATGTGTGCTCTTGAGATTGCCTACCAGATCCAGCCCCTCAGGGGATGTGGACAGAGGAACTTCTAGATTCTGGATCTTGATCAGGGTCAGGCAGGAGCCAGCTGCTGAGCGGCTAACCCCTGCAAAAAATGAGGTGTTTCTGTGCATATTCAGAACTGTCAGAGAACCTGAGGAAAATTAAGGCCATGGACTACCGCGCCTAAGGAAGTAAGCTTCTTCAGGGCTTAGCAGTACTACAGCAGAGGTTTTCAGGAACTCATCTTGGTGTTTAGATACCTTCTGTACAAGCATCTTATGTTGTTTCTAGTCTGGCACAAGGCTCTGTGTGAAGTCAGAACCCTGAACCTACACCTGCTGCAGAACGGGTGATGTTCCAAAGTTTTTACAAATCACCTTAGTTGTGGTCAATTAAAGACTTAGTATTTGGATGATGCTATTTCTAGGCATTGTTAGAGAGGGTAAAATCACTAATATGGAGTTAACGAATTAATAAGCTTACCTGAAAAATGCTTCTTTTTCATCCTGCTGTCCAAGTGAACTTCCAAACAGGCTACTTCACGACACTGGAACAGACGTGGTGGGGACAGAGAATTAGATTACTCATCCAGCTATCTCACCACCAGTGCTGGCTGATGTTGGAAGGGTCATTGTAGGAAGGATCACTGCTTGAATGTGGGGGACAACCGTGTTGGAGACTTCTACCAGACTCAGTGAAAGTGAGAATTAACTTCATTGCATGTGGGAAGATGGTGCTATGCTAAATGTATTGTAATTTTCAATGGGCGTAGAAAAAGCAAGGGAAAATGCCAGCAGTCTGAAGGCTCCTCTAAGGTCATGCTGGCCTCCTCAAAGATAAAGCTCCTAAGAGAAAAAGTATCACTACAGAATGAAGACTTGCAATGTTTCATTCACTGCCGTCATAGTCAGCTAAGGCAAGGGTTGATGTGGGAAAGAACACAAAAGAACAAAGAAAATAATGTTTTACCACTATTGCCCCATTTGTGATGATGGTTTCAGGAGGACCCCGGCTAGAAAACAAGAACAAATAATAAGTATTTCATAAACAGTATAATCTGAACAGGACACATTTTTATCTCTCTTTTTTTTTTTTTAATTTGTGCCTTCTTATTATTTGCAGAGCTATGCTCACTTTTCACTAGATGCCACATAATTACCTAGCAGAAATGATTCAATCGCAATAAAGTGCCTGGAAAGTGCTTGTAACAACCTTAATAGCACAAGTATGTCACAGATGGGGTAGCAGCCAGGTTCTCCTCAGGTGTGAGCTGCCCAGAGAATCCTCTCCAGAAAATCTATAGACTTACAGCACTGGGATTTACCAGCCCCAGAAAACCAACACTGAAATATGTAAGTAATATATAAATTTTAAGACAAAGTCACAGAGTTAAAAATTCTGAACCCATTTTCCACATTGTGGCATTTTTCTTTCTTACAATGATTTGTGGATGCACACATTAAGTTTGGAAAAAGGGTGAATCTAGGTATTACGATGATACTGGATTCCCTGCACTGATGCACCACTCCAAGCTGCTGCTCCCATAATGATGGGGTTTTACTCACATGCTCTCCAATACAAACTCAACTTCCAGCTCCTCCGTCCTCTGAAAATGAAAGGAAAATAAAAGAAGCAGTCTCAATGTGCAGAGATTTGCAAGGTGACCTTCATTTTTGCAAGCACACTTTCCTTTATGCTTTAATAAGTAACAATACTCTATTTTGTTCTTACTATTGTCAACATTAGAGGACAGAAGCAGCTTTTTCTTCCCCAAGGAAAAGAAGATCTCAATTGTACTAGCAGAACAAAGGGTGGTTGGTGCTTACAAGTCTCCTTAGTAAACCTTTATTTTTCACACTTTCTTCTCTGCTAGCTGCCATGTGCTGAACACAATATGCTAAGACTTAGTGTTTAGTAAAATATTGTAGAAAAGGGCCGTTTCCCTGCCCTTGTGTTGTTTTTCTTTTTATAATCTTTGTGAGGATTAGATAAACTCTGTCAGTTTCTGTCGGATTATTAAAAGTGAAAAGCTTCCCTAAAATTGCATCTGCTCTGGGCTTGTGAATTTGGCCGTAATCTGTGCCAGAGAAAACCAACAGGAATTTGAGAAAGCCGTCTATTTTGTCACTGGTGTGCCATTTCCAAGATTTGTTACATTTTTACCACCAAGCTGGTCCTGGTGGTAAAAGAGAGAAAAGACAGCACACCTCTTCAATCAGAGGGGAGAGAATGGACATCAAGATGTACTAAATGTCTGACTGAGCTCTTACCTGTGGATTTAGTGGGAATGCCGTAAACACTCTTTCCCCAACGGGGATTTTAGCTACATCAAAAAGCACAATTGCGTGGTCATCATCATGAATTATGTCATCATCAGAAACAGTAATTTCCAGAATATTCTGGGAAAAGAAATGAAAAATGTCTAATTCGTTAGCACATACTCAAGAAGTATGACATTCTGCAGCTCTTCCAGGTTCAGTGCCTGCTTTACAGAGAGAAAATAAAACAGTATTGATGACAAAGTGTCACAAAGAAGAGTAAGAAAATCAGTGTAATCTCTTTTATAAGAAACAGCTTCTAGTCTTGTCAATTAAGGCTGAACTGGGATTTTTCTTGGGTGACCTTTTATGCTTTTAAGTAGCTTTCAACAAAAATGCAATCTTTTAGGAAGGAATGTACATATTCAGAAGTCCTATATTGCCCCTTATCAACGGGGGCAATAGAAGTTACTTCATACCAATAACCCCTTTCTATGTCTTGGGCTTTCCACTTTCAGCCACATGTTCATAGGTATTTGAGTGTAGTGTAATTATCAGCAGCAAACTTAGTGAAGATCATAATTATACTAGAATTTAGCAGCTTCCTAGCATTGATATGCCATTATTTCATGTCCTCTCAGTGAAAGTTGTGTTTTTCTGTTATAGGTTTGCTTTATATTTTCATTTTATAGTTTCTCTATGTTGTCATTCTGTCATTGGTCCCACCGTGCTTCTGCAAGGAGGTCAGGCTCACATTACTGATATATAAATAATAATTATGTGTTAGGAGAGAAGTGAATTCCAGCAAAAGCCAAAATTGTTTTGCTCCAGCTTACTAGGAGAATTTTAAGAAAACTCAGAAAGGCATTAGAAGACGTGACATCCTGTTTTGGCCTAAACTGAAAGAAGCTCCGTAGAGATGAGATAGAGAAGAGAGTTTTTGGGTTGTGTACCTTGACTTGTCTCTGTATCCGGAAGTAGAAAGTTTCATTCCACATGGGGTTTCTGCAGTTTTTGATGGTTTTGGTGTGGAATTTTTCATCTGAAGCAGTTGGCAACCAGAGGCTCACATAGCAATCAGATTGGCTTACTATAGAAACATAGGCACAAAATATCTGGCAGTGGAAGCACAACACAAAAAGTGGAGGCATTGAAATGCTCGGTAGCTTGAACATGGATGAGAGATGGCCAGTTCTTTCTGATATACATCAGCCAAACCAGGAAGACAGAAATCACACAGCTGGATAAAATTAATTTGTGGTTCATCACAACACTATTTTTAATAAGCAGCGTATTCAAATAACTATGCACAATCCTACACATTTGAAAAAAATACAGTCCTAGCCAGTGGATAGAACAATATGAATAGCCAGGAGTCTTATATTGCCCCATATCAACATTGTTTCAGCCCTCTTCAAATTTGGCAGGATGGGAACTGTGACTGATGCAGCAGAGAATAAGCCTCAGACCCCAAGAGAGACTGGGCATAAATTGTGTCTGTGGCAATTTAGCTTGTGAGAAATCTTAAAAGAATCATGTTTGAGTATGATTCAGATAACAAATGTTTGGCATACCTGGTTATTAACCCTTCACAGTGGAAAATTAATTATTCCAGCTCCCTAGAGCATTGTCTCCTTAGGTGGGGTAGGAAGGGAGAGGCCTACCAGCAGTACAACTGCTTCTTCAGAAGGTCAATAGGTTGCTGGAGACTTTTCCTGGTGTTTGCTGATGCCTGAAAGACGTAGAAGCTATTTCCTACTCCACATTCCTTCACAGGAAATTGAAGTGGCAGAAAGGGTTTAGATCTTGTGGATGAAGGGAGTGAGCCTGCACTTACTATAGGGGATCATCTCCCATAGATCATGAACCAAGCAAACACCAAAGAGATTCTCAGATCTTGGACAGGAACTTTTTTCAGAGGCAACTGGAAGGGCTGATCCATCCTGTTGTGTAAACACAGGATTTGGTGGGAAAAGAGGAAAAGGGGAGAAGACTGGTCCCATGGCAGTCGATAGAGATAACTACCTCATGAGCAGAGAGTTGATCACTTCCTATTTGTAAGCACGGCTTAGGTCTTGAGTCAGTTCCTCAAGGTTAAAAGAGAGTTCATACTGGTGTCTTTGCTCAGCATATCATATATATTGCTTGGAGATATTTTGCCTAAATATAAGATCTTGCCTGACATCCAGAGGCCCGGTGACTGGGACTCCCCTGAGGATGATGCCTGTCAGGCAGGGAGATTCCCAGGTAACTCCTCATGCTGAATCTGAAGGAATTTCTTGACATTGACAGGAGTTTTCCCTCATGAAGGATGTAGGTTGCCTTTCTGTCTTTGAAATTATTTCCACAGGCAATGTTTCAGCATCTCATATTTTTGCATAATCAAAGTGATAGGCTAATATATTGACTTTGGCAATTACCAGCATAAGATTCAGTTTACAACATGCGGGAGGGCTGTGATTACCAATCTGTCTGATAACTGAAACATCTCCCCTCACTGTGCTGTCTAACGGCCTGCCGAGCTGACAAACCTGTCCTGATAAGTGGTATCGCTGGCTCTGATCTACAGAGTTTCTCAAGAGCACATAGGAAGCCTGTAAAAAAAGCCAAGAACTAAACATGGCTTCAGGCTGTCTAGACCATCCTGCCTCTCATTAACGCACTTATCACTGCCGATCTCGAAGTGTTCTGAAAACATGAATCCAGCATCCCCAGAATCACCAAAGTGGCTGAGACGGAATGTACTTCAGAAATGTTAAACTGATCTGAGACATAATTTCTCTCCTTTTTGTTTAGTGGCCATTGTAGGGTGTAGGAAGGGCACGTTTCTATATTTTTACTGTAGTTGCAAAGGCCAATTCTTTTCTTTTCCTTTCTTTATCTTCTTAATGAAAACCAAGATGCTCTATCCTTCTTAAAATTCCAGCTTTAGAACACACAGTGTATAAAATAAGACTTGTGATAGAACTGAGAAAGTTGGCAGTGCTAAAACTCTGACCCAAGCAGGATTGAACAGCATTTATGAATGTCTTTTGTTACTGTTTTATCTGGAATTTACAGATTTGCAGATTACAGATTTATCTGGAATTTACAGAGTGTTGTCTTTGACAAAACATTTTCATGAGGCTGCTTTCTAAAATTATATTTCCATATGTGTGCTGCTGTCATAAATATTTACTTAAAACAAGGTATTGACGATTCTTTGTCAAACTGATGAAGTACAAGCTAGATAAATGGACAGTGAGGTGGATTAAAAACTGGCTGAACTGCTAGGCTCAAAGGATTTGCAGCAGCAGCACAAAGTCCAGCTGGAGGCCAGTCACTAGTAGTGTACCCCAGGGGCTGATACTGGAGCCAGTCCTGTTTAACATCCTTATTAACAATGTGAGTGATGGGACAGAGAGCACCTAGCAGGTGGTAGAAAACTGGGAGTACCTGACGCACCACATGGCTGCGCTGCCACTCAGAGGGACCTGGACAGGCTGGAGAACTGGGCTAACACAAGCTTCGTGAAGTTCAGGAAGGGAAACACAAAGTCCTGAACAGGAAGACGAATAAACCCATGCACCAAGACAGACTAGGGGATGACTGGCTGGAAAGCAGCTCTGCAGTGAAGGACCTGTGCATTCTGGTGGACACCAGGTTAAACACGAGCCAGCAACGTGCCTTTGTGGCAAACAAGGCCAACAGCCTCCTGGGCTGCACTGGGAGGAGTGTTTCCAGCAGGTGGAGGGTCATCCTTCCTCTCTACTCAACGCTGGCAAGGCCACATTTCTGGGTTCCGCAGTACAAGAGAGGTAAAGATGTACTGGAGTGAGTCTAGCAAAAGTCCACAAAGAAGGTGGGGAGATTGAAGCACCTGCCATATGGGGAGAGGCTGAGAGCGCTGGGAGTCTTCAGCCTGGAGCAGAGAAGGCTCAGGGGAATCATATTAATGTATGTAAATACCTGATTTGTGTGGAAGGGGGAGGAAAATAAAGAAGTCAGAGTCAGATTCTTCTCAGTGGTGCCCAGCAAAAGGTAAGAGGTAGTGGACACAAACCAAAATATAGAAAATCCCATTTAAACATAAGGAAAACCATGTTTTACCATGAGGGTGGTCAAACACTGGCACAGGTTGCCCAGAGAGGTTGTGAAGTCTCTATCCTTGGAGATGTTCCTCACTGGACATGTCTCTGAGCAACCTGCTGTAGCTAACCCTGCTTTTGAGCTGGGTGCTGAACTAGGTGATCTCCAGAGGTGCTTTCGCACCTCAGACACTCTGCAATTCTGCAATATCAAGGCTAGTTGGTCACAGACGAATTACGTATAATTGTTGGTAACTACTGAGTGCAAATTTGACCTTGAAGATGAGGTGAGATGAAACCACTAGGACAAAGCATGTCCTCTTCCTGTGGAGAAAGGGAACTATATGATGCATAGTTTTGCCACAATTTGTCTACAGTCCCTACTGATGGGGGGAGGTTATTGTTTCCCATAAAATTCCTGTGATTTTCTATATTTTCCCTGAATTGTACAGACAGTATCAGCTATTCCCCTTGCTGTGACTCTAACTGAGCTTATGTATTTCTGTAGAAGTGGCAGTTCACTTGAAGACAGGCTAAGCTGTGAGGCGAACAGTGGCACAAATAAAAAAATCACAGGATAGTTGTATGTCTGCTGAATACTATGAAAACTATGATACCCTCATTACATGGGAGCACTTGAAATGACTAAACAGCTTTTTTTCCTCCCTCTTGTCCCCGAAAAAAGTGTACAAAAGAGCTATTGAAAATCTTCTAGTTTATTCATTGCTTCCTGGGAGCTAATACAAAAAAATTGTATTTGCATTTTTTTCATGCTCTAGATTTAATGCAATTGCTGGGCATCATTAGCAGTTTCATGCCATGCCAGGCCCTTACTTCAGTATGTGTGTTGCAACTTCATTCCCTGATGATATAATGTCACCCCATGTCGATGCTGAAACATCTGAACTGACAGTCTCTTTGGAAGTCAGCACTAAGTGACCCTGATATCCTTTCCCAATTTTTAACTTCTGATTCAATTGCATTTATGTGTTGGTGTGACTATTTCTCATCTCTGTCTACAAGCTAAAGATGGGCTAAAAATTCAGGACTGAACTGAGAAGTTCAGAATTGCAGCCAGCTGTTTGCTGCTCTGTGAAAGCACAGTCCTGTGACATGTTCCTGAAATGAACTGTCACGTGCTAAAATCTTTCATCTCCATCACAAGAAGAAAATTACAGCACTGAAAGCCAAAGCATATAAGAAAAACTAGTCTCGTAAGAACAATGAATGTAAACTATAAAATCCCATCTGTCCTGTTACTGCATTTCATAACGCCAAAAAGAAGAAATAATTTTCTCCTAGTGAATTCCTCTCCACCTGCAGAGACAGGTTCCCCTTGAATTCAAGTTTACTACAGCTTCACCTAAAAGGAGGAGGAGAGCCGCTCCCATTTCTTAATCATCAGTTGTGCTCTCTGGGGAAATTTTCCCTCACCAGTATAGCATGATGCAAACAATATTAAGATGTTACCTCAAACTGCTGTCCATCTCAGAGCTGATTTGAACTGAACTCTGTCTGTCCTCTGAAGTATCCAGATGCAATGCTCATTTTTAAACGTAGTACTACTCTCTGTATCTTCCTTTTGGAAATAACAAAGGCTCATAGATCTACCGTGCTTAATCAGTGAAGTCCTCTACCAGTAATGGACAGAGTCCCATGTGAATGAACCCTACACCCTGTCCAGCCATTTCAGTTGAGCGGCAAAGTAGGGTTTGGTCTCTGGAGCAGACTCAGTGGGTGCAGTACCTGCTGCAGATACTGAGAAAAACTTTTGTATCCTGGGTCACCTCTACCTCTGGCGCCAACGGCACTGCTTGCATTCTTGGGGCAGGACCATGAGTACCGCCTGTGCTAGGTGTATTCTCCCTATTTGCTTTCATTTATTTTCCGTAGCAAAAATAACCCCTGATGTCTTTGAAGAACCACTCTGATTTGCAAAGACTCCAGGTGTATCCCCCCAGAACTGACTAATTTCTTCTGAATGGATAAAAGAGGTTCCACAAAATAATTTCATAAGCTGGGAGAGGAGAAAGGCTCTGAGTTCCTCTTTTATAAATATGCAAGGTCTCTCTTCATCTGAGGATAAAAAACGAAAGGAAGATCCAAAAACGAAAGGAAGGTCCAAAACCAAAAGGAAGGGTAAAGGGAGCGGTGTGATTGTTCTGACCTCCAAGCTAAGACCAACAGGTTTCCTTTGACAGCCAAGGCAGCTTCCACATGCACTTGATTTCTATAGAAAATATACCTGATAAACACAGTCACATTTGAAACCCCCCCAAGATTTCACCTTGTCCTACCTCAGCTCTGACAACTCCATCACAGGGATCCCCCTACCCACAGCCTCTTGAACTGGCAGGACAACATCTAGCAGAGAAGTTTCTGTCTCCACGAAGAAATCACCTGTAAGCCTGAGACACACTCCAAGTAATTTCTCAGTGGGACATACAGCTCAAATTCACCTCTGCAGTCCAGGCAGAGTGTTGCAAACACCCAGCACCGGTGAGGCTGAGTATGTCAGGTCAGACCTGACCCCCCCCACCCTGCTCTTTCACCCCTGCTGCATTAAGGAGCCCGAAGATGCTCTCCAGTACCAAAGGTCAGCTCTTGGTATGTGGTATCAACTGGTACCCACAGAGGCTGCTGTGGTTTCGGTGGGCAGCCTGTCACAGAGACACCTTTACTCAGGTCTTCTGGGTTATGCAAGATCCAGTAGTGTCCAAGAGATTTTTGCTTTTTCACGTTGTACTAAATCATAGCAGGGAGGGCCACATCGCTGCAGGTCTTTGTCGCCGGCGTTGCCCAAGGACCTGGGAGAGGTCTGCTTCCACTTGTGGCATCTCAGGCAATTCTCCTTGTGCCAGATGAGGCAGATCCCCTCACTGATCATCTGTTTGTCCATAGGAGTGGGGTAAGGAGGTCAGCTCCAGCTGTGCGCTTTAGGGGCTGCTGTAAACCAGCAAGTAAACACTAATGATGGCAAAGATGGGCCAGGCTGGGAGCTTGGTGCAGCTCTGTGTGGCCACCAAATAACTCATTTGTTTAAGGTGAGAAGACGGAAGGTTTGGGAGACCCTGTGTCACCATGGCCCTCCTCTCCTATAGCCTGGCTCCTTTCTCATCCTTTTGGGAAGCAGAGTCACTGGAAGAGGTGTTAGCAGCGAGGAAAGTGGCTAATACACTCTTTTCCCTGCCACCCCATCCTGGCCAGATATTCCTCCTACACGTGAGGAATTCTCTTGGAGAAGTGATGCCATTAATAGAGTCAACAAACATGAGCTTTTGTGAAAGCCTCTGGCACAAGCACTAACCTCCAGCTGAGGAGGAGCAAGTGAACACACCAATGTCCAAAAAAGTCATTCTTTTACCCAAGGCTCTCTGCAGTCTTGGACTGAGGAGGGGAATACCACTGCAAAGCACGTGCCAGACTGTAAGAGTACCATAATCTTCACTGGAATTGCTTCCTTTCTAGCATGCCCACCACCTCCCCAGCCTAACTGAGTACAAGCATTCGAGCCTGGTGATGACAGCGCCTGCGGGGCAGCAGGGTGAGTGTAAATGATCTTATCTGGGCGCCCGCCTCTCTAGTGCCCACAGTGAGACCAGGGAGTGCCAGAAACGTGTGTTTGAGTCTGACCCATGATTACAAATTGGCATAAAGGTCAGTTAGGAATACAGGGAAAACTAATTAGCTCAGGTCTGTCAAGAGCATTTGCATATAAGATAGGATAGAAACCAGTTGTATGAAGTATGAAGCATGTGTCACAGTTAAACATTACCCAACTATAGATGGGCCTGCAAAAGTAGTGGAGTGACTGTAGGTATATGAAAAGGGCTAATTAATCCATTAAGGAGGAGCGGGGTGCTTTCTTTTTGTTCCAATTTTCTTCTTTGTGTGAAAACAGATGCAAGCTCCATCAGCATGTGTTGTCTACAGGCAAAGGTGTAGCATTAGGTTTCAGGATAAGCTGGGACCCCATCCCAGGTTTGCGAAACAAACATCCCACATATCTTGAGGTGCATGTTTAAAAAATACTCAGGATCAAGTTGGGTGCACACGATAGTGAGGAGTGTCAGTGGAAGCATATAGAAATTGGCAAGTAAGTCAAGGAAAAATACAAAAACTTCAATGGCCAAAGTACCTGGCGTGACTGCACTTGCCACGAACTGAGAGAAAAATCAGGGAAATGGAGCATGTTTTAGTGAAATGAAGGTGAATGGAAACTCAAGCAAGCAGAGAAACGCATGCTTAGAATGATGGGAAGCCAGCATGCGGGTAGAAAAAGTAAGTCATAGAAGCTGCTGCACTTGGTTGGAAAAGTGGCTTGTTCCTGGATTTGATACTTGGAAGACGGAAATCTAGGGAAGTCTGAAATATGTTATCACAAAAATTGTCAGCCTTCCACTAATATCTCTCAGGCAGATTGCACCTGTATCAGCTACTTATAATCCGTTTTCCAGGGAAAAAGATCATATTGCTGAGACGAGGCTAGGTAAACACCATTTTCTAATTCTCAAGAGCACACGTTAGCATGTGTAGATATTTTAGTTTTCTGATGCTTCAAATACTTTCAAATGTTAAAAATAAAACATTAAGGACATCGGTATCGGTGTAAAATCAAGAACTTAAAAGTTATAAGATATATTTTTTGCGTTGTACTGAAGGATTGAAATCACATGGTATCACGCTATTTTTCCTGAGAGACTCCAGCTTCTTTGAGAGCACAGGCAGGTTGCTGCTCAGTCAACAAAGAGCTATTTAATATTTGTTTATCTTGTTCAATGGCATGCTGGTTTAGAGTGCTCCATTATGGTATATCATCCTTAAGAAACAGGCCCAAAGTCACAGAGTACCTGGGGAATTACTGACAGAAAGGAGAGAAAGACATCCTTTTCTTCACCTGCTGGTCTCCACATCTTGTTTACTGGTTACTAGCAAAAGAATCTGAAGATGCTTCTCACTGTTTCTAGGATTTCCCTCACATCTTAAGTCAGGATCCCTCTATACATAATAAGAGACAACCCCTTTCAAAATGAGCACATCATCTAAGTAGACAAGAGAGCAAAGATGTGTGGGAGAAGATATTCTGTTATCAATGTTTTATAGATAGGACAAGAGAGGCACAGAGTGTTTGGATGATTTGCCTAAACTTATACAACCAGTCTGTAGTCAGAGTTAAAAACTGAGCCCACACATCTTCATCCCTGCTCCAGAGGGTGATAATGGAGATTTTCTAAATGTCTGCATGCCATTATGCAATACAACTTCTGAAATCCCGCTGTCCTCAGGATGGAGGACAAGGATATAAGAGTAATACTATTTTCTGAGAACGCAGCATCATTTTACTTTGTGCAATCCCCTTGCATAAGCTGATGAATCATGGTTCTTATCTTGTCATTCAATTTCCATTCTAGATCAAAGGTGATAGTAAAAGGAATTAAATCATCACTTCAAAGGAATGAAGCTAAGGTCTTGCATGCACGTGCAGTGTTTCATAGCTGTGAAAAAGAATAGGAATTAATTTGGTATCCTATGATAGTCTTCTATGCTCTGCAACCCAGTATTACAGAACATGTGAATTGAACACTTCTCTCCATTTGGCTGAAAAATCGGCAATGGTGACATCCATGTCCTTGAAACACCAGAGTGAGTGGAATACAAAGAGGAGTTGAGAAATTTTCCATGTAGAATATTGTTCCATCAGCAGATGAAGATGAAAACAAATGGTAGTGTTTGGGGTGAAGATGTTGCTGTCTCTGAATTATCCAGTGGAAGTCAAGTGGTGCTCACTTGGAGAAAACAAGAAGGTACTTTGCCATGTCCTTAGCCTTCCTCAAAGTCTGCTTGATGACTTGCTGCCTCATGGAAAGATGGACCTTTAGATCTGCCTGTCTGCTCATGAGGAATGTAGTCCAAAGTGGTCTTCTCTGAAGCAAAACCTGTTAAGGTTTCCAGGCCAAAGTAATCTGGAGCAGAGCTGCTGGTTTATTGGCAGCATGGGGCACCTCATCCTATTTCTTGTGAAAAGTTGTGCCTGTCATAGATATTGTCTGAGCTTCTAACTTCAGAGAGTGTATCAAGCCAATCTGAGAGTCCTTGACATGTGATGTACAGCCATTTGCTCTGACAATTTTGGTAACTGCACTGAAACCACCATCTTTTGGAGTACCATAGCTAAAGAATTGACTCTTGGTCTGTGCAAACAGCAATTGTAAATGACTTTTCATTTTGATGGATCCTCTAGCTGTACTAAAAATATTAAAAAGTGGGAAGACAGAGGAGTGAGGTAACATGTTATGTGAAATGTTGAGCAGTGGAGAGGCTCTGGTGCCAGTGAACTTCAGCACAACCTCACAAAAAGGAAAAACAGTATGGGATATACAAAACTGTAGTTATTACTGACCCGCCAAGTTCATGAGGCACACGTAGGAATGACAGGGGAACATTCTCCAGAGAAAAACCTTTGTGGAACTGGAGCACCAGGTAAGGCCTGGCCAAATACCACACATTTTCAGAACACACGTACTCCAGTCCCCAAAAGATTTCTGTTATACATCTTTCAGTGGGGGGCAAGAGTCAGAAACATCCATAAAGACGTGGCTCCTCAGGACAGGACACTATACACCTCACAACTTCTAAGATGTGGTGGGGCTCTTTAGAGCAAAAAATTAAGAGTGACTGATGTGTAAAGATTTCAGCCCTGTATTCTATGTATTTGTTATAGACATGGGATATAAACACCTGGGTATGAAAACTCGTGTTAGGATATTTTCACACCTCTGAAATGGCTAATTTGTCTGTTTTTTGCTAACTGATGAAACTCTTAAAGATTTAATCAACACCCTATCTGGCATTGACCTTTTGCTGAATGCTTAAAAAAAAACCCCAAACAACAAGAAACCTCTGAAATTGTAAATAGATATTCTGTGGCAGAAATTGGCTTTGATTGTGGTTTTTTTGCTGGTATGATTTCTGTGGTTTGCATTTGTGCATTGGCTAGCACAAGCAGGGACTGATCCAGTAATTTTAGAACTGTGTAATGTCAGTAAGAAAATCTGGTACTTACAAAAATCTGCCTGATGAGCATTTCTCAACTTTATGATTCTTACAGTCAGCAAGGAGTAAGGTGACATTTCTTCCTGCTGAAAAAAATAACGAAGGAGATGTGCTTTAAAATCTGGGATGCATGTATTTATTTTAATGACAACGACACACTGAAAGGAAATTTCTCCACAAACTTCATTGGCCCCTAAAGTCTGCAGTCACCCAAGCATACAAACTGAAAATGTGGAAGGAGAAGATGAATAGGAAAGGGGAGACAGGAGGTAAATAAGTTGAGAAAGTTCAGTTAGCCAGCTACATTAAATCATACACGCAGTCATCAGCATCCAATATCACAACACAAAACTGAGTGAATCACAAATCAGAAATGCTACAATTTTGGTTGAAAAAAAGAGGGATCCTGTTAGGTTTTCCCACTTGTTTTAAAAAGAATAATTTTCATGATGGAGAGGCGCCTATGGATTAGTATTAACACGTTAGGGAATGTCTCAAGCCACCAGGGAAATACACAACTGTGGACAAAAGCTCTCAGCTTGCTTTGTGGGAACAGTTGTTTTCCTTACCAAATGTGGTTATCTGATTGATAGACGTGGAGTACTATAACAAAGTACGTGATTTTGACTACAATCCATCTCAAAGAAGGCTACCTCCAGTTCCTTGTTGAAGATGCCAGGCCTGACCAACTGGGTCTGTAAAAGCTGTACCAATTACGTGTGCTTTAGGGATTTTACATCTTCAGAGAACATGTCCATCACGTCCAGCAGCAGTAGCTAGAACAACTAGGGTATCAGCAGAGAGATGTGGAAAATGAGCAGAGCTTACTATGACTGCAACAGTGGTGGCTGTCTGGATTCCCTGACTGTGGGAACAGTTGTGGAAAATTTGTCAAAATAGCTGAAGTTTATAAAAAGGAGCGAGTTGCACCTTTGTTGTACACAACAGACTGAATGAAAATGGCAAATCAGCACTGGTGGTGCCTACCTCTATCATAGTTTAGGAACAGAAGCAGAAGAAAAGGAGGAATTTCAGAGATTTCAAACTACATTGAGTAATAAATTCCCAAGACGATGTATGATTATAATGGGAACGGGTCTCATTAGATAGTTGGGTAACACAGTAAGGCTGCAGTGAATGCCAGACTACAAGGGTCTGCACAGGAAATAAAATACTCTTTCAAAGTCTGTCAAATCCTGAGGGCTTTGTATGCAGTTGTTACATAGATGTTACCATACGAAGATGTTATCAGCAGATTCTGAATTGGCTATCTCCGATAAGAGGGGAAGATATAAAAAGTATCACATATATATCAAAAAGGGACCTTGTGAGAGTCATGTTATGGAATAATAATGATTATTTTAAGGACTTCTGAGTAAAGCATCAATAAAACAATATATTATAACATGAAAATGAGGTAGATTTGTGAATACAGAAGTATTAGTTTGCAGTTCTAATAGCAAAGGTCTGTGGAACTTATAAAATTACCAAGCTAATTATGATGACAGTTGTAGATTTGAAGAAAGGTACTCAGCCAAAAACTGAAGGCACAGTATGTCTTAGGGTAAAGCAATAGGTGGCCACTTCCATGACGTGGAGGCCTGATGGTAGTCACTGATATTCAGGAAGAGCTCAAGGAGGAGTTGACTTAAAGGCAGAAGGCAAATAGATCAGTAACTCTTTGTAAAGTCACCTCAGAAAACAACAATAGGCGGCCAAAGTAAGAATCTGTTGTGAGAGTTAAAGACCAAAGTTTGAAAAGATTATCTGAAGTGAAAACGGAGGAGTGCTGGTGGAAGATGATGAAATAATTAGGAGATGTTATCTATTTTCTGAGAAACTTCAATTAAAATAACAGGAAGAAACTCTCGAGTGAAATAAGAGAAAGCACATTCACAGGTGCTGCTACTGTGACAAAAGTCAGACTACTAAAAAGGTCAAAGTATATGAAATCAGTGAGACAAGACGGTACATCAGCTGAAGTGTGTAAAGTTGGACCGCGGGGAATTCATCATGACAAAATTTAGCTTAACCTCCCAAATCATCTCCGTCTCTATAAGGATGAAAGACATGAATGTCATAAAAGTAATTTGCAAAAAAATTGCAGTAATTCTCAAGCTATGAAGCTATCCAATGAAATGGCAAGAATTATTTTTTGAGAAAATGCTGGATCGTTTAAAACCATATTAAATAAAAGTTAACCAGTGCCTAAAATAACAATAAAGCTTTGCCCATGAGCTCAAGCTTATAACTAGGAATTGTACTGTCAGAATGTTTTCAGTAAGTTGACTAGTTAAAAAGCTGATATTTTTTGCTGGGAGGTACAGAAGCAGCACACGCAAAACAACAAGAGGGCTATTCAGTGCTGAACAAATGCGTTCTCTTTATCAGGCTACAAGGAGTAGAAGATATTGGCTTCTGGGTGGGTGCATTCCAAAACTAAATAGGAAATTAATCACTGTTGCTTAAAGTCGTATGTAGGGCACAGGTTATTTTATAGGACTGTTTGTTCTAAACAGGGGAGGTAAGATCTCAACATTATCAGCTCCACACTATTGTTTCAACCATTATTGTTAGACTGCTCCTATTTCATCAGCAAAGAATAACTCCGTGTCTTCTTACCCCAACCTGTTTTGTTCTTAAAGAACAAACAATCATTGTGTTTGTCCATTTGTTTCTATACCTTTCTCAAAAATAGTAGTCAAATTGGAGAAATACATAAAAACCTCAGCAGACATATTTCAGGAGAAATAAAGGAAAGAGTTAAAGGAATTGCATTTGGTATTGGTGCTCTCTTAGCCTTTTTTAATGGCACCAGTCCTTCAGCCAGCATTTTGGAACACGTGTTTTTAAAGATTGTCAGAGACACATATGAACTACCATGACTTTCTAAGAAGTAAAATGACAGAAACAGAAACAAGCGTGGTTTCTGCAAAGAAACGTCGACACCAAGCACCGGTTCTCCGCTCATTCCTGCGTGCCATTGCAGCAGACTAGAATAAAGGTTATGTGAAGAATGCATCACAAGAACCTCACATTTTGCATGCAAATGAAGACAAACTGATTAAGAGACTTAGAGTATGGGAGGGCTATATTAGGAGGGAAAATAAACCAACCCCAAAACAATAGAAGCAACCCAGTGTTTCCATGAAGAACAGTAAGATAATACAGAGATTAGATAGCGTTAAAGATTGTGCAAGGGTTCAAACACCTAATTTCATGTGGGATCATGGTGAGAAAGAGGATGGGGATATTTGGTGTCACTGGAAGACGACTTGGTGCAAAGAGCAGGTGTTTATTTAAATTTGAAGAGCTTGTCAAGGGGACGGTAGGACAGCATACTCATCAGACACAATGTACAGATTAGAAATTTGATTGAAAGATAAGCAAGAAGTATTTCTCACTTCCAGGAGGAGAGCTCTGAGTAAGGGCTCTGTAAGAGAAAAGGCAATGAGCTGTGCATGAAAACACTGTGTAACAGGAGGCAGGTAACCCCCCGTCACAGAAAATCTCACCATATTGCCTGAGAAATCTGAGTCCTGTGAGACAGCAAGATACAGGCTATGTCAGCCAGAGCACACCCAGCATACAGTCATGGAACAAAGACTGCAATGAAGAGAATGGAAAAAGAGACCCTAGGAACTAAAAACAGAGGAAAAAACTAGTGATGTGAACCTGGGAGATGGTCTCAGTAAGTGTGTTTGGTTCCAGAGAACAGGCAGCCAGGGAAGTCACGGCTGAGCTTCCCTCAGCCTGAACCTCGCTCCCTGGGTCTATTCATAGGGTCAGCAGGTTTCATTAGCAAAATCCGTTCCAGTATTGCCTGCCCCCAAGCACAATGATTACTTTAAATTTGAAGGAATAATGCAAATATTAGTTTTATCTTCATATTCTCAGCATTTTTACTAGTTAGAAAAGTGATTTCATAGCACTCAGAACCAGTCTATGCTCTGAACCCTTCTTGCTTTCTCTCAGTATAACACTTAGATGGCTGCATCACCCAAATCAAAGTAGTAGAAAAAAGAAGTCTCTTCTAGAACATATTTCCATCCCCTCCGTAGGGCAAAGAAGGAACAATCTTCAGTGATCATCATTCTCATCATAATTTGAGACACCAACGCCTTCAAAGACAAATGCTAACTATTAAGTGAACTATTAATGATAAATCAAATCTCTAAGACAAATGAAAAGGAGACTGATCCTCCTTAGAGAAAGTAATTAATGAAAAATTACTCCGTGTAATACTTTTCTGCTGGCCAAGTGCCAGACTTGAAAACTACTCCAGAAAATTCAACAAGAAACATAAAACCTTATAACTGAAACTCAGGTCCCTGGTGCCATCAGTGTAAATAATGCAACTAATCTTTTCCCTCTAGTCACTATTTCATTGCAATAATACAGTGAATGATGCTAATAAACTAAGAAGCAAGTGTGTTGCTGGTGGTGATTATCATTTGTGTTACATTAAAAAAATGATAGTTCAGGGAGTTGGTAATGTAATCAACTATCCATGAGTGACTAGTTATCATAAATAGCTATTTTCAGCACAAAATTTGCATTTGTTATTAAGCCAGGAGCAATTCTTGATACCTAGAATGAAGAATTACCAAAATGTGAGAATCCACAGTACACAGATGGGCAAATCCTCTTGCAGTCCCCTCTAACAAAGATAAATCTGTGCACCCTGAACCTCTGAACTTATCCGTGCAATGACAGAGTGATGGCCAGGCTGACCAGCCCTCTTTAAAGGCTCATTGCTACCCATGCAAAATGTAACCTTGCACAACGCACTTCAATCACAGATACTTTTTTTGAGAGGGAAGGATGACAGTGCCCTTGGAAATGTCATGGCTTCTCTAGTTTTGTGGCAAATCATTAAGGAATGTGCATCGCTTTATTTGTATCACTTACATAAAACAAAAACTGATTAAAATTCTCCTAGCCTTTCTCTGGTATTTCTAATCTTGAGCTGAGATTATACTTCCTAGTTTCTTGCTCTTTCATTACTGTATATAAGTTTTCAGTGCATTCACAGATGATGAGCCAACAACTACTTTTTTAAGCTGATAATTTGCCAAGGAAAATACCATTGTTTTTTCGTTTTTGGAAATAACAAATTATTCTGTATAAGACAATGCAGTAACACATAATTTTCAGTGATAAATTTTCTAGATTTACTGTAATTATAGGCTACCTTACTCACAACTATTTATGATCTTCCTTTAGTATGTTTCATCTTTCCTGTATTCATGTGAAAGGTGCTAGGAGGCAAACTGTCTACTCAGGACTCCCTAAAACCGCTAAAGAGATGCTCTCTTGATGCTCCTATCCATTTGAAAATATGAAGGAGGTTTCACAAAGTTGTTACATTTTCCTGAAAATTCAGCAGTGGGGCATATTTGGCTTTGCACCGTAGTTAGGCAACACAGCTAAATTCCACGCGCAGCCCTTGGGCATGTTTTTCTAAACCCAATCCAGTAACGATTCAGTTTATCACACAGCTACGCAAAGGCCTCTCAAACTGAAGCAAGTACTCGGGCAAATATTTGAGCACTAGCATTAAGGAAAGCTTTGCACCTGTTTAATTGTTCTGTAACTTAAGATCTGCTATAAGGATGTTATCCTTTATAACACGTCTCTAATAATGATCATCCTCCCATTGCAGATGGCAAGCTATGGCTTGCAAAAATCAAGCGAATTGCTGAAAGCTGCCCAGGAAACCCAATGCCAGTAAGAGGCAGACATTGCCCAGCTTGCACAAGGCTGTGCCTTTAATGCCAGTTTTGTGCCAAGCTTTATTACAGAGGAGAGAAGACATATTCAAATGCCAGGAGGCAAAGAGTGTCTGAGAATGTCTTGGTTGCTAAACACTTGTGGGTAGCAAACTGAACTTTCGGAGGTTCATTTGATAAGGAGAAATTATGACAAGAACAACAAATTAAAGCTGTGGAAAGGGTCCCAGAGCCCCTACATGTGGGGTTTTAAGGCCACAGGATTTTTTAAACATTACTTTACATACATTCTAAAACATATGCTGGATTCTAACAATCTACAGCATTCTAACAATGAAACTACCTTAGTGATAAAGAAGTGTTGGATACTTTTAGGCATGGATATTCTAAACCAAAATACAACTTCAGTATAAATACAGTAAATCATTACAAAAATGCTATGGAGATCAGGTCATTGCACTACCCAATAGTTGCTTTTCCTGCCTTAGTACATTCTCTTGCTGAGCTTTAGTACACACACGCACAGAGAAAATTGTGAACACCTAAATGCCGTGTCAGTTTTGGTTATGCTACTTTGCCATTTACATCAAGTTTCACAACGCCCTGATGGTTTGTCACCCTTTTTGTACACTAATTTTCAACTGTACAAGCTGCCAGAATGCTACTAACAAGAGATCAGTTTGATTAATTAGTTTGATAAGGTTGTGGCATACATAAGCAAAATGATGCTTGTAGTTTTCTATTGATTTCAAAGTATGGTTGCACAAATAAGAAATTAAACATACAGATTTCCTATGAGCTATAGACACTGGAATCACACGCCATTTAAGATACCGTCAAAAGTAGGTTAACTTTTTTTTGGATCCACCCAGTTTTACTTTGAGGCAGCTTGACACAAAGTGTAGTCAGCTGCAAGCTAGCTGAGAGTGGAGACAAAAATCATCACTGATACAGCTGGTACGTGTTTGATGCACACATATCTCAGTCACAGGCCCTGCATCAGTTGCTAGAGTTGTTCCTCTTTTGTTGTGATGAGTTGCACAGTGATCAAAGTGTGCATTTTTTCTGGAAACCAGCATTTTTTCTGGAAACAAAACCCAAACGATCACCAACAACAATGCTCTGACTTTTCAGCACCAGCAACGTTCTCCATTCATGCTGGGCTAAAACTCCATTAAAGTCAATAGAGGTAGATAGTATTAAAAAAGGCCAAAGTCAGTCCCATTTTAACAGTAAATTGAGGATGTTTTCCCTAAGGAATTTCTCTAAGGAGTCAAACCATGAAAATAACATACTTTGTGTAAATAGCTATGGGAATGGAATAAAAAAAAAAAGAATGCAGATGTTTCACCTAAAGAAAATTTTCTTTCATTCAGTGTTCCTATTTCTAAATAAACGCGAATTTTCAATAACCAAATTTGTAAAAAAAAAAAAAAAAATCCTACCCTTCTCAAAAAAACATTGGTTTAGTCCCACCTATTTTTAGTTTGCTGAAGTTGGTACCTTAGCATCAATGTTGCTGGTGGCTACGTAGTGCATCATCCATTTTCTTTCTTCATTTTCCAAGGGGCTTGATTCGCTGCTTGAATGCTGTTGAGGGAGGGAGAACAAGGGATGAAAAAGAGAGTAAAGACCAATTCTTCTACTTATTTCAAGTCCTCAATGGGGAATTGCAATGTGGAACAGGCAATTTGCGCCTCTTCATTGTTTGTGGTGGATAAAATGAACGTGCCAGGAAAGTGGCAGCTGTTTCTCTGCTCTATGGAAAGATATTGACTCCAGGTCCTTGTAGCTGCAAATAGCCAAGAAAAGAGAATCTTGTTTTCCTGGAGATTTATGTTCTACTTGTAAGACTGGACTTGACCTGTTTATAGGCTGGGGACAAATCTCTGTCAAATACTCGGAGACTCCTGGCAGGCTTGTTCTGTTTTCCACTTACCTGAGGGAAGGCAGATGTTGATGCCATTGAGATCGCTGCTGCATTAAAAGCAGGTGCTGTGAATGGCACCTGAGTATTAGGCTCCACAGTTCCCAGTGCCTCCTGAAACATATTTACATCCCTGAAGAGTGTCAGAAGTTGCTGAACAGGTGTTTTATTACATTGAGTCAGAGCTCCACCCCTCCACGATTTCTGAAACAGGAAAATTTCCCACCCACTTTACTTGTCCAAAGAGCACGTCTGTCGTAAGGTGCGAACATTCATATTTGCAGGTCTTGCGTCTGAGCAGAGTGCGCTGAGACCAAATTGTTCCCACCTGGGGGCTCATAGAAGAGTAATAATAGTGATAACCTGATTAATGATCCGATAGAGGTGGTCTACGAGAGGTAACCTTATAGCGATAATCTAAAAGTGATGATAATAATAGCCTAATAGACACATCCACCTATTGTCTCCGTGCAAAGACCCTGAATTCCATGCGCTATTGCCTCTATAATAAAAATGAAAAAAAAAAAGATGGGGATAATCATTAGAAGGAAGACACTTATGTATGAAGATAGTAAGAATTCTTCTGAAGGAATAATTTTACCTGAAAAGTGCTGTTGCATCATGATTTGTACATACATGTTTGTTTTTATTGTCGTGTTTTACTTCAAAAGAAATGAAAGTAGTAAGAAATTTGATAAATAACATTTCTGTGCTCCCTAAAATACAATGCATCACTTTTCCATTTGAAATGCTTTACTTATTCTGGGCTTTACATTTAATGCAGTATGAATTTTAACAAATTTAAATAAGATTCAAACATTTCACCTTGAAAAATCATGAAACATTTCAACAAAACAAAATAATTTCATGTTTTAGGAGATTTTAATTCTTCACTTTTGTTTTCCCCAGTTCAGAACTGTCATTTTCTGATGCAAAAAACATTCAGATTTCTGAGCAATTTTATTCAAATCACCAGATGGCTGGGCATTACTAGGAGGTTATTGGAATTTAATGGACTGATCCTGTACGTTTTATGATTTTTTTATCTAATGAGGATCTGCATGTGTTCAGCACACCTCTAGGAAGCTCAGTGAATAAATTTTCTAATCCATTATGCAAGCATTATTAAGCACACATACATGTGCATTGAAAGTCCTCCCAAAAGATTAAAAGTAGTGTTTATGAAAGGACTTGAGATTAATAGGATGACAAAGCATGATGCTTCCTATTAGAGACCTGCATAAGTATGAAATCACAGCCGCTCTGACTGTGGCAATGAGTGTTGTACAAGGACCTTGACTGACAGAAACTAGACACAAAACCAATCACTTCCAGCAGTCTCATTACATACTTTTCTTATATGCACAGAGGAATCAATATGAAAAGCTGGTGTTACAAGGAGAACAAGTTAAGACAGTTTAATCATCTTACCTCCCGTACTCCATCCTTGCAAAAGTTTGATTTCTTAGGTTTAATATTTCGCATGCACTTTCAGATTTTTTTTTTAATTAAATAAGCACATTTATTTTATCACATTGTGCAAGGGAAAGTTTTGATGTGAACTTCCTTTCTCACCTTCGTCATATTGAAACTTTTCCATGGAACAGGAACTGCTTAATTGAAACTGAATTAGATAAACTACAGCAATAGGCAAAGGATAGTCACAAGCCTCCCCCACACTTTGACTGATGCGTTGCTTAGTATGAGCACTTGCACTTCCATAAAAAAATTTAGAATCTGCCTTTTTTTTCTGTAAAAATTCTGACCAGAAATAGTTCAGAGAAAAGTAACTGTACACATAAAAACACATGCATTTTTTATTTCTTCTGCTACAGCCTATCTGTATCCTTGATTGAAGTGCCTAGGGGAGGTGCAATACCACAACAGAGGAATGAGAACGATAGCTACAATTTCTTTGTAATTGTGCTGCACAAAGGTTATCAGCTCCAGGTCTTGTTTCTGTAATGTATGGAAGCTAATGTGTGAGGTTTTTGCATGAGAGCCAGTTTTCATTTATGTGTGTCATATTGCAACTTTGCTTTTAAGACAAAAGGAAATGAAGGGGGGAAGAAGCCTCCAGCATCCCTTAGGAAGGTGACTAAGAGTTGCCTGACTCAAGCCTTCCTGATATGAAATGCCTGTTTTTTAAGCTCAAGTCAGAGGCAGCCAAAGGTGCCCTTGACTCAAAGCTGGCACTGGTATTGCATTTCCTAAATTAGTTGAAAATTCAAATTGCTTTTCACTATGAAGCACTATTTCTTTTGAGGCAAACATGGCCTTTTCACAAAGTGCGTAGGATAGGCTCGACCTCACCTAAGTTATCTAAAAGTTAGACTTCTAGTCGAAGCAGGTTGCCTGTGTTCCCTGTGTGGAGGAAAAAGCAAACGTGGCAATTGCAGGTAGTGACTAAGCTCCTCTATATTGGATTCTTCTGGAGAAGCTTAAATGTCCAGGTCATACTTGACACCTAAGTTCTGAATGGCTGAAGGTGGGTGAGGTGAATCCCACCCTGAGTAATCAGTATATCCTCTTTAATCACTTGCTTCCAAAGTTACTGATGCTGAGGGATCCTGACATTGAGGAACTGGGTGGTGTTGTTAACACGTGATTCACCCTGTCGCAATGTGAAGCTGCAAAACACCTTTGGGCAAAAGGTCTATTAGCATATAAATGGAAAATCTTCTCATGGATTCATTCAAATAACAAAGAAGAGGTTTTGCGATAACCAGGAAGATGCAATGCTGCAAGTACCAGTACAAGTACAAACTTCCTGCTATATTCCACTTTGCGATCACCTAAGGCCCCTGTGATCATGAACGGACAGCTTGAATTGGGACTGCTGCTCATAAAGCACAGGCTGTGCAGTGATAGCTCATGCCCAGGCATATTAAGGGAGGAATATGAAAGTTGGGTTTTCCGTGAAACTCCAGGCTGCAATCTGTGGAAGTGCAGCAGCTGCTTCATAAGCATCTGAGACATGTTTGGGACAAATGGGGAATGTCGGAGGGAAGGACAGAGATGAGAGGACTGATACAACCACCTGAAGGTAATGTACTCCCAACTTGTGGGGCAAAGCTCCAGAGGTCAAATGATAGATTTAGTGCAGCTCAAGGAGCAGAAAAACTATGCTGGGCTCACCTTCGATATCCACACTTATGGCAATTTTGGAGTCTGTCAGCTGGTGAGCTGCTGGTGAGATGCAGATCACCCAAAGTTGCTCTGCCTTGAACTGGTTGTCATTTGAGGCTTTTTTCTGTAATATTTTTTTCTTTTTCCTGACTAGTCTGATGGTGTCTAAGACTACAATCAACATAATCTAAAACTACAACCAATGACTGAGCTAGGCCAATTTTAACATTAATGCTCAAAGACATGTGTTGGATCAGAGTTAACCATTCAAAGATTTATTAAAGTGACAGCTAAGGACAAATGAAATATCAGCTAGATTGTGTGTTTTCTTTTGAACTTTCTCAATTGTTCTTGATGATAACCCTCTTCAGCCTCTTTCCCATCCTTTCCAGATCCTCTGCGGCCTACAGACTCCTTTATGTCTCATCCCTGTATCATGGGCTTTTTCATATCATGACCTAGCAATGTCATCAGTCCCTCTTGCTTCAGCACATCTTCCCCTCGGATTTCCCAGACCACATTTTTCTGGAGAAAGGGAGGGTCCAGCTTCCCTGAAAGCCCTTCTGGTTTACTCCTGATTAGTATCTTCACTAGAAACAGCCATCTTCTACTCCCCAGGGATACAGGAAGATGCAGCTAATGTGCCTCATAGCAGTATGATGCTTCGGGCATATTAAAAGTAATAATACATGGTGGCCCATCTGAATGAAAGCAAAAATGTTCAAGATCCTGTCAGAAATCAAGAGATCATAGCAATCTCCAGAGCAGCAATGCCAAATATCTTTCACGAGAATCAGATTTTCATATGGCAATGGCTGTGCAACTTTGCCTGATCCACATTGTTGCTGCTGGTGATCTATATGCCCTTTATTTGAATAAGAGAAATGAGAAAGGTATGTATATATTTATCCATAAATCATATATGAACACATTAGGACAGAAAAAGTGAAATGGCTTGAGAACTTTTGGACAATAAAGTTAGATCAGCAGAAAAAGGGGTGTTTCTGTCCTTTTTGTACTCCTTAAGGAGTATTATTGCTTTTAGGAGGGCTCTGTACACTCCTCCCCATGACAAATATGGCGTATGGATATTTGTTGTTACATATATACTAACCTTACTCAAACTCAGAGAATACTTAAATTCAGAAAATATTTCAGAAACAGTCCAAAAAGTACTTATCACCCTGGACAAATACTGACAGTATCTCAGATTTGGTCTGGTTATTCTTACATAGAACATAACCTCTCTTCTGATAGATATGACTTCTAGGAGACCTGTGCATGTGCATCTTGCAGTCAGAGAAAGGCCAGTTTGCGTAAAGAGAACCTTAGCAAGTCAACAATAGTTATAGAGCCATAGTCAAATGAAAGTGTAGAATGGACCTGGTGCTAATGCATATAGAGTACTGAGAAACTTCTAGGCTTCCAGCTTCACTGACTCCAGTATGGAACCTGCTTCTTTATACTCTTCAGCTTCTTCTGATTCTTTTTCATTTTCCTAGAATTAAAACCGAAATGTTTTGAGTACTTCAAAAATAATTGACATGGGATTAAATTTAAGAAGGTAACTATGAAAAAACCTGGTAACAACATATGAGGAGAATGCTGAAGTACTCAACAACTTTTTTGCCTCAATCTTCGCTGGTAATCTCTCTTCCCACACTTCTTGAGTGGACGGACCTCAAGGTAGGGACTGGGGGAGCGAAGATCCTCGCACTGTAAGAGGAGATCAATTTCGAGACCACCTCAGGAACCTGAACATACATAAATCTATGGGACCTAACAAAATGCATCCCAGAGTCACCAAGACACTCTCCATGATATTTGAAAAGTCACGTGAATCAGCTGAAGTCCCCAGTGACTGGAAAAAGGCAAACATTGCACCCATTTTTTAAAAGGGTAGAAAGGAGGACCCTGGGAACTACTGACCTGTCAGCCTCACCTGTGTACCTGGGAAGATCATTGAACAGATTCTCCTAGAAGCTATACTAGGGCACATGGAGGACAGCGACGTGATTCGAGACAGCCAGCATGGCTTCACCAAGGGCAAGTCTTGCCTGACCAACCTAGTGGCCTTCTATGATAGAGTGATTACATCAGTAGACAAGGGAAGAGCTACGAATGTCATCTATCTGGACTTTTGTAATACCTTTGACACAGTTCCCCACAACATCCTTCTCTCTAAATTGGAGAGGTATGGATTTGATGGATGGGCTGGTTGGGGATGAGGAACTGGTTGGCCACATCCAGAGAGTAGCGGTCAATGGCTCAATGTCCAGATGGAGATCGGTGATGAGTGGGATCCCTCAGGGGTCCATATTGGGACCCCTGTTTTTAAACCCCTGTTTAATATCTTGATCAATGACATAGATAGTGGGATCAAGTGCACCCTTAGCAAGTTTGCGGGTGACACCAAGCTGAGTGGTGTTGTTGACATGCCTGAGGGATGGGAGGGACATCCAGAGGGACCTGGAAAAGCCCAGAGAAGTGGGTCCATGTGACCCTTATGAGGTTTAACAGGGACAAGTGCAAGGTCCTGCACCTGGGCCTGTGCAACCCCTGGCGTCAATACAGGCTGGAGGATGAAGGGATTCAGAGCATCCCTGCCAAGTACTTGGGGGTACTGGTGGCTGAAAAGTTGGACATGAGCCAGCAACATGCTCTTGCAGCCCAGAAAGCTAACTGTATCCTGGGCTGCATCAAAAGAAGCGTGGCCTAAGCGAGGCCAAAAGAAACGGGGGAGGTGATTCTGCCCCTCTACTCTGCTCTCGTGACACCCCACCTGGAGTACTGNAAACCCCACCTGGAGTACTGTGTCCAGCTTTGGAGTCCTCAGCACAGGAAGGACATGGACCTGTTGGAGCGGGCCCACAGGAGGGCCATAAAAATGATTAGAGGGATGGAACACCTCTCCTATGAGGACAGACCAAGAGAGCTGGGGTTGTTCAGCCTGGAGAAGAGAAGGCTCTGAGGAGACCTTATTGTGGCCTTTCAGTACTTAAAGGGGGCTTATAAGAAAGATGGGACAGACTTTTTAGTTTTTGCAACTTTTTCCTGTTGCAATAGGAAAAGGGGTAATAGTTTTTAACTAAAGGAGGGTAGAGTCAGACTAGATATAAGGAAGAAATTTTTTATGGTGACGGTGGTGAAGCACTGGAACAGGTTGCCCAGAGAGGTCAGGTTGGACAGAGCTCTGAGTAACCTGATCTAATTGAAGATGTCCCTGCTCATTGCAGGGACTTGGACTAAGTGACCTTTAAAGGTCCCTTCCAACCCAAACTATTCTATGATTCTATAAATGCAATACTTTTTTATTACTGAGCTTATATATAAAGTTCTAAAGAATCTAATTCTTACCAGCGTCACCGTAGTCTCTCGTCAAACATTTAAAAACATTGGGACAGATAAAGCAGCCTATCCCGAAAAAACTGGCTTCTAAACCTTTTCAGCTGTAGCAAATTAATGGCATCTTGGTATCTTAATAAAATCAGGAAGTGCTGGTGGGGTATGCCTTTGAGTTTCCTTTTCTTGTCTAACATATGGGACATCATATGCTATCATCAGCTCTAAATTGCCAGTATTCATTGCAGTTAGCTCCAGGGATAAAGTACATTACAAGAATCTAGTCCATACATAAAACTGTTGGTCACCAGAGTACGTTTGCCAACTATAGAGAGAGAAACGTGGTTTCCCGTGAGGACTGTTATTTGAGAGTCCCAGTCAGGATCAGGGGAACCCAATGCAGGTGACCAGTTTTCCACTGATTATGGCAGTTCCTCAAAGCCTTCCCCATTGCTTAAAAGGATTGCTTTTACTTCCTCAAAGGGGAGCATGGCACCTTTCTGAGTGCATTTCCTTTTAAGCCAAGAGTGGCATAACCAGAGTGTTTCACCAGACATCAGGGGACTACTTTTCTCAACATGGCAATGGCTCAGCTTTTGGTATGATGAAATTCCTAACTTTTCTGTCATTTTCTGTGTTACAGAAGAGGATAGGACAGTGCCCTGTGAGAGCCCACATCTGATGCAGTACTGCAAGAGAATGAAGTCCTCCCTCCTAATTAACTGAGAGGGACAGAAACAGCAAAGAGATTCTGCCCTAAAAGATGTAGCTCCCTTCTACTTCCACTGTCAGTCCCTGGGAAAACCACAACCCGGGGCAGGTGGCTGCCTCCGATATGAGAACCCTGGTGAGAAAACACAAGCTATGGGGAAAGGAGATCCTTAGGGAAGGTGTACCCAACTGAGGAAATACTGCCAGGCACTGTGGGCATTTCCCGTTCCACTTGCAGGCTGAAAAGGAAGAGGAAGCACAGGGTTAGGTGATGCACACACTCCAGCTAATCTTGCAGCGCTGAAATTCCTGGTGCCTCTTTCTTGCATGAGAAAGGCCCAACTATTGCGGTTCTTGCATCCAGTATCTCTACACATGCGCAGAAGCCATGTTCCCATTGTCATTTGACTTCAAGCCTTGTGACGCATTGTGCAATCTGAAGAGGTGTGCATGGCAGCGTATCTTGCCCTATATACAATGTGTTATCACTGGGAGGATGGAGTGACAGCCTTTCCAGGGCACCTGGTAGGTCATGTAAGCAGTGCTTAACAAACCCAGGCTCTGTTGGGAGTCACACGGACACCCCACAAACCTGCATTTTCTGCCATCTGAGCTTGAGCTATCATCCATGCCTCATGCCAGCTGCCCATGGGATGTGGTCCCAGTGATCCTACATGCGTGACTCCACAAGACTGCTAACAAAACAAAGCCATTTCTCAGGGAGTCCCAAAAGGCTTTGCAGTTGTCCGGGGAGCTGAGTGTGGGAGAATTTGGGGCTGGTAGGCAAAAAATACCAGCTATCATTCCACATGCTCCCGCTGAACAAAATACAAACCTGTGCAGAAGTCTAGTGTGGCCACTTACTCACAAAAGGGCTGATCCCAAAGATTAAGCTATGTTAACAGCTCCACATGGAAAGACTTGAAAGAAACAATTGCAAAACATCTTAAGGAAGTGTTTCAGAAATGCGTAAGGAAAGAAACATTCTCCAGGAGATCGAGATAGGCAACTATTTAAGTACATCCTATTACATGCTAAATTAAATCACCATTGCAACACGATACTGTGCTAAAACTCACAGACATCAAAGACAAGCATGACTCTTAGGTCAGGTCAAGAAAACATAGATTAAAGAAAGACAAATCTGTAGTGGCAAACATTGCTAAATATCCATTATAAGAAATGTAAGGGAGCCACATGTTACTGAGGCATGTGGAAACCCGTCTAAACAGCTATTGCATGCAACTCTCACATGGTTCTGATATTTTGACCATATGTGATGTAACGACTAAAACCTACTCAATTTGATCACATTGCACAGATATGACGTGAAAGGAAAATTAATTATTCCTTGTATTTCCACAAGTCCAAGACAATGATAAAGTCAGACTAGGTGTTGGTAAAAAAACTTATGTGACTGACAAAGAGGAATCCCTATTTCTTTGGAGATTCAACATTGCAGCTTCATGCTAAAAATCAGTAGGAAAGGTCAGGGTGGGCTAAAAAATGGCTCTGGCAGCATAAATAGCTGCTCCTGCTGCAGTTGAGGAAATCTCAGTGGTATGATATGAACTATCCCAATCACAATTTTGGCTGAAAGTCTGACGTCTTTCAGAGGTGATAAGAAGGCAGCAGCCTCATGTGAAAAAGGAATGCACAGCACATTGGAAAATGGAAAATACGAAACTTTCAAAGTAAATCATAACTTATGGAATATAGAAAAAACATGATTTCCAAGGGTGACAATAGGAAGCATATATAGACATATGTATATATGCAAATATAAAGGAAATGTATATGAGTAGAAAGCAGAATCCTATCAAAGGTCTGTACTCATTACTTCATAGAGATAGCAAAATAATTACTAATGATGCAGCTAAAGCAGGAATGCTAATAAAACACTTGTGTTCTGTGCTGGGAAAGAAGAGACTTTACATGTTTCATCAATGAATATTATAAACTACTTTGCAACATATAGCCGTACAACATATATTAAGACAGAATAGAGATAATTCTTACCAATTAGTTCCAAAAGTGTAGTCTAGGAAGTTTCTCGGCTGCCTATGGTTCAGCTATTTTAATTCATGGCATTCTGCAGAACTACAGAAGATTGAAAGAAAGTGAATACTGTGTAGATTGGTTACACTGGTTACTATTGCAATAGTGGGCACAGTATTTGATTAACTTAAAATCCATTATCATATATTACCACTCGGTTCTCTTGCTATTCCTCAAAATGTGGACTGGCAGTCATACACACCAAATGCTCCATCATCCCTGAAGTAGTTAATAGGAATGCCTATTTTGAGCCAAGAGTTAATTTCAAGTCACATACATTCTTCTCATTTATGTTTCATATGTTTTGTACAGCATATGTTAATGTATGCAGGTTTATATGAAGTGCAAGTTTCAGCATACAAAGCAATTATACATTGAAAACTGCACTCCACCACACAAGGGAGTGTTTTCCCCAAAAAAAAGATTGATGACGTGTAATTAGTGAGCCTTAGGACAGTCATTAACTAGTACAATTTACTGTCTGGACAGCAGATGATTCCACCCAGTCAAATTCCATATGTATGTGTGTATGTGTATATATATGTATGTGTAAAAACACCTGGGGAGATTTGGAATAAAAAATAATGTCTGGAACCCTTTCCATGAAAGCAGAAATAAAAGACCTACCTCCTGGCTTGTGTAAGAATGGAATGCCTAGCCATATGGTTTGGGAAAGAGCTTAAGAACTATATAGCTGAGAAATAAAAGGATAGGAAAGGTGTTGGGAGCTGATCGTAATAAAGGCAGAAAAAATTGTGCATTTCATTTGCTCCTCTCCTCTCCTCTCCTCTCCTCTCCTCTCCTCTCCTCTCCT